>CM053627.1:206047593-206064287 GCA_028646595.1 Phalanger gymnotis
TGATAATAGCTCACATGGAAGTGACTCTACAAACTAAATTTGATTCCAGTCTTCACCTGTACCTTTCTGATTCCACCCTGCTCCTACCACATAGGTAGGGAGGGATCTGAAAATACCTAGGCTATACCCTGGAAAGCTTGGAGGGGGCAACATCTTAGATAGAGGGGTTTGATGCCCCGAAAGCTGTACCCGCTCTCCCAAACCTCTTATGATCATGTCATCTGACACCTTACTCCTTGACCCTTCTGCCTCTGCTGGTGATAAGGAGGATAGAGCAATGACCTCAGATGCTTGATAAGTTGTGTGACCTTGGGCAAGTCATTTAACTTCTGTTTGCCTCAGTTTTCCTCAACTGCGAAATGGGGATGATAACAACACCTATCTCCCAGGATTGTTATGAGGATGGAAAGAGACTATTTGTAAAAAGCACTTAACACAGTGACTGGCACATGGTAGGTGCCATGAAAATGTTTATTCCGTTCTTCCTTCCCTTAAGCCCTTGAGGTTGGTGGTCAGATGGAAACCCCCAAGAAAGGCAGACTATGTGGGAGGTGGGGTGGTGAAAAAAAAACTAAACTCTTGGGGCGAGGGCGATCACCCCATTCTTTCTTGCCCTAGCCAAGATTAGTGCTCAGCCGCAATCCAAGCTGTGACCCACTTGTTTCCTTTGGTTCCCCACTGAGGTGGGCAACTGAGCTAAAGGGTGGTCCTAGAAAAGGCCAGGGCATAACTCAGAAAGCAGACAACCAACATGTCTTGACTGTTAATTTAAGGAGATTTCAGGTATAGAGAAGGAAAAAGGAGGAGAAGGGAAGAAGGAATGGGGGTCACATCACAAGGATCATAACTGTAGTGAAAAGGGATCCCAGAGACCATCCAGTCTAATCCTCTTATTTTACAGGAGAGAGAAGAGGGGCGGTTAAATGTCTCATTGAGGCTAGGCAGACAGTAAGCCTCAGGTTGTTGTGTTTGTCCTTCATTGTCCAAGAGGACCATGACATCAGGGAGATGATGCCATGACTTGCCGTTGACTTTGATGTGAGTGAGGGAGGGCTGCACAAAGTTCCCAGCCTCATTTTCTCCTCTGGAGCCATGTGGATCCAGTGGCCAGATGTAGATCAGGAAGACTGGAGATGGCCCAGGATGCATTGGGAGACCCTGGCCCTTTTGGGCTAAGGTCTTTTCAGGTTCACACTTCCAGCGAGGTAATGCCTGTTCAGTGAATAGTCTCTGCCACTGCCGCTGCCTTATCCTTTCCAAAGGAAGGTAAATTTTGATGGCCAAAAGCTGCCTAGTTAACTTGGGGTTTACTGGCTAGATCTCTTTCTCAAAGACCAAACCTCAAATCCATTTCATTCTGGATCTCATTGACTGGACAATAATAGGTCCCTGCCCAAGCACCACTTAATGGCTATTTTTTGGGCCCATGTGGTTCAGAGTGAATGTAAATAGTAACTGGTTCTCTTTTGGGCAGCAGCCATGAGGGTCTTCCCTGCCCAGTTTGATTTTTTTTTTTTTATTAAAGGGGCCATCTCTTGACTCACTTCTTAAAGAGGCCTATTCACTGAATGGCTGTTACCTCACTCAAAGTGAGAACTTCAGAGGCAGGAGTTAGCATCACACTATAAATTGGAGACTGGGGGAGGGGGGCATCCTTACAGATTTCTAGCCAAACCCTTCATTTTGTAGGAAAGAAAACTGATGACTGGAAGGGCTAAGTGATAAGGAGCACCATAAGTGAGATTTGAACCCAGATCCTGTGACTCCGAAGTCACTCTGTCATGAGCCCCAGGCCATGGTATCATTCTTTCCACTCAGTCCCAGACACTTGTTCTTTGATCCCAGAGTTAGTACTGAGTCCACTGTACCAGAGAGGAACTTGAAGGGGCAGCAAAAAAGGAAACCATGGGGAGGAGAAAAGAGGAAAAATGGTAAAGGGAGCAGGGGGTGGGTGGCTGGGTGGAGGAAGTACCTCGAAAGACCTAGAGAAAGAGGAGGTCTAAGACTGGGAAAGACAAGAAGGGGATTGAGAGGGGGAGGAGAATGAGATGTTGAAATATTAATATGGGGAGAGGGTAATGAGGGACATGGAGGGAGAGAAGAGAAAGAGGAAAAAAGGGAGTCCCCAGAAGAGATGTATTGATTTGTAGGGAGATATCTCCAGCACTAATCTTTGCCTCACAAAAGACTCCACTTGTGGGGAATAGAGACATCTGAGGCTTGGGAATGGAGAAAGGGGAGCCCACTCACCTTTCTTAGCAACAACAAACTGGGAAACCGAGAGCAGAAGTACAAGAGACAGGAACCAGAAGCCCAGCATCTCCTCCCCCAATAGTTCCAATTGTGCTTGGCCTTTGTGCACTTCAGTCTGGTCCCCCGTCACCTTCAGAAGTGTCTGGAAAACTGAGCAGTCCAAGAAAAGAAACCAGGAAATAAATGGATCTCGTGAGGGACCTTTGACCTCTCTGAAAATTTATGTCAGTCCTGAATCTGAACCTAGGTTGGCCATCTCCACTGAGCGGGTTAGGGTGAAGGGCCTTCCAGTCCTTGACTAAAGGGCAGTGGGTGGGGAGTCCCATCTGTTTGATGCTGTCCTCAGCCTCCTTGGCAGACCAGGAAGGAGAAAGAGATAAGGAATTACAGATTTATAACCCTAAGAATAATGAAGCTGGGACTAGGAAACAGCTGATTGCAAAGTGGTTCAGGGAGTAGGGAGCACTGGGAGAGCAAATACCAAAGCATGAGTACTAAAGTCTGGAAAACCATCGACCATCTGGGAAGATGAACACCTGAGGCCTGTGAAGTAGACTGTGACACAGAAAGTGTCTATTTGACGCATTCCCTTTTGAAATAAGAGAGAGAGACCAAAGGTAGGGTGCAAGGCAAGGGGAACCAGGAGGAAAAAAAGAGGAGTGGGGAGATAAATACAGAGAAATGGCAAATCCAGTTCCTTCTGCTCCTAAGATAATCCTGGGGCTATTCGATCACCCTCTCTGGTCTCCCTCTGTACTTTTTTGCCTTATTATTTTGAGAATAACTCAAAACTCAGAAAATATATTAATTTTTTTTAGCCAAGTGCAAATTACTCTTCTAAGCTTGATTGATATTGCGTAGACCTTGCTTTCAAGGGACTTAAAAAAGAATGGGGCAGGGGGCAAGGGGACTGACTAGAGTTTTGCCCTTGGGTGTTGAAATTAGGAGGGTCACTGAAACTACCGGGCAGGTAGACATAATTAAGCTTGGCACCTAGTTAGCAAGATTAAGTATGCCCTGGGTGTGCTTCTCCCCAGCCTGCTCCACCCTACTCCTTCCTAATACCAGGAAGCAGCTTAGGGAGGGGTATCCTGGGTCTCTCTGTCTCCCAACCACAGAACTATATCTAAAGTCCAAGATCTCTTCACCCTACCCAGATTGACTTTGTTTTCAAAAGGCACCTTGCAAGCTACTTGTTCCCAGATGTCAGAATGATTAGTTAAGGCTCTGGGCAGAGGATCATGATAGGCATACAGCGGGTAAGGCCTCTGGTGGATCTGCTGAGACCCTCAGAAGCCCATTCTCCCCTACTACCTCTGCCTTGTCAAGTGTAAGACTGTCTGGGGTTTGGGAGAGGCCAGGCAGATGGATGGGAGAGCAAAGGAGATTGCTGGGGAAGAAGGAAGGAGCTCCTAACCCCTCCTGAAGAGAGAGACTGACCTAGAGTGGAGGGCAAATTCCCTGGCTACCTGGGTTCACTTGGGGGAGGAATCTGAGCTCCAATGCACTCAACAATTGAACCAGAGCCTATTTTAGTAAGGATGTTACATAATGTACAAGATATAACATAATATACAGATAAGACTTTGCTCTTATCTTTTGATACCAGCCCACATTATGGTGTACTTCTTGCCACTGGATTAACAGGGTTATCTCCTATGCTAAAAAATCTGACAGACCTTCCCACCCTCCCCTTGCTCCCTTCCCCCTCTTATTCCCCTCCCTGCTTTCCTAAAGTATTCAGTAGAGAGAGAAATTCAAGACATTTCCCACCGCAGCATAGGCTCAACAACTTGCCTTCCCCAACATGCCCATACTTCCTGGATCCATCCATTCCTTTTGCCCCTGCCTGCCAGGGTCATAGGTGAGCTCATATAAATCATTCCAACCCAGAGATAAGAATTCCTTGGAAGTAACAAATTCTTGGGTGGAACATCTCTCTGCTGTCTTTTTCCCAATCCTCCAATTCAATAGTTACTCCCCTAATGTCCACTCCTGACCTTGTATAACACTTGGTTTGCATCTCCTCCGTGCTCACCCAGGCATTGTTTTGTGCTGTTGTCCATTAGTGTGTCTCAGACCTTAACTGGCCTTTACATTCCCTAAGGACAGGAGGCACATCTTACCTAAGCTTCTTTATTATCCTTATTATTATTGTTATTACTACCTTCTTTTATAATTTTGAGGTCTAGGTTCTCTCCCTCTCTCCCACCCCTTCCCCATTCACTGAGAAATATGATGTCAATTTTGTATGTGAAATCATGCAATTTATATGTGAAATCATGCAAAACTTATTTCCATATTAGCCACATTTCCAAAATAAGCAAATAAAAAATAAAGTGAGAAAATTGTGCTTTGATTTGTACTCAGTCATCAGTTTTCTCTCCAGGTGGGTAGCATTTTTTCATCATGAGTCTTTTGGAATTGTCTTGGAACAGTGTATTCATCAAAGTAGCTAAATATTTTACAGTTGATCACTTTGTCTTGGATCATTGTATTAATCAAATTAACTAAGTCTTTTACAGTTGATCACTGTGTCTTGGATCTTTGTATTAATCAAAGTAGCTAAATCTTTTACAATTGATCACTTTGTCTTGGATCATTGTATTTATTGATCAAAGTAGCAAAGTCTGTTGTGTAGAAAATAACAGTGAGAGGAGACCTGGGTTCAAGGTAAATTTAAGTGTAGATTTATTGGCCAAGTGCACGACTACCTGGAGTATATACTCAAATCAGGCAGTCCCAAACTGAGGGACTACAATGCTTATAAAGGCAAAAACCACAATTACACAATTAGGGAGGGTCGCTAGCAGAAGCAATGATGTACAGAAGCAAAGATCAGCCATTGGTTGGATTCATCAGCTCAGAGCTAATCTGGGAATATGGCACCGAGATTGAGGGGTTCAACCATCCTGTGACATAGGGTGGTCAGCTTCCTAGAATGGGTGGTCTTCTTAGGTCGTGATTGGTTTCCTATAACTGGGTGGAGGGTTCAGGGTGGAATTTCCCAGAAAGTAACCCCTATTTGATCAGCTATGGTCTGAGTGGAGGGACCTAGCTTGGTCAGCAGCATAGCTGCACCATAACCCAGGGTGTGGGGCTATTTGGTAACTGGGGGGTTTCTCCTTAAAATAAACTTATACCCTACACTAGCAACTGATCCTTGCACATAATGCTGATATAGAGAGGATATACAGAATGCCGAATCAGGAGAAAGTGGGGTTCAGGGGACTAGCCTTGGGCAATCTACCCAGGACTATGCCGTAAGCTGTTTCAAGCCATTTCAGGGTGTAGGACAAGGACAGAGACAAAAATATAAAGGGGATTAATGGTGGGCTTCAGTTTGGGTGTAACATTCCCCACTTCTTTTCATGAAAGAGTCGAACCATTGACTCAGACACATCCAGAGAGTCTAGCTCTGGGGAACCCACCAAACAATTAAAATCAGGATAATTTTCATGGGAAGGGTGGAGCGACACATGGACAAGTCAGAAGGGGCAGTCCCCTTTGTGAATATAGATACGTGGGCTTAAATCAAAATGTAATTGTCCCAGCTGAAGTGAATTCCTCCAGGTGTTCTGCTTTCTCTTCAGGAGATGGAGCGGCTTTCTCTCGGCTGTGGTGTGGCCAGGCTGGAATGGAGTCGGCTTTCACTGCAGACGGAGTCGTCAGGCTGCCAGTAAGAAGCCGTGTGTTTCCAAGCCAAAACGGAATCCCCGGGCAGGAAGCCATGGAGCGGGTCAGCTTGGGGACAGGTAGGGCCTCTCGGACTGATTTATGGAGCTGCTGCGTGTGCTGTAGGAGCTTAATGATGGGAGTATTTCAACCAAGCTCCTTATCATCCTGCCAGAGCTGTTCTCCTTCCTGGAGTGGAAGCCTTCCATCCTGAGAAAGAGAAAGTATCTACAAACACTAGGTGATATTTATAGCCAGCAGCTAGTCTACCTCCTAAGGTTCTCCAGGTCGAGTTCCCTGGAGCTGTCTTTTGTTATGCATGTACCTGGGTGCAGGCTGAGCATCTGGTGACTGTACTCAAAGATATTATCTAGATGGGGGATATAATCCCTATCTCTTAACTATAACCCTGAATTTGAACCGTGGCCAATTGTTATATTTCAGAATGTTTCTGTGATGGCCTTTAGAGATACTAATTGTATATTAACTACTTGCTCTGGCCACAGAAACTTGTTATAAAAGGAAAAAGCAGGGACAGATTGTAACTTGGGTAAGATACAGTTACCGTTCACTGCCTGTCCTCCTGGCTAGACTCAGAAATAGTCAGGTGGGAAATTTAAAGGAGCACAAGGGAAAACTGAGCCAGGAGGATCTCACCCTAGTTTGAGACTAAGATTGTCCCCTCAGCCCATTCCCATATACAGACCTCCACCTGTTAAAGTATAGTATCATATTCCTTCTGAGTAGCCTGTGGCATTTGTTCTGATTTAATGGAGACAAATATTCCCCAAATTTAACTCAAAACTGAATTAGTTATGGTCCCAGGTGCATTTCACCTTAAACAGCAAGCCCTGGCAATCAAGTCAGAAAATTTGAACCTGTCTCAATCAAAAAGCCAATCATTAGAATCTTTTACCTAAGTTCATTGTCTAAAATTTACATGACTCATTTTTTTTTTTTTGTTTTTGGGCTGATGACCTTGCCTGTACAGATAGTTTTGCAATTTTACAAAGTAAAAGGAATTGGCAAGGATCCCAGGAATGAAAATTTTAAAAATTCACAATTCGCTAGAAATTTTAGTAGGCCTTAATTTAGTCATTGACCAATTTTTGAAAAATTTTTAGACTGGCATTCCAATACCTGGCACTCCAATACCTCATTGTTATTCCCCCCTTAACTGGATAGGACCTAAAATCATTTGGGGTAAGGGATGAAGATCTCAGTTGCTCGAACTGCTTCCTGCTGAAAAAGGGCATAGAGCTGTCCCTACCTCGGAGGGTCCTTCCTTTAAGGAGTTGGGTCTATAGCTAGTGCCTGGAACTTGGCCGGTGCCAGGTCCAGGGGGTCATACCATCAAATACTTTCTCAAACACACATAAATCCTCTACACACTAAACCAAAACATCTTTCTTGGGACAAAAGAATGGACAAGCCCCCAGGGGCAATCCCCATTTGTCCCTAAATCTTTGTTATATGCCTTTCATGTTTTCAATCAAGGCTGTTAGTTATCTTTCCAAATCTCGCAAACCTATCATTCAACTTTCCTTTACATTTCAACCAGACAAAAGAGCTCATAAGTTGGATTCTTTCAGCTTAAACAAAGTGGTAGGCCAGAACGCAGATAAAACTCAATACATTAGTACTCAATACAGTAGTACATTAGTACTATTCTAATAGGCCTTTTAAAATCACTAACATATTTTCTAAAAGTGTGTCCCTTTTGAACAATTTTAAAATATACCCTGAAGTTAAGGATTAAAATTTTTGCGAAGAAAATTATTTAAAAGGTCTCAAAATGATAGAAATCTTCCTTTTTAAGCAAAGTATCTAAGTTAGTGGAAAAATCATTCTCAAATACCATACAAAAAGTCCTAGATATTTCAAGGTTCCTTAGGTGCTGTAATGTAGAGGATAGTTAAGTAAGCCTTATCACAATAACAAAATTTGTACACAATATAAGAGAATTTAGAAATGTCCTAACCTCACTGAGGAGCAAATAAAAATCTCATTGTTTCTTTACTTCAATATTGCCGATTTATCTGTTTGTCAAATTAAACAATTTAGAAATGTACACAATGCCCAGAATATAATTATGCAATTAAGAATTTGAAGCAACCTGATTCACATACATCAGAATCAGATTAAAATTGCTTCTCAAATTTCACAATCTATGAGAAGTTTAGAAGTAGTGGCCGAATTGTTTTAGCCATGACCTTAACAAGGCTAAGAAAGTAACTTAACTAATTTTACATAATTGCTTTCATTGTATATTTTCAACAAGATTCAGATTAAAGATTGCTTGGTCTAATATTTTACGATATAGGAGAACTTCCCACAATTTTAGGAGTACTATAATAGCACAGAGAGAAAATTTCAGATGACATACCAATCATAGAGGCTTCTCTCCTTATAATTGCAGAGCCTGGTTGTGGACTTGGGGGTGCTGGGAAGCTGCAGAGTCCAGCAGTAATCCTGTATTGCAATTTCTACAGTTTTTAGCCACTGCCCAAAGGCAGGGAGGAGGCCTTATGAGGGCAGTTTCGCTGGACGTGGCCCACTTCACTACAATGCGGAAGTAGAAAAAGGAACATATACCAGAAAAAGAACCCCTTCAGAAGAATTGGCGTGGGGCATCCTACCTTCTTTCACTGCAGGACTGAGCGAGGAGGGCAATGTAGGTGTCCCATTCTTTGCAGCAGGATCGGGTGAGGAAGGGGAGGGCGATGTAGGTGGCTCGGGGTCCCGGGAGCAGGAGGTGGCAACGTCAGGGACGCCGGCAACCGCCTCACTACCACTGGTGACCATGACCCAATTGCTCCACTCACCATAATCACTGCAGGTGGACATTCCTTACTGCTGAAGGACCACACAAACCACGGAAGGCACAAATGAAAACCGAAACAAACTTACTACAAATAACACTCAAGAATAACACTCAGACAGGAAACGAGACTAAAGACAAAAAGGTCCTCTGCACTGCTTGTCTAAATAATAAATTTTAAAGCTCAATTAACACAACAGAACCAAATGAAACTGTGGAAGGAGACAATACCTTATAAAATAATAGAGACCTGAGACCTGAGGCACAGAAGAAGAAGGGACACAAAGACCTTGAAAAGGTCAGAAATAATTTCCCTTTCCATGCACCCTTACTACTTGTTGGAATAATAAAAATTTTTGCTTGAAAAGGGCAAAAAGAGATCCTCTAAATGTTGTGCTATTTGTTAAGATAGTAAATTATCTGACTTTCTCTTTCTTCCACTCCCCCTCCCCCATGCAGTGGAAGAAAGGGTGGAAAAAGAAGTTCTACTTCGACAGCAAAAGCTGTTGGAAATACAGAGGCACACTCTGCCAACACAGATAGAAAACACAGAGACACTTGTGAGTGAGTAAGGCACAGAAGAAAAGCATGAGACACGAAGACCCAATAAAAGGGAACAAAGCACTCAAGGGGATCTCAAGACTCACCTGGGCCCTGTTATCAAATTAGGGCACCTTAGTGACCCGGGCCCCACTTTCGTAGGATACCAAGCCACTTGCAGGCCTCCTGGCTGTGCCACTGATCCTAGATGTCAAATTGGGTTACCCTAGCGATCTTACTGGTCACCCTAATGATCTCATCCCCAGGAAACAAAAACCGGAAAGGAAGCCCAGTGCCTTGGGGTCCTCTGGGGGGGGGCAGTATGCAGACCAAGAAACGGGTGGGTCAAGTCCTTCCTGAATTGTGATGTTGACTACCGATCCTGGAAAAATCAATGTACTATGCGCCCTTACCTGGGATACTGAGCCGCTCAAAGGCCCCCTGGAACAGTATGTTCAATGTACCGTGCCACTGATCCCGGAAAGGGCGATGGACTATGCTAACCCTTGCACTTACCCTACTCAATGGTTAAATTTGAGAGCCCGCGTCAGGCCTCACCCCCAACTTGAACAAAACTCAGGTTAGAAAAATTGCAGTAGCTTCTGTACCCAACTCAAAGATACTCACAGACTTAGGCCCTGGACATACCCCCTACAGGCCCAGAGGAGTTGCACCCGATGGTAAATCGGAGCACTTGGAAAGGGTCAGCACCTTTACAAACACTAACAGATGGACACAAAACACAAACACTCACAAACAGACACAAACACTTGCCTACAAACAGACACAAACACTTACCTCCGGAGGATTTTTTAGATCCACAGTGGCTGAATGAAGGCAAGTCAGCATCAGGCTGGCAGGCTCTGGCCCACTCCGGACCCCAGAGGCCTGGAAATCCAGGGCCGGCCCCCCTGGTGAGAGGAATGGTTTGAGATGTCTAGCGGTTGAGGATGAGAGCCTAGTCAAGCCCAGGTCTCGAAGGGGAGGTGCCTAGGACCCCTATCTTGGTGGGATCTTCAAAATGTTGTGTAGAAAATAACAGTGAGACGAGACCTGGGTTCAAGGTAAATTTAAGTATAGATTTATTAGCCAAGCGCGCGACTACCTGGAGTATACACTCAAATCAGGCAGTCCCAAACTGAGGGACTACAATGCTTATAAAGGCAAAAACCACAATTACACAATTAGGGAGGGTCGCCTTGTGAAGTGTTGAAAAAGAGTGATTGTTGTGACCAGTGACTTATCTTGACAAAAGTCTATTAGTTTCTGCCCTGCTTCCTTTTCTACTCTCAGGCCAAACTTGCCTGCTATTCCAATTAGCTTTTCATTTCCTACTTTAGCATTCCAATTCCCTGTGATGAATGTGACATCTTTCTTTGGTGTTATTTCCAGAAAATGTTATAGGTCTTCATAAAACTGATTAACTCTACAGGAGCAGATATTCCAGGCAATACCACCTTTATACCTGGGCCTTTTACCCTATCTACATATCCTCACAACATAATGTAGTCATGGTACTACACACAGATGATCATACACAAACACATATACTCACACATACACACTACTTATATACACTTGCATGTGACTGTATACAACTATACAAGTTGGATTGTAGGGCAAAATCCTGGCTAGGGGGCAGATCCTGCAAAGATAGACCTTACTCCCTATAAGAGGGGTCAGGAGCCTATGACATGAGACAAAAATGGCATTGTAAAGAAAGCCATTTCCCTCACCCTCAGTATTAAAAAGGTTAACACCAGAAAGTAAACCCCAGATCACCCTCCAGGAGGATGTACATACTTTAGAGCTATTGGGGGAAGGAGATGCCACTAGTCCTAGCACGGTCTAGGTCTATGGAACATTGATTACTCCAGACCTTTTGGCCTAGATGTGGGCAAAAGCCTTTATTTCTGAATTTACTGAAGACAGAGATAAGGTTTTATAAAAAGGACTTGGACAGTTAACTAGTAGGACAATTTAGAAAACAGAATTGTTGAGTTTACTTTGTATGCAGATCTACTAAGATCTTTACAGAGGACATCACAGCTGTCAGGGCTAACTTTCCCCATCCAGAACTAACCCTCATCTAGTCTTTCTCATCCATTCTTCCTAGCCCTTGTTAAAGAAGGCCTAAAAGCCAGCATTCTCTTAGTTTAGGTCCACTGTTGGGACAAAATAAGTTCAACAAATTACAAGTTATTAAGCAGTTAACAGAAGGGGGTTTACCTTCCCTAACACAGCAAAGATATGCAGCAAGGATACAATGGTAATTAGCTTCTCTGGACATGCCTTCCTTCCCATCTCTATATGGAAATGCATTTGGTCAACAGGTGAGAGTATAGTGACTTTGTTGGTCTTCAGAAATCTATAAAATTGGAGGGGCGCTCGCTCCACCAGAGTGGAGACTTTTAAAATAATTATTTATTTTATCTTTAATTCATGGAGTAAAACAAGCATTTCCCTAACATAGTATAAGCAAAGATGATTGCATATGAAACTGCAAATCAATTATGTACAACTTGTTATTCCTTTTAAATATGTAATAGAATTATCATGTAAATTTCTTTTTTTTTTCCTTTTTTTCTTAGTGGGTTCTTTTTATGCCCTTAGACGACCAAGGAAGCATGGGCCAAGCAGGCCTAGGACAGCTTGGTCTCCTTTCTTGGGTGTAACCCCAGTCCCCAGGTCCGATGGTATTTTACTCCTTATTGGTGGAAATCAATGTGCCACACTTGCATAAGAGTAGAATGGAATTGGTGGGAGTGGGAGATAAGATCCCTGAAGTTCTCTCTTTTAATCTTGAGTTAAATGAATCTTTTTGGACTTTGGGTGCTTCTGGCTTCCAGCTTCAAAAGGTAAAATGCCAACCCCACTCCTCAGGTTGCTAAAGGAAAAAACTTTGGGAAGAAGCTGACATGAAAGGGGCAGGCAGGCTCCATCATGTTAAGCAAGAGACTTTGGGGAACTTCCTGCTGGGTGAGTGCAAGGGCTGTCCCACAGAGGTAGTGCTTCAGGGTCCCTTGTTCAGGCGCCACTTGCTACCAGTGGCTGTGGCGCCAAATTGGCCGGAGATGGCTGAATGCCATGGAGAGTAAAAAGATTACACGGGTCAGATGGGAGAATACAGCACCATTCCATTTATTAAGCTGAAGAAAAGGTCTTATACACCTTTTTTGGCAAGCAGATCAACAAATTCACATGCAATACATTTGTCATATAGCATGATTTCCTCATAAACAATATTGTGTTAATAGCCTACAGGTGGTGTTTATCAGTGTGTGCTAAGGAAGCTTTGGAGAGAGCATGTGTGTGCTGAGGTGGGTTAGGAGAGCCCACCTGCTGAGTTATCAGCCCGAGGGCAAGAACAGGCTTCAGCAAAAACCAGGCCTATATCTTATCCCAGAAGGGACTTTCTCAGAGCTGGTCTTCCACATCTTCCCCCTATCATTTTAAGATGGAGCTTAAGCTAACAATGAGTCAAATAATGACTGGTAGAAGACAGGGCCTTATGAGACACAATAGTGTTAGGAAGGCAAACAAGGCAAGAAAGTGGCAACAATGTTGCTTTGACTTGCTTTAGGAGTTGCAATAACTCATTGGTTATGCCTTCAGGATCAATTCCTGGGGCTTTGCTGTGTTCATTTAGGTGGGTGATAAATTCTAAGTCACTTATATCTCCTGTCACATTATGATCATGCCACAAATCTATAGATACAAAGAAATAGGGATATGGGAGACAAGCTTGTACACAGTAATCCCCTTTTTAAGTAAATATGGGAAGGATTGATCGACGCATTGACAAATCAAAGGGGGCAGTCCCCTTTATGAATATAGATACAGAAAGTCAAAAAGGAATTGTCTCTTTAAGATTCAAAAAATCCTTTCTTATACAGCTGTCTGGCAAGGAACATCGTCAGTGAAATCTTCTGGTCCTTAGTATCTGTTCCAGCAATCTCCAGCACTGCATCTCAGCATGTTCTCTTCTCTTCTTGTAGGAACCAGCCTTCCCCTACAAGAGTGATCTAGCACAATTCCAAATTACCACCTTCAATCTCCATAACCCTGATCATTCTCACAAACTCAAAACTTGAACCATGGCCAACTGTCATATTGAAGAAATTCACATCAGAAGTCCTACACTCTACATTCATCCATTATTAATTTCCTCATCAGGAGGATGAGATGTCACTTAAAGAATAACAGGCTTCAATACATACATAAATACATTAGCCAATTTTTAACACTATGCATATAGAATCTTAACCTTTAATCATGTCATGTTTCTTTGATGGCATTTATAAAATAAACCACAAAGCGTTTTTCTTTTTAGCATCATTAATTGCAACAAGACTTTAGAATCAAATAACAAAATAACATTCTCACGTTCTTTAGGAATATTTACAAAGCGAGCCCTTAAGTGGCTCGCATGCATTTCTACTGTTGTCTATAAAGATTTCCTTAAGTAACACAAATTCCAGAGTATAATAACAAACAAAGTTTCTGGTTACTGCAGAATTCCTAGATGTCACAAAATTTCCTAGTAAAAAAGTGTTGTAATAGAATCTCATATTGGTAACAGTAGGAGACTGATCGCAGGAAAAATACTGCTGCTCTTAGAATCCTTTAAAACAAAGTGAACATCTTAAGGTGAGTCTTAAGCAGGTTGTATAATTTTTTGCACATGTTCTAGTTCTAGATAAAAATATTATTAGATTGCCCAGTAAGATAACACAAAAGAGATCATATCTTATACTGACTACTTGCTCTGATCATAGAAATTTGCTATAGAAGGGAAAAAGCAGGGGCATGTGATATGCCAAATATGACAGGATAAAATATCCTTGGCTTTGTTTAAATTGCAGACCCAAATTCAAACTCAAAGCAAAATTAGTTACTGTCCCAAGTGCCTTTTGCCCTAAACAGCAAGTTCCACCAATCACAGTTTAGAGCCAGGTACAGTTGCTTTTAGTTGCAATAAGCAATAAAGATTTGCCATGACTCACATACATTTAAGGGATTTAATTAAACATCTTTCCTTGTCAAACCTAAACTGGTCCTGGTGTAAAATCCAATTATTAGATTCTTTTCTCTCTATACAATAGAATCTGTAATTTCTTAGCAAACCAAATTCATTGTTTAGAATTTACATAACTCAAACAAGTTCTTTTCCTGGGGCTGATGACCTTGCCCATGCAGATAGTTTCCTGGGGCCTTGGCAATTTGCAAAATAAGGAGAATTAACATGGACCCCAGGAAGGGGTTAATACTGGTACTCTTTGCTTGCTGCCCTCCATACAGGAGGACTGTTCTGAATGGGCAGAACCAACCTTCTTCTTATCCTTTTTTCCTGCCCACCTCCTCCTTTCTTTTGTTTTTCTAAGAGAATTTTTAATGTCCTTTTTATGTCTTTCTGCAATGGCCTGTAGCAAATTTTATTTGGGCAGTCTCAATATGTTGGATTACACAGACAGCATATTTGCTATTAGATACAATGTTAAGTGGTTCAGAAAAGTCTCTTAATGCAGCAATTATAGCACACAGCTCATTTTGCTGTGTAGAGGAAAATGGTGTAGTAAGTATGTGCTTTACATTTGGTGGGAAGAAATAGCATGCTTGGTGGTGCTGAGCTGCATCAGTGGATACCGTCCTAGCATGGAATATAGGACTTAACAATTGTGGGAAATATCCACTGGTAAGGCATTACGAATTGCAATATGGGACGTTTAATTATTGAATCAATGTGACCTTGATACATCATTAGAAAAGCTTGCCCGTCAAAGTCATTAGCTAATAGAAGCTCGACCTGTTCTTTAGTATATGGCTGATGAACAGCATGTGGTCTCTTCCCTCTCAACAATGTGACTTTTTATGCTTTTCTGAAGGAATTGAGCAACCATTGGAGGGTAAGGAGAAATGCTTCTTGAGGCTTGAAATGGCAAATCAATCCATTCTATGATGTCATTTTGTTGATGTAAAGCCCCAAACGGAATTTTTGGTGTAGGGAGATTAGTAACTTCTAGCAGGCGTGTGCGATCAGTCTTATATGTTTGGCACTTTGGGAGAGCCTCCTTTTGTTAGTTGTTGTGAGGCTTGTGGGGTCAATTGTCAGGGAGAACTGGGGTGTGGATCTCCCCCTTAAGATCTTGAATAGTTCTCCCAACTCTTGGGTACTTATTTGTAGGTGAGGATGAACCCAATTAATATCCCCAAGCAGCTTTTGAAAATCATTGAGGGTCTTAAGCTCTTGTTTACAAATAGAGATTTTTGTAGGTGTTACTGATGTGAGACTCAGCGTCTGCCCTAAATATGAATATGGAGGAGCAAGTTTTGTCTGGGGCAATGACAAGTCCATAATTTTTGTGCCTCAGTTTCCTGTAAAATGAGGCTCAAAATCTCTTCCTGTGGATATGAGCACAGTATGTCATTCATGTAACGAATGAGATAAGCTTTGGGTTATTTCTCTCTTATAGGTTGTAAAGCTTGTGCAACATATTGTTGACACATGGTGGGACTATTTTTCATCCCTTGTGGCAAGACTTTCCATTGGAATCTCTTGTGAGGTTCCTTGAGATTAACAGAAGACAAGGAGAAAGAGAAATATTTATAATCTGTGGGATGTAATGGAACAGTACAGAAACAATCTTTTAAATCTATGATCCATAAAGGCTAGTCCTTGGGTATCATGTTAGGTGTGGGGAGTCCTGGTTGAAGATTTCCCATAGTTTCCATTCTATCATTAGTTTTTCTCAAATCGGTAAGCATTCTCCATATTCCAGATTTCTTTCTTATAGCGAAAATAGGAAAATTCCAAGAATGTTGGAGCTTTCAATGTGCCCTGCCTTTGATTGTTCATTAACAATATTAGTAAGGGCCTGGAGTTTTTCTGATGTTAAAGGCCCATACTGGGGGCCCATCCTTCCAGGTTATCTTAGGCGCCCTAGTCTTAGAATTTATGATAGTGGCCCTTCCTAAAAATCCCGGGGTGGGGGGGGGATGAGATTGTGTGGTGACCTTCATATATCCCAAGAGGTCTCTCCCCCATAGATTTATAGGTAGATGTGATAAAACATTATGGTCTGAATTTTCCTCTCTGTTTCTCTACCTCCCAGCTTAACCATCCTGCCCTTTGTTTTGGGATGGTGACCGTCCCTACTCCTTGCAGTGACATATCACTTGTTACTAGTGGCCATGCTTTTGGCCAAAGCCAGTCTGCAACGGTTGATTTGTCTGCTCCTATCAATCTTTCAAATTCTATGCTTTCTATTTTTATTTTCAAGGTTGGTCTTTTTTCTGTAATACAAAGCCTCTCTTTCTGTGCTTCCAAATCCTGGTGAGCCTTGAACCTTCTGAAAGTGATTGCCTATGGTTTCATAGTTTATCAAAATCAATTGTGCTATCTCTC
>CM053627.1:206064787-206119018 GCA_028646595.1 Phalanger gymnotis
ATTAAAAATTAGAGTTGAGCAATTAGAAGCTAATGACTCTATGAGGCATCAAGAAGTAGCAAAACAAAATGTAAAGAATGAAAAAATAAAGATACTTAGCCCTTGGAAGGAAAGCTATGGCAAATCTGGATAGCATACTAAAAAGCAGAGACATCACCTTGCCAACAAAAGTCCATAGAGTCAAAGCTGTGATTTTTCTAGTAGCAGCATATGGCTCATCCCATCCCACCCGATGACGGAGAGAGGAGCTATAGTTTCAGAAGGGGTCCCAGAATCAGAGACAATGGGGTTTGGGAGCACCTAAAGATTATCGCTACTCAAAGCTGCCTGCTAAACTCATGAAGAAGAGACACACGCCCCCTTCTGTATTGTTAGTGAGAAGTATGGAAGCATTTTTATAAAACAAATTTACAAATCTTATACAAAATGGCTCCAGATAGCCTGGATGTAGCATGGCGGAATATAGACAGGAGGTTAGCACAACAGGTGCCCAAGCTGGAGGTCCAGGTAGAGAAGGTGGCAAAGGAGATTCCCCCAACTTGGTAGAACTGGTTACAGGAACCACGATTATTCTCAGGAGCTTAGTGCCTGTCTAGCATTAAGAATTGTGGAAATTTCTCAGATAGGAAATAGGCCTAAGAGGCACGTGGCAGCTTGATGATAACAGAGCTCTGGCCTGGCGTCAGAAAAAACAAGTTTAAATCTGGCCTCGAACACCAGCTTTGGGACCTGGGCAAATCATTTAACCTGTCCGCTTCAGTTTCCTCATCTGTAAAATATGAATAATAATAGCGCTGACTTTCTAGGCTTATTGTGGAGACAGGATGAGGTAACATTTGTGAAGCTCTATAAATGCTAGCTATTTTGTTAGCTAGAGGCACAAAGAGGGAGCATGATTTTGAAACAGGAAAAGAATCCTGCTTATTCCTGGCCATGAAGGAGAAAATTTTAGGTGCCTTAGTAGCAACTTGCCACTAAAGCTACACACCTTCATCTGAAGCCCTATGATACTAGACTACAAGAGGTAGAGGGGAAAGTAGCTGAGCTTTATCAGAGAGGTAGTGATTATGCTGTAAGCAAAATTATTCAGACAGTATCAAGTGGGATGGGTTGAAAGTCAGACTCCTAGTGGGGCAGCGTCCTTTGACATCTCGTGGAAAGGGGAGATGGTATTGACCTCAAGGTCAGAATGTCTGGGACCCACATGATGAAGTACTACTCCCAGCCAGTTGTCCTCAGGTGGGACTAACAGAAACTATGGACCAGGATGGATCAGGACAACGTAGCCCTTAGTCTCTCTGCCTCTGCCTGTGTTTTAGCTAAATAAAGGTAAAATTTCTGTGATTTTGGAGCTTGTCAGTTTCCATGTTTATTTAAAAAAAATTTCCTTGGTTTTGTTTAACTTTACCCTTTGTTACCCGGTAAAACTTCTTTTGAAAAAAAAAACCTACCTTTGGCTAAGCAGCACCCCCTAGAGGCTAGATGTTAAAGCTGGAATGGCAGTTTTTAGAACAGATGTAGAATCAAAAAAAAACAAAAAAAAAACCACCCAACAACAATAACAACAAAAAACTCAGGCTAGGGAGAACCAGGGACCAGCATTTCAGTTGCTCATTCCTTTCTGGGGGAGTTCCTTTACAAAACTACTCTTCTAAGTCTCCTGTAAAGTTTTCTTATCTGATTCATATTTAAACTTGAAGGAAAAAAGAGAACTCTGCCTTTAAGGAGCTTACTTCCGGTTCAAGGATTAGCAATCAGTCAATAAATCAATAAATATGTATTAAGTGCCCACTATGTGCTGGAGATACAAAAAGATGCAAAAAATAGTCCCTGCCCTCAAAGAGTCTACTAATCTCCTTTCTTGGCATTTAGCATTAGGTCTCCTGTCTCCCCAAATTCTAGCTTCAAAGCCTATTGCAAGGCCTGGAGCATGAGTTCTTTACCTGAGGTCATGAACTCTTTTTTTAACTATATTGATAATTATTTCAATATATTCGGTTTCCTATGCATTATATTTTATGCAGTTGAAAACATTATTCTGAGAAAGGGATCATAGGTTTCACTGGACTGACAAAGGTTAAGAATCCTTGAGCCGGAGAATGTAAGGGAAGGTCAAAGATCACCCCCCACCCCCAGTCTCCTCATTCCTACCTCTGAAATGAACAGACAAGCTGGCCAGAAGTAGGAGTGAATGGTTGTGAGGGGTTAAGGTTGTGGAGGTGGTTCTGATGGTGGAAATATTCTGAATAACTGAGGGAAGAGGGTGGGGGGACTTTCTATGGCCTCCCTAGCTTCACTGACGGACTGGACAAGAATGTGTCCATTTCTAGATTGTGCTATGACTCAGCAACCCTGCTGTTTTTGTGCACGATCCCAGGCCTGAGGAAGCATGACTCAGAAGCTGAGGGAGGGAGTAGTTATAAGCAGACACTGCTGCAGTCCATGTGAGGTTTTGTTGTGGGGAGAACGGGTTGTTCTTTATCCTAGAACCTCAGGGTGAAGTTATGGTTTTTGTGGTCTGATACATGTGATACCATCAGACTCCTAGGCATGTGGCTCTGTGAAAGGTCTAGGTCCTCAGATTTCCCTAGCACCATGGTTCCAAAAGCCACGCCCACCTCCATTCCCTGCAGACTTCATCTTTGGCAGAGATTTCCCTTTCATCCTCTTTGCCCCCAAATCTTCAACACCCTCCCCAGTCCTCCCTTCCTCCAGAATATGTATACCATGTGCCAAATAAGAGGAGTAAGCAGCAATCCTCCTGGCAGGCAGATTGTGGAATAGACAAAGTCATCCTTCCCTGCTTCTCCTGGGGGATAAAAAAGGAGGGAGAAAATTGTTACTGTTCAATTGAATCCTAGCGTCCTGAATCTCCCAGACACTTGTTAGTATTCATCTCTTTCCCCTATACTGGCTTGACACAACCTAGCGGAACGCCCCATACAGGAAAAAGCTGGTAAGCACCAGGTTCTCTTGGCTTTTTGGTCTCAGAGAAGACGTCATGAGAGCTAAGGAGAAAATGGAAAAGAGGCTGCTGTCCACCAAGGTGGCAGGGTAGGGCCTGAATGTCCTATCTGTAATGTACAATGAATATAAATGAATACAACAAATGTTAAATCTTCCTGTTGGATGGTGACTTGTCTTATTGAGAATATGGCTAGAGGAGGGCAATCTTATGAAGAGTGGGGGTGGGAGGGGGAGTGAACAGCAGAGTTTATCTCTTGTCCTTAGATGAAAAGACCAAGAAGAGCTAACAGAACTTTGTGGCCCAGAGAATACTTTCCCCTCAAGAACATACTCTTGGGCCCTGCCAGTGGATCTGAATTTCCTTCCTGAGGCACTGTTTCCCTCTCCCACCATACTCCTTCCCATTCCACCCTGCTCTGAGCCCTTAGCCTCTCCAAGGCTGCGCAGAGTGTCCTAGGAAGTTTTCTTAGAGAAGCCAGGAAATTGAGGAGACCAGAGAAGAAGATGGGGCCAGGGAAAGGAGTCAGTGAATCAGGAAAGCGCTGCATGAGACTGCTCAAAATAGCTTGAAGCTGTAGGGCCCAGTATGTCTCATGCCCTTCTGTCTAAGACAGGCTAGCTCCCAGGGATCATCAGCCAACTAGCAAAAGACTCCAGGGGGCAGGGAAGGAAAAGAAGGCTACGTGGGAGGTCAATTCAAGACACAATCAAGAAGCATTTATTAAGCACCTACTATGTATCAGGAACTAAGCTGAGAGAGCAAAGAAAGAGGAAAATAAAAGGAATACAAAGAGGAAAAAATTCCTCTCTTCAAAGAGTTTATATTCTATCTGGGGACACAACATGTACAGATACGTATATAAATACATATATACATACATACACACACAAAATAAATGTAAGGTCGTTTGAAGGGGGAAAGGGGGTGGTACTAGTAGCTGAAGGTATCGAGTGGCTTCATGGTGGCCTTTGAAATAAATCCTGAAGTTGTAACACTAAATCAGAAGAAGATTAGTCTCCCCTCTGGGAACCTGACCCACTGATGCATTCTGAATTGGCAGAGTGAGCCTAGAGGAACTGTTGTAAAGTTCTGAAATGTTTTCAACAACCTGCTGTGTAGGAAGAAAAAGACAAACCCAAAATAGTTCCTACTCTTAAGGAAGCTTGTTAAGACTTGGGCTCCGGGATTCTTCTAGTTATGCTAAGAAACAGAGCAGGACCTCAGGACGATAGAAAGGTCAGCTCTAGACCCTTCAAGGGTCACTGAGTGGGGATGCTGCCCTCCCTCATCCACAATTAGGGAGAGGGACAAATATTTATTAAAGCATTCATAGGTCAACAAGAAATGAGGATGGTGGAGGAAAAAGCAGGAGCCCATAAGGAAGAGAGCAAGATATGTGTCTAAGTCAATAGTTGCTGTGTGTATTTAAATAGTGTGCCCGTATCTAGATAGCAGCACAGGACACAATGGTGGGGGTAGAAGGGGTGGCTGTGTCTGTTTGAGATGGGACATGTGTGTGACAGTGCAGCAAATCTAAGTGTGTATATAGTACATGGAAAGGAAAGCGACATAAGTCTCTGAAGGTAGCAGGGGAGAGATGTGTGTTTGTGTGAGAACAGAGTATGTTTATTTGACTGGGTTGTTAAGTGTGGGGGAGTTGAAGTGGGGAAGTGTATGAATAGACAGTGAGTTTGTGGAGAGGAGAATTATATGTCTCTGCATGTAGCTGGGGAAAGAGACATCTGTGTGTATTTATGTGAGAATAGAATATGTTTATTTGTATGTGTTGTTAAGTGGGGGTGGGAGAGAAGAGTGAGAAGAGGGGAGTGTTGGTCAGAGGGTGTGCTCAGGCAGCTAGCCAGCCCAGGACTGGAATTTCCCCAAAGCTCACTTCCTACGTTTAATCCTCAACTGGGGATTTTATCCATGGCTGTCGATCTCCTCAAACATCATTTGGAAAAGCTCAATATGTCCTACTCTTGGGCCCTGATAGATGGCAGACAGCAGAAGTCCCTTCCAACAATACCAATACAATCAAACTCCCCATGAGGTTGGATCTGCAGTAAGAAGAGAGATGAGGAGACAGAGTTCCTTCCCTCCCTCCTTATAAACCCTGTTCCTACTCCTCCTACCACCGCCATTTCAACCTCAGGGGGTTAAAGATGAGGAAGAGCCTTGAGAGATATACAAGGGGGGTCCCCCCCACCCCGTCTTCAACTACCACCTTACCAGTGATAGTCATCTAATACCAATTTAGTAACTTCAATAAGGGCCAGAGCCTGAAATAATCAACCAGAAGCAAAGCCTGGACCTTAACAGCTTCTTTTTCCTCTCCTTATGTCAACAAGCCCAGATGGGGGCTGACTTAAGAACCTTCTTTCCCCTGTCTATGGCCATTAAGGATGAGACCCTTAACCTGAGACACTATTTTGAATAATGTGACTTTTTCTTTTATGGGCATATACTATGTTACAGCATGTTAATGGTAAATTAAACACAAAGATCCTGGGTTGTAATTTCAATTGACACTTTGTCAACTCTCTTATTTTATTGTATTTACGATCTATCCAATTAAGAAATTCCTTTCTTATACTGTGATTAAACATACATGGAGATCATACATTTGAGTGACACAGACATGCTGAGTTGGGACTGTGCTGAAAGGTATTTAAGCTTTCTCATTCTTTTTATTCAGTCAGTCAGAACTCATGCTCTGGCTCCTTGTATGACAGTAAGCAAGCTCTGCTAACTTTAAGGGAATAAACATTATGAATTTACATATCACTTAGCCTGTTTGCCTCCTTTAACCAAACTTTCAGGTTGACAATGGGCTTCTGGAAACTTCGCTAGAAGCAGAACTGGCCCCAGTTTCTGAGCTGAGGTTCCCAGCTTTTTTATCCCTTTATCCATTGGGAAGCTCCTTGTAATTTGTGCCAAATTCTTGCCTTCTTCCCTCACTTTCCTAAGTGAGAACCAGCTACTCTGGGTCACCCTTCTTGTATTCTGCACAAACCTGGCTCTTGTCTATCTACCCTCTTCACCCAGCAATAAATCAGAAGCCATGCTGTGTTGGAAAGATTACTACTTGAATTGGAAGTCCTGGATTCTAGTCCTGACTGTGCCATTAAAGTAGTCGTATGTGACCTTAAGCAAGTCAGTCGCTTGAGCTCCTTGAGTTTCACTTTCCTCATGTGCCAAAGAAAGAGGTCGATTTCTAGGGTCTTATCCCTTTTAGCTCTAATAGTTCAGGAATTTTAATTATTTCTTAAAGACTACAGTAAGGGATTCAATAAATTATTCACTGTGATCCAGTTGGCTCGTTATAAACAAGAATAATTCAATTTTGGGAAAAGATCTAATCAATTATCTTTAGAACACAAACATCAAAAACCACACAATTATATCAATAGATGCAGAAAAATCCTTTCACAAATTACAACACTTATTTATGCAATAAAAAAACAACCCAACCTACGAAGTATAGGCATAGAAGGGCCATTTTTTAATATGACAAAAAGTATATATCTAAAACCAAAAGTTAGCATTATATATAATAGGAAAAGTGGAAGTTTTCCCAATTACTTCTTGAACTCCTTTGATGTGTCTAGAAATATGCTAAGTGCTGAAAAAAATCAAATATAAAATATAATCCCTGCCCTTAAAGAGCTTACATTCCAGTTATGAAACAAAATGTACATGAAACAACTAAGAGTTAAACTTTGTCAGTTATCTGTAGGCACCATAGTAATTCAGAGAACTGAGAACTTGATATGGACTAGAATAGTTTTGAAAGTCTTATCTACCTTGTATAATCAGAACCTCTGGACCCTGAGAGCCTCTATCTGTGAGATACATGTGACAGATGTTACTCTATTCGCCCTGTAACCATGTACACGCAAACATATTCTCCCCTCTAGCTGGCAATGAGAGACCTATCCTGTTAGGAAATCCACATCAAGATGAGGCAGGAAATGATATCTCCCTGTTTTGGACCAAGAGGGAGTAGGAAAGGAAGCATGTTGGACTCGCTGCTCCCAAACCTACTTCAGGAACAGGTGACACAAAGTTAACCTTGATTCAGCCCGGAAACCTAGCTAAGCTTCCTAGACACAACATGACCCTTCTTCCCCTCACCCCTGTGCCTCATGCTTCCCTTGGGATTCTCAGAATAGTTAGGGAATTCCCAAGTCAGGGGCTTTCCATTTCAGCTGAGCCCCCACAACAACAACACACACATACCCTAAACACTTCCTTGTCCCCCTGGCCCAAAACTCAAAAACACAGTGTGGAGAAGGCTTGGAGGAACAGCAGCACCAGCCAGAGGCTGGGAGGTAGAATCTACGGGAGCCTTGTTTGGAGAAGAGATACATAGAAGACTACAAGAATTGGGAAAGGGGCAGGGGGGAGAACAAGACATCCTTGGCACACTCTGGCTAGTTCTAGACTTTGTGAGAGCTAGAACATTTGGTTTGAAGGACTAGAAACTCTAGAATTCTGTTTCTGGGAGATAATCTTACTGGCTGCTTTGCCATGAACTAGGCCATTCCTATCCCAGACACCTTAGTTTCACTGTCCCCAACATATTTTCTCAAAAATGACTGGGGAGGACAAAGAGTAGATGCTTGGATGGTGCTCTGGGCAGAGAACAAATACAAAGCACTTAGTTA
The DNA here is from genome assembly GCA_028646595.1 of Phalanger gymnotis. NCBI lineage: Eukaryota > Metazoa > Chordata > Mammalia > Diprotodontia > Phalangeridae > Phalanger > Phalanger gymnotis. The sequence continues at coordinate 206,072,423 of CM053627.1, forward strand.
TTCAATTTGCGAGACAGGAGATAGGTAACCCTCCAAGTTTCCCAAGGAAAGAGGCCTCAACTGATCCCTCTCTTAAGAGCCGCCATTCACAAAACTGGGAAATGTAAAAACAAAAGAAAACAAAAACCCTACCTCAGAAAGAAAGAAGACCAGCTCTCCCTGCTACATCCCACAGCTCCTTCCACATATAAAGAAGTGTACATGAGCAGTGAAAAAGAAAGAACCTGAGGGTCATAAGATCACTCAATTAATCAGCAACTAGAAGGGCCAGGAAAGGCTTTGGCAAGAATTTATACTGAGCTGATTCTTAACGGAAGCTAGGGATCCTCTAGGCCTGGCCTCCCTGCCGCAGCCAGCCAAACTGCCTCTAGACAGAACTCAAGCGACCCTCTCCATCTCTAACCCAATGACGTTGTCTCCTCCCACCCTGATCTGGATCATTTGTGTAAGCACTACTTCATCACCTCTTGTTCTAGATAACAAAACCACCCCCTTCCCAGGCATCTCTTTATTTTCCAGCTTCCAGGCTCAAGCCTTCTATTGTGTACCTTCCACAAAGTTCCAGCTTCAAAGGAGGCACTAGTCTCCCACCTCTTGACAGAACCTTGATTGGAGCTAGTCATTGGTGCTAGACACCATGCCTCCCTACCCTGGTGCCCAGGTTACCAGTTCTGTCTACTTCCCCAAATTCTCAGATACCTCCTCCTCCTCTCTCTTTACCCTTGAAATGTTTTTGGTCCCTTTCTAGAAGCTTACTTTAATAGTTAACACCAAGAATAATTAGCTTAGACCACCATAATGACATGATTTCTACCAACAGGTGATTTTATCACATCCCCCATTTGGGAGACTTTTCAAACCTCACTATAAAGGGTAGTCCATCGTTTTCACAGAGTGTGCCAAATCCCAAGCTGTTCACATGTTCTGGAAGAAAGGAGCCCTCCATGTCTTGGAGTACATGGCTCTTGAACTCTCTAACACAGTTGCAACTGTCTGGATTTGGGGCCAGAACCCCCTCAGGGCAGTGAGCTGACAGCCGGGCTGCATCTGAGGAGTAGGACCAAGTGAGCAATCACGGACACCTCATAATTCACTCCGGTGGCCCAAGAAAGACAAGGAAGAAGAGCAGGTGATGACTAAGGGAACAGGTCTACGTGGAAAGGCTAAGCAGGGAAGAGAGTAGCGTCCCACTGCCTGCAGAAATACATTCAGGTGCCTAATCCTCACATTTAAAGCTCCCCACAAGTTGTTTCCAACATATGTTCTGGCCTTTAGCTTCCTCTGCTCATCAATATGAACCTTACATTCCAGACAGAGCGGTCTCTGTGATAGAGCAGCCTGCTCTGCTTACCTTGTCACTTTGGGGTGACAAAGCAACCGTCTTGTTGGCCACTAAAAAGGAAAAACCAGTGACTCTGTGGACCTTTAAAAGGGGAGTGACTCTGCTTGCCAGCAGCCAATTCAGACCAACGGACCCAGGGTATTCAGCTCCTTGAATTCATAAGGTTGCCTCCAAGATTTGGTCACGTCTGTCTCAGGATCACTATTCAGTAACCAATACTCTGGAAAGAACAAAGCCCAGACCCCAGGTTCAGGCTGTCCCAGACAGGATGTGTGCTCTGGCTGTCATGTGCTCACAGTTCCATATTTCTTCTGGAGTGAGAAGTGTGGCACCTCTTCTCACCCTTCATATTAACATTACTTGTCACAAAGAGAGTAGAAGAGCAACAGGGGCAGAATCGCCCTCAAAGTGGCTCAAGACTCTAATAGGTGACCTTTCACCTTATCTTGCCCATAACCAGGCTTCCATGCCACTTCCTGGCCATTTCCGCACCACGTTCCCTCCCATTTCCAGTTCCCCTTTATCTTCCTCTATTAGAATATAAACTCCTCAAGGGTAAGAACTGTTTTGTGCATGCACTTATAATCCTAGCTCAGCCTGTGCTTCACACATAAGTAAGCATTAAAAATGCTTTATCTCTCTTTATCTCTCTCTGAGTCACTAGATATTTCTGTTCAGTAGCCAATAAGGGTATTGCTTCATCATACCCAAAGCCCACAAGCCTCTGAGTCATACTTGGCCAGTTGGAAGCAGCCAAGGGTTTTGTCATCCTCAAATCATTCAAGCACTGAGCTAGAAAATATGGTCTGACTTCCTTACTATCCCCATCATGCGCATTTCCACTCCCATCCTCTTTTCTGTTTTCCCGTCCTGGAATAGCCTCTTTTGAAAATACCCCAGGCAAAAAAGGGACAGTACTGACAGTACTGATGGACCTCAGGACTACTTGCTCATCAAAGCTTTCCTTTCTTTCTAATAGACCCATATCCCAAACCAGTTTGGGTGATATTTCCCTGACTCCTAGCCAGGCCTCTAGGAAAATCCTGTTCTCCTAGATCTACTGGCTTAGGTTTGAACATATGTCCTTCGACCTTCCCTCCCAAAAAAAGGCAGAACTTTTCAAAAAAGACTATACCAACATCTAAGGGAAAAGGCCACAATAAAGCAAAATGACTAAGTTGGCAAGGTTAAAGCATGGAAATTTTTGTCCTGAGTGAGCCATCGTCTCAGCCCTGAGGCTTACTGCCTCCAGAGAAATTTGGAACTATCTCCACCTAAAAATGTTTCATCTCTCTTTCCTTATTTATGAGTCCCTCTTGATCCATCACCCTAATCTGTCATTAAAATCAGTATTATCTATATACCAACTCTTCCCCAATCAATCATACTAAGCATCTACTACATGCCTATAGAAGGAGGGACTTGAACTGCTTCTCGGGGTCTTTGGAAGCCATGGAAATCAAAAAGCGAAGGTGAAAAGGTAGAATATTCCAGGTGTGGGGGGACAGCCAGTACATAGGCATAGAGACAAGAGGTGGGTGTACTGTTTAAGGAACTACAAGTAAGCCTGGGTAGATGGATCACAGAAGGGAGTGACGTGTGAGATGCCTAGAAAACTAAAAAGGGTCCAGGTTAGAGACAGCTTTAAATACCAAGTAGAGGAGTTTACATTTTGATCCTGGAGTTAATAGGGAGCTATTGGAATTCATGAAGCAGGAGGTAGGGGCATGGGGGTGAAGGCGGCAGCTCAGACTTTAGAAAAGTCCTTTGGCAGCAGACAAAGGGTTGGGAAAGGGATGGACTTAAGGTAGGGAGACAAAGAAAAAGGCTACTGCAATAATCTAGGCAGATGACAATGAGGGCCTTACCCAAGGCTGTGATGGCATGAGTGGAAAGAAAGGAAGGGATGTATATGAGAGGTGTTGGGAAGGTAGAAATGACAAGAGTGGCAACAGACTGAATATGTAAGATGAGTGAAGACAATACCAGGACTGTGAATGAGGTGACCAGAAGGAGGTCAGTGCCCTTAACAGGAATAAATTTAGAAGCTGAATGGGTTCAGGGGGTGCGGTGAGGGGGAGATAATGAGCTCCAGAGTGGCCCAGAGTTACACTATCTCATAAGTATTAAAAGCAGGTTTGGAGCCAGGTCATCTGACTCCAAGTCCAAGGCTCTTTCCATTTAGATCCCAATCCCTCCCTAATTCATTCAGCAACCATTTTTGTATATGTCCTATATCTACAATTAGACTATGATCCTTTCAAGGGCAAAGATCTATGTCTATACTTCTTTGTGTCATCCACAGTGTTTAGGATATACCTTTTATATAGTAGGCACTCAAGATATGCTTGTCAATGGTGATGGTGATGTCTGGGTTTCTTTGTAAACAAATGTAGGTTTTAGGGGAAATTAGGAGTTCAGAATTAGATTCTAGAATGGGGAAATGAAGAAAGATGAGGTTTCTTCTCCTAGAAATATTTTAGTACAAGAAAGCTCTGTCTGAATTGGTTAGAAAAGATGTTGGCTGACCTAAAGACAGAAAATGGGATAGGACAGCATCAGGAGACAGAAATAGCCACACAAGTAGCCCCAAAAGTGATACATACAAGTCTATTAATCAGTACCTTAGAGGAGATTAATGACAGTTATGAGCAATGCCACGTGGGAATATGATTCAGAATAGTCTCTAGAATGGGAGAGGGGGACACAAAGGATAGTGGGCCAGGGAATAAGAAGGAGACATGGTTGTGTTAGAAACAAACTACACATAGTACAAAATTTCACCTGAAACCAAATCTATCAAGTAGTCAGGTTATATCATCTAAGTCATAAGCCCAAATCTTTTACACTGGCCTTCCAACTTCTAGGTTTAAGAAATCTCTGAAGCCTGAAGATGAACAGGCAGTCTCCTTTTCTTGGGCTTTGCAGCGTAGATACAACAGTGGCAACTCATTTGTTAAATGGTCCTTCTTCATTAGCAAAGCCAGGTGCCTCATGGGAGCTCAAAACATCTAAGGCGCTGTATCTCAAGCCAGGGTACATAGAGTATGTTCAGGAAAGACCAGTACCTCTGGTGTGAGGGCTGCTGAGCCCTTCTCAGGCTGCCTTCTACCTTTGGTAACCACCTGATTCACCCAACTCTCACCTAGGCATGCACAGCAGCCACACTCCAGTAAACCATTTTGGTAGACAGGTTAAACGAGGTTGAGGGTAACCAAAAGGTCTCAAACCCTGCAGTGGGCCAAAGGGCACGGTGTCTACCTCAAGCATGTGAAGAATTCGCTAGGGCGGGGATGAACAAATGAGAACAATTTGTTCCAAAGGCCATGAAGGTGGCTGAGGCAAGGAACTGGGTAGTACCTTAGAGCTTGGTGGACATTGAAGAGGCCACTGCATCCCAAGCCATCACCAATCATCTTGACTTCTACCTTGCCACTGGACTTTGAGGACTCTGGAAGAGAGAATGAGGCTGAGGACTTCAAGCAACTCTGCCTCACTTAAATCCAAATTATGTGCAAATCAAAAGGCATCACCCATACATAAAAGTGGGATAAACAGTAGGAGCTGTAGACACAAACCTGCACACAGGTAGCCCAACCACAGGGTCATCTTCTCACTGGGCTGAAGCGGCAGTGGGATTTGGTTGCCCCCTGTATATGTAAACAGCCTTTTTGGAGAACCACACTGTTCACCCCTTGGCATGAGGAAGGGGCTAGAAAAGGCGCCCTAAAAATTGTCTGCTTCACAGAACCCTGGCCTGCTTACTGCAGCAGGTGGGGATCCCAAAACATGAAAAAGGTACAAAAACTTTTGCAAAGATGATTCCACGCACCATAGGCACATGGAATGTGTGCACACTTATGGACAACACAAAATCCAGTAGACTTAAAAGATAAACTCAGCAGGTATTGCATCCAAATAGCAGCCCTGAGTGAAATAAGGCTGGAAAATGAAGGCCAGATTACTGAAATAGGAGCTATATGTACATTTCTTTTCTGGAGTGGCTACAGTGATAGGGAGCACTATGAAGCTGGCATAGGTTTCACAACCAAAACCGACCTAGTCAACAAGCTTGTATCTCCTCCAAAAGGAGTAAATGACAGGCTCATGACAATGTGATTGCCACTTGCAGGAAAGTACCAAGCCACCAACATCAGTGTGTATGCTCCTACCATGATGAACCCTGATGAGGTCAAAGGAAAATTTTATGAAAACCTGGAGACTCTCATCATCAATGTCCTGAAAGAGGACAAGCTTATAATTCTGAGTGACTTTAATGCAAGAGGAGGTACAGACTACCAGACATGGCAAGGAATTCTCAGTAGGAATGGAGTCAGAAACAGCAACAGCAATGGTCACTTACTACTGAAGACTTGTGCATCTCATGACCTTCTTATCACCAACACTGTCTTCCATTTACCTAAATGTCATAAAACTTTATGGATGCAGCCTCACAGCAAACATTGGCATTTAATAGACTATGTCATTGTAAGGTGAAGAGACAGGTAGGATGTGAGAGTGACTAAGAAAATGTGTGGAGCAGAGTGCTGGACCAAGCATAGACTTATCCTCTCCAAGCTAAATATTCACATTCAACAAAAGCAGTGACCCTAAGGCAAGAGCACTACCAGAAGACTTAACGTCAACAGATTAGAGTGCTTCTCCCAGCATGAACAATTTGTGGCTAACTTGGAAGGAAAACTGAGCCAACATATAGTTGTCAACAATGGAGCAGAAAGAGAGTAGACAGCTTTCAGAGATTTGGTGTACAGCACCACATTTACTCATATAGGCCAGAATACCACAAACATTAAGTTTGATTTGACAAAAATCATGGGAAATTCAGAAGCTGCTAATTGAAAAATGAGAATTCCACAGGGTTTACCAGCAGAATAGTTCATCTGTCTCTAAGTCCTTCTGTTCTAAGGGAAAAACTAGATGTCAGAGTTTGTTTTAAATGAAGTCTCAGATTAGATAAAATTAAATTTGTGAAGGATATAAAGAGTATAAAACAAGGATCACAAACCATTTTGTTATTAAAAAAAAAGGTTTCCATGTTTCAGCAAGCTGGGCTCTAAAAAGGCAGCATTTAACTCCATCAAAAGTAAAATGCAAATGAAGCTCAGAGAGATGAAGGATTCTTGGATAGATAAGAAGGTAGATGAAAGTCAGTCTTACACTGACAGTAACAATCCAAAGTACTTTTATGATGCCCCGGAGGCTACTTATGGGCCAAAGACCCATAAGTGCATACAGTGCATACTCAACTACTCAGTGCTGATGGAGCCACACTACTTAGTGATAAGGACACGATCCCATAGAGTAGAGATGCACTGAACACTTCCATAGTGTTCTCAACAGAAGTTCATCAGCCAATGCTGAAGCCCTTGATCATATACCTCAAGTTGAAGTCAATCTCTCTCTAGCTGAACTTCCAATTAAATGCCATTCAGCTCTTCTCATGTCACTAAGTGCCTGGTGCTGATTCTATTCCAGCTGAGATTTACAAGGCAGGGGGTCTCCTCCTCATACAAAAGCTGACAGAAATTTTCCAGGTTATATGGCAAGAGGAGGTTATCCCTAAAGAGTTCAAGGATGCCTCCATTGTCCATCTCTAGGAAATAGGTTGTTGTCCTGTGACAATCATGGGGGGGGGGGGTTCATTGCCACTAAGATTCTTTCCAGAGTTCTCCTTAACAGGCTGATCCTTCACCTGGAAGATGGTCATCTACCTGGAAGCTGGTGTAGCTCCAGAAAGGGCTAAGGAATAGCTGATATGGTGTTTGCAACTCCAGGAGAAATGGCAGGACCAGAACAGAGGTCTGTATATAATCTTTGTCAATCTGTCAGTAGTGAGGGCTTGTGGAAACTTACAGCAAAATCTGGGTGCCCAGAGAAGCTCATCACCATCATGCGTCGGTTCCACGGCAGCACGCTTACACAGGTTCTGGATAACGGGTGATGCTCTTGAACTTTCCCGGTCATCAGTGCAGTGAAACAGGGCTCTGTGCTTGCTCCCATGCTTTTTATTGTTTGTTTGCTTTTTGGCAGGGCATTTGGGGTTAAGTGACTTGCCCAAGGTCACACAGCTAGTAAAGTGTCAAGCGTCTGAGGCCAGATTTGAACTCGGGTCCTCCTGACTCCAGGGCGGTGCTCTACTCACTGCGCCACCTAGCTGCCCTGAGTTCCCATGCTTTTTAGCACGCTATTTTTAGCAATGTTGTCAGATGCCTTCAACGGGAATAAAAACAGCAATGGGGTCGGTTACCTCACTGATGGTAAATTATTTAACTTGGAAAGGCAAAAAAGTCAATACTAAAGCAAAGGGAGAGTTGATACATGATTTTTTTTGTTGTTGTTCACAGATGATTGTGCGCTCAATGCAGTCTCTGAGGCCAAGATACAACAAAGTATGGATTGATTCTCTGCTGCTTGTGCTAATTTTGGCTTGACAACTAACACCAAGAAACAAAGGTTCTCCACCAGCCAGCACCACACCATCCATGTGTGGAACCATCAGTTACAGCAAATGGAGAAGTTTTGAATGCTGTGGATAAGTTCACTTACCTTGGTAGTATACTTTCCAGAGACGTACACACAGATGATGAGGCTGATGCACGCATTGCCAGAGCTAGCTCGGTCTTTGGGAGATTCTGAAAGAAAGTATGGGAGAGAAGAGGTATTAGACTGACTACCGAACTAAAAATCTACATTGTGCTGACCTCATTGTCCCGTGCCTGTGAAACCTGGACAGTCTACCAGCACCATGCCAGGAAACTCAATTGTTTCCATTTAAATTGTCTTAGGAAGATTCTGAAGATCACCTGGTGAGATAAGGTAGCAGACACTGAGGTCCTTGATCGAGCTAAACTGACAAGCATTCAAACTCTACTGCAGAGAGTGCAACTCTGAAGGGCTGGCAACATTGTTCGAATGTCAAATGTACATTTGCCTAAAATGCTATTTTATGGAGAACTCACACAAGGCAAATGCTCACATGGAGGTCAGAAGAAGCAGTAAAAGGACCCTCTCAAGGTCTCTCTGAAGAACTTTGGAATTGACTGTGTGTCATAGGAGACACTGGCCCAGGACCGCCTGGCATGATGTGCTCACATCAAAGAAGGTGCTGTGCGCTCTATGAACAAAGCAGAATTGCAGTGGCTCAAAAGAAAGCGCCCAGAACAGTGGGTAACACATAATTAAGATATGCAGAGAGTAAAGTGTTCCATCATCCCGGTGGATTTCTCTTCTGTGATGCACAACTAGGCTCAAGTCCCTCAATTCTATGTCCCTAAGAGGGTAAACTTCAGCCTGGGAATAATGAACTGCCTCTGCTATTTGTCCCCAGTTTCTCCCTGTCCAGTATTGTTTAAAATTAGATCTTTTCATTATATACTGAATAAACAAAAACAAACACAATTTCATATTCAAATAACAAAAAAAGATTACAGCTGCACCTGTGAATTTCTGTTACAGTCTCATTTGTTTGTAAATGAAATTAAATGTAACAAGATAGTTACACGATTGCCCTATATCCTCGCAACTCCTTATAAATTTCTTTTCCATTTCTACTATGTACTTTTTAAATGCTTATGTAGCAAGTGTGGAATAAAACATATATCCAACAGAAAATACCATGCCCCACTCTGTAAGTCCTCCAATCTACCCTTGAAACACTTTGGTCCTTTCTTCCATCCATCTTTTCTTCCTTCCTTCTTTCCTTCCTTCCTTCCTTCCTTCCTTCATTCCTTCTTTCCTTCTTTTCTTCCTTCCTTCCTCCTTCCTTCCTTCCTTCCTTTCTACATACTGACTTACCCCTACTCCTTTGTCACACATAAGCATACGAAGCAAAACAAATCAACACATTGGCCAAGTCTCTTCCAAGATACAAGAGACACGCTTCATCAACGGTCTTCAGAAGTCAGAATGGACCCCTTCAGCATTTCTACTCCTCCTTCAGCTCTGGATACTCTGGTTCTCTTTCTGAGAACAGGGTTGGAACCTGAGTTGTCAAGTACCACACTAGCTCTTAAGGTTATTCTGATCCCTTCACCTACCTTGTCTTGGTAGCACACAAGCCTCTTTCCCTGTTTAATTCAGATTTTTAAAAAAACAACAACTAAGGTTAGAATTTTTCAAAAGGGGCATTTTTTATTTATTAAGTGCTTAGTACAGTGCCGGCACATAGTAGATGCTTAATAAATGTTTATTGATTGATTGAAATACCAAGAGAAAACAAACCATAAAAATACACACACAGCCACATTTTCAGAGCAAGGATTTTTTTTTTTTTAGCTTAACTTTAGCTTAATTGTCACAGTCTATGCAAACCCAGCTCATTTTCCTCGCCTGATACTGTCTATATTTGATATCTGACTAACCACAAGAGGCGGTATGGTGAAGTGGAGAGAGCTCTGGCCTTCAACTCATTTTGACGTTTTCTGACCTGAATTTGATTTTGATAATATGGGTAAATACATGGTCCTGGGCAATTCTCTTGACCTTGATGAGCTTTGATTTCTTTATCTACTAAATGTGGATGATGCTTGCCCTGCTTACCTCATGGCATGGTTAGGAAAAAAGCACCAGGAGCTTCATTTATATAAATGGGAGCTGCCAACTATTGCTATCCTGGTCCCAAAAAGCTGAAGTAGGAGCTGGCGATGAGTGTAAATTGCATAGGGAGCTCTGGGATGTGTATAAAGTGAAACCTCTGAGCGGTCCAAAAGTGGAACAGACTGCTCTGGGGGGTTAAAGCTCTTTGAATAGAGGCCGAATGGCCATTTACTAGAGATGTGGAAGACGGGGCTCCTCTCTGGGTCTATGTTGGATTAGTTATTCTGGGACTCTATCATTACTCAAACCACTCTGGTATAGTGGAGAATGATGGACTTGGTAATGGACCTGCGTTCACTTCCCGCCTCAGACACTTACTGGCTATATATGTGATCCAGGGCAAATCACTTAACTTCAGTCAGCCTCAATTTCCTCATCTGTAATAGTAAGATAATAATAGCTTCTACCACACAGGGTTGTTGGATCAAATGAGATGTTTGCAAGCCTTAAAGCATTATACTACATAAATATTTATTATTATTTGGCTTCACATATCACCAGGTCTGATGGAATCCTCAGCTTAAACCTGAGTCTGCTTCTAATGCATCAAGTCCTTGATTTATAACACTAACAGCTGACATTTATATAGAGCTTTAAGTTTTGCAAATCAATTTGCATACATTATCTTATTCAATCCTCAAACGCACAGCAAGTTTTTAAGGTAGGTGCTATTATTAGCCTCATTTTAGAGATAAAGTAAGGCTGAGAAAGGTTAGGGGACTTACCCTGGGTCACACAGATAAGCAGGCCTCTGAGGCAGGATTCAAACCCAGGTTCTCCTGTTACCAAGGCCAACACTCTCCCTACTGAGCAACCCTGCCTTACATTGTCAATGGTCAGGGAGCCGTGGAAACTTCCAGTCCCTCCCAGCTACCATTGCTTAGGATTTCCCTAACCCTGTTCCCTTCCCCTCTCTCCTACCTTATAAATGCAGACCCTACTGCCACCTAATACTTCTCCCCTATCCCCAATCCTGACCCCTGCTTTTCACTTCATCCTAGTTCCTGTCTAAGGTAAGGTCTATGGTAGAAGATTACCATCCCCAACTAGAGGCAAGGGGGGAAGGACCAGTATCAACTCAAATCTACCCCCAAGTAAAACCCCATAGCTTCTCCATCCTCTCTAGCCACTGCATAGGCAGCATACTTGAGCCCTCTCCATCTGAGAGTTCCCTTGAAATGTAGATGAATCTTGCCCAAAGGCCCATCTTTGCCCTGTAAGGATGTCTAATGTAATTCTGCAGAGCTTAAGGGAAGGGGAAAAAATAAGAAAGCAGTTAGTTACTTGTTGCTATTAGCTATCTTCTTGCTTCAGGGGCAGAAGAGGATCTAGGATATGTCATCCTGTTCCACAGAGAACAGTCCAGTTCAGATGGAATGTAGTCTACCTGGTGAGGAATGCGATGTGAGGCACTAAAATTCTATGGGTGAGAATGTGGTACCAGGTTGTAGAAGGCCTCTGAAGGCCAGGTTGAGAAGTTCTAACTCTAACAACAGTATCCAAGAGAATCACTCATTCCCTTGCAGTCACTTCCTCTCTCAACATAACAAAGAGACCAGCAAAGGAATCAGGCCCTCATGAACTACCTCCCCTCTGTGTGAGCACCACCTATGCCTACAAAGGGTGCCTGACTGAAAGAACCTTTTGGTGTGATCTGCTGGGGGAATGTCCCTTCCAAAGCTGCTTCTTGTCAGGGGAACCCATCTGGTCTCCATTGTTTGGGCTTTGTTTATGGTGTCCAGTGCATGCGTACTTTTTTTTCCTTTCCCACTCCTCATTTCCCTGAAAGAATAACAGTGCTCTCCCATCACTACCACCACGTTTATCACCACCATAGTAATGATATTTTTGGCCTTGACAGCTTAATGTTTTGGGGCTTCCTTAAAGTCTCAAGCATCCCTGGTTTCCTCCTATTCCACCACTTTTGGCTGATGGGCTGCCAAGACTTCTAATCCTAGGAAAAGGCAACTCTAGCCAAGGACACCCATATATGGAAACAGAAAGGGGAAAGCCCAGGGCTTCCCTTCATCAGGGAATTCCTAGAGCAACCAGAATTCTTCTAACAGGGACAGATGGCAGCTCTCCCTTGGGTCAAACAAGCCTGCTGCTTTGAGATGGGGCAAGAACTAAAAATGACGAGGAATAATTCTGACCAGAATCTGCATGACCTTGGACAAGTCCCTCCCCAACTCTGGACCTCCATTATTCCATCTGTATGACCCTTCTAGGTTCTGTAGGCAGGCAGGGTAGACAGAATAAGATAGGTAGGAAAGGGACCTAGAACTAACATATTTCATAAATCCAACAATTTTTTTTAAACCAAGGGAAAGGAGTGGAAGTGGATGAAAACTCATCCCATGTCCTAACTACTCCCTCCATCACACATTCACACACAAGCCTGGGGAAAAACAAACATCATGGCTGTATATATCCCTGCCCCTAGTCTTAGATCACTGGAGTATCTTTTTCTCCCCAAGGCTCCCAGAAGACCTCCTAAAACCACCCCTTTCATCTCCTTTTTAGGTTGAGACCCCAGATCTGCATGACCATCTAGCCATGAGGCAGAAGGACCTACAGAGAGCTTTACTGGCTATGCAATCTCTTCTCAGCCACCTCTGCATCCCAGCCCCTCCACAGACAGGATGCTGCTGCGTATGAATAAGTTACCCAATCTCTGTGTCAGCTCTGACTCATCCAGCCCCTTTGGTGACTTATACAAGACAATTGAGCAGGAAGAGAGAAGGGAAAGTATGCCCCAGGCCCTTAGGGGAGAGATGTTCTCTCTCACCAAGAAGTCCTCTGGGAGAGAGCTCCCATCCCCAAAGTGTGGCATGAATGAAGAGGATCAAGAATGTGAAGGAAAGGTTATGAGCTCCCTCAATGGGACTCCTGCCTACAGAGTGGCTGAAATTCATAGTCACACACATCTGCTTTAGATCCTTACTTTGGACCTGACAGTGATGTTCCTTCTCCTCCCTGCTCCACCTACACAGCTTGCATCATAATGATAACCAAAAATCCTGAATGGCTCTCTCTGGGAAAGATGAAGCAGTGACAACAGCAGCTCCTGTTTCTACTTAAAAGCACAAAGAAGCAGCAGATGTTATTGTTAATCTATACTGTCAGTGATGACTGAATGATTATGGAAAATGGGGGAGGTACTGCAGGACTAGAGGAGAATAAATGCTCCAATTAAAAAAAAAAGAACAGGAGAGAAACTGCAAACTATATGTCAGGGAGTTTGCCTTTCATTTCCTGGGAAATTCTAGAATAGCTTTAAAGAGATGATTAGTGAACATCTAGCAAAAAAAAAAAAAAAGCAGTCAGTGATGACAAAGAGCCAGCATGACTTTATCAAAGACAAGTCACATTAGGCTGAACCTAATAAGACATAATTCAATAGGGATAAAAAGTCTTATAGTTGGGTTTTAAAAAATGAACTTCACAAGTACAGGATGTAGAAGGCATGGCTAGACAGCAGTTTGTTTTACTTTTTCTGAAAAAGATCTGGGGGTTTTAGCACACTGCAAAATCAATAGGTTATCAGTGGGATGTGGCAGCCAAAAGAGCTGGTGCAATCATAGAACACATTAGGAAAGGCATCCTTTCCAGGAATAAAAAAAGTAACTGTCCTGTCATCCTTTCCCCTAGTTAGATTACATCTGGTGTCACATATTTAGTCCTAGGTGCCTCAGTGTAAGCAGCATACTGATCATCTGAAGAGAATCCACAGGAAGATAACCAGAACAGTGAAGGGCTTTAAGTCCATGTCACAAGGGGACAGGTTAAGAGAACAAAGGGGGTTGAAGAGAAGACTCAAGGAGGACATGATAGGGCTCTTCAAATATTTTAGGGCTGTCATCCGGAAAGAGGGATTCAACTAGTTTGGCCCCAGAGGGCAGCACTAGGAGCTATGGGTAAGAGCTGCAAAGAAACAGGTTTAAGCTTGGTGTCCTAACCGTCATAGCTAATAATTATAACAATAGCTAACACTTACATAGCACTTACTGTGTGCCAGGCACTGCGCTAAGTGCTTTACAATTATTATTGCATGTGATTCTCACAACACCCTGGGTAGCAGGTGCTGTTATGACCTCCATTTTACAGATGAGGAAACTGAGGCAGATAGCAGTTAAGTAACTGAGAGGTTATGCCCAGGGTCACACAGCTGTCTGAAGCTGGATTTGACTCCAGGCCCGATGCTCTACCCACTGCACCACTTAACTGCCCCAAAGTAGAACACACTGGTTTGAGAGGGGAAGATCTCTTCAAGCACTAAGTAGATATCATTTGTTGGGAACAATGTCCTTTCAGAATGGGCTGAGCTTGACGACAATGAGGTCTCTTCTGACTCTAAAATTCTGTGGAGCTTAGCTTGCTCCGCCTTCCAGGCTCCCATTTTTCCATATTTAGAAATCTGTAAAGCTTTTCTACCGATTTGAACTTATCCTCTCCTGGACACTGCTCAGTACTCATAGCTAAGAACCACAAGTCATAGAATTACTGCCCAGGGTCACATAGCTAGTAAATGGAAGAATTCAAACCCATCTTCCTCTCACCAAATCCAGTACTCCAGCCCCTGTGCTAAACCCCCTCTTATGATGTCCCTTCCTTCAGGGAGCCAAGAAACTCAAGAGGTCATAAAAATGAAGATTTTTATATCTACAAGATATCTTCAAGCTCAACTAGCCTAAGGCTACTTAATCTTTTCTGTATCCTGGATTCTTTTGCCAGTCTGCTGAAGCCCAGAAACCTCTGCTAAGAATAACATTTTTAAATGTACAAAATAAAATAATTATATTGAAACAGATATGATTTTTTTCTGTCTAAGTTTATGGGCCCTCTGAAATTAATCCATAGAAGCCTTGGGGAATCTACCGACTCAAAATTAGCACCTCTGATACAATCTAACTGCTTCATTTTACAAGAAGAGATCAAAATATGGGCCAGAGAAGGGAAGTGATTTGTCCACAACCACACAGATAACTAAAGGCAAAACCAGGCAGGATTAGAGCCAGTTTCTCCTGACTCTCTGAGTTGCTTGCATTACACTATGTTGGGAGCCACTATTATACCCCACACAATTAGCAATTATCTATTCACAGATCTGACAATGAATAGATTGGGGGTTTTTTCCCTTAAAAATTATGTTAAGAGAGGATTCTGGGAAGATGGCAAAATAGGTCAGATAATTCCAAGCTCTCCAGATTTCTCCCACAAACAAGATAAAAAGTGCCCCAGGGTGAAGAAAATAAGTTGGGGCAGAAAAGTGGTCCTCCACGGACAACTGCAGAAGAAGAAAAATCCCAGGACTGGGGTTTGTTCTCTGTGAAGACTAAAAAGCTAATTCCCCTGAAACAGCAAGCAGCCCCTGGGGCTAGCTGGGTTGAGAGGTAGCCTCTGCCCCAGCCACAGGAACTTTCACCTCTCAGACAGTGTGAGGAGCTCAGGAAGACTGAGGGAATCTCTGCTGATAAGGAACACCATACTCAGCACTTCTCTACCCTGGACAAGAAGGAACCAGAACCAGTGGGGTGGGGACACCAATGACTGTGAACACTCACAACAGGGGCAGAGTTCTTTGTTTCTGTTCCAGGCCAGAGAGGAGAACTGAAGGAGGATCTGAGGGCAAAGGCAACATCCCCCACAACTCAGGGCTGGAGGCGATTACAAAAAATAAGTTCCTACAAATAAAAAAAAAAAAAGAGCAGGCAAAGGACAAAGAATCCAACCAAAGAAAGTTACTATGGCAATAAAGAAGACCAGGATTCATCTTCAGAGGAATATAGTGAAGCAAAAAAAGCCTCTCCTATCTCAAAGAGTAACATCAAATAGTCACCTGCCCAAAAAGAATTCATAGAAGAACTTAAAAAAAAACTTTAAAAATCAAATAAGATTGATTGAGGAAAATTTTTTTTAAAAAATAAGAACAATTCAAGAAAAACAAGATTATAAAAAGAAAGTCAACCAATTAGAAAAGGAGATCCAGAATCTTAAAAAAGAAAACAACTCCTTGAAAATCAGAATTGGGCAAGGGGAAGCCAATGACGTTATAAGAACAAGAAATAATAAAATAAAATACAAAGAAAGAAAAAATAGAAAAACAACTGACCTGGAGAACAGATCAGGAAAAGAAAACATAAGAATAATCAGACTACCTGAAAGCTATGATCGAAAAAAGAATCTTGATACAATAATACAAGAAATAATTAAAGGAAATTGCCCTGAAGTGTTAGAACAAGAGGGGAAAGTAAAAATAGAAAAAAAAAATCCACCAATAACCACCTGAAAGAGATTCTACAAGAAAAACCTACAGAAATATCATAGTCGAATTCCAAAATTCTCAGCTCAAGGATAAAATATTATAAGCAACAAGAAAAAAAACAATTTAAATAAGGTGGTGCCACAATTAGAATCACACAAGACCTAGCAGCAGCAACAGTAAAAGACTGCAGGTCCTGGAACACTATATGTCAAAGAGCAAAAGAACTGTTGAAAATATCATACCTGGCAAAGTTAAGCATAATCCTGAATGAAAAAAATGGATTTTTAATGAATTGCCAGAATTTCCAGATTTTGTTTAAAAAACCCAAATCTGAACTTAATAGAAGATTTGACATAAAAGATCCAAGAGAAATATAAGGTATATATTAAAGACTGATTACAAAGGATTCAATAAGGACTGACCATTTACCTTTTATATGAGGAAATGTAAAACATATATCTAAGATTGTTATTAGTAATTGGGTAGTTCATAAGAAAGATGGAGTAGACCTGAGTATGAAATGATTTTAAAAAGTAAAACCATTTAGGAACAGGTAAAAAAGAGTAGTTACTTTATACAAATGAGAGGAAGAACCGACACAGGGGAATCAGATGGGGAAAGAGGGCTGGTAGTTTTGGAACCCTACTTTCATCAGGAATCAGTTTAAGAGAGAATCACATATATATCTAGAAGTGTATAAAGGCCTTCTAAATTCAGAAAGAAAAAAAATCTAAGGGGATGGGGGGAGAGGATAAGGGAGGGATTTTTAGAAGGGAGAGTAAGGGAAGAAGATAAAGGGGGAGGTTATTAAAAGAGTATGGGAGGATATGAGAGAGATCCTTGGAGAGGGGTAGGTTAAGTAATAGGAGGGCAGGGTAGCAGGTAGAGGTAGAGTGGAAGAGTCAGGAGGGATAGGAAATAAAAGATATACACAAACATAAAATAAAGATCAGGAGTAGAATTTATTAGGGAAATAAAGCAGGGGTAGTAATCGTGATCTCAGACAAAGTTAAAGCTAAAACAGATGTAATCAACAGAGAAAAATAGATAAACTATATTATATGTCAGCCATATTAATCAATATTGTTTTAGACGATTTAAAATAACTAGAAAGTATAAGATAAGAATATTATTGTGATGTAGGAAGTGATGAGTTGGTGGACTTAGAAAAATATGGAAAGACTCGGACTTATGATGGAAGAAGTTATCCACCCTCAGAGAAACAGAGGACAAATAAGTACAGTACTGTCCTACATAGATGCATATGAGTATCCATATATGAGTACAACTATAGATATCTAAGTATATATAGTGAGTATGTATAGGTGTGTGTAAGTGTATGTATGCATGCCTGCCTTTATGCATGTATAGATCTTTTTGTGTGCGTGCATATATGTGCATGTATGTGTTTACGTATGCATATATGTATTTTGAGTGTGTATATGCACTTAATTGTAGCCTTGGCGGGGAGGGAAAGAGGAAAAAAAACAAAATAAAAAGCATACAGCAGAGAACAAAAAATTTACAAGGAATCATAAATGGACAGTTCGGAACACAATGTACAGTATTTGTTATATGGGCTTTATTGAAATGGAAATTTATTGTTGTATACTTTGAATCTTCTCTTACATTCTACTGTGCACATGGCAATGCTGCTTTTTTTCCTTTTCTTATTTTGTATTTAAGATTTAATATTTAAGTTTATAATTTTCCTTCTTCCTTTCTTATTGTATATTTAAGTTTTAGTATTTATGTTTAAAATAAATAAATAAAATTATGTTAAACACAGATTACAGGTGGAATGATAATCTTTGGTGGTACTATTGGTGTAAGGGAAAAAGAAGCATCAGAGGGTCATAGATTTGGAGCTGGAAACCTTGGATGTACCATTGAACATTTCTATACCTTGGTTTATCTATAAAATGAGAGATTTGACTAGCAATAGTTTCTGAAGATTACATTCTCTGGATAAAAACCACAGCTAGAAAGCTAGAAAGAAGTAAAATAATTACTCTTTTTACCTGTTCCTAAATGGTTTTACTTTTTAAAATCATGTCATACTCAGGTCTACTCCATCTTTCTTATGAAATATCCAATCACTAATAACAATCTTAGACATATATTTTACATTTCCTCACATAAAAGGTAAATGGTCAGTCCTTATTGAATCCTTTGTAATCAGTCTTTGATATATATCTTATATTTCTCTTGGATCTTTTATGCCAAATATTCTATTAAGTCCAGATTTGGGTTTTTTAAACAAAATCTGGAAAGTCTGGCAATTCATTAAAAATCCAATTTTTTCATTCAGGATTATGCTTAACTTTGCCAGGTATGATATTTTCAACAGTTCTTTTGCTCTTTGACATATAGTGTTCCAAGACCCACAGTCTTTTACTGTTGTTGCTGCTAGATCTTGTGTGACTCTAATTGTGGCACCACCTTATTTAAATTGTTTTTTTCTTGTTGCTTGAGCTGGGGGTTTTGGAATTTGACTGTGATATTTCTGTTGGTTTTTCTCACAGAATCTTAGAGGCCATCATTTGACACATAAGATAACTAAGGATGAGCAAGGTTAAGTAACTTACCTGAGGACACACAGTAATATGAGTCAGAAATAGGATTCATATGCAGGTCCTTTGTCTTCCTACCCAGCAGTCTTTTCACTGCACCATTCTGCCTTTAAATAGGTGATGGGTCTCATCTACCCGTATTACCTAGTTAGGAAGGAAGGAAACAAGCATTTATTAAGTACCTATTATGTGCCAGGCACATTACAAATATTATCTTATTTGAGCCTCACCATAACCCTGTGAAGTGGGTGCTATTATGATTCTATTTTACATTTGAAGAAACAGGTAAACAGAGATTAAGTCACTTGCCCAGGGTCACATAGCTAGTAAGGGTCTGAAGTTGGATTTAAACTCTGGCCTTCCTAACTCTAGGCCCAGAGCTCTATCCATAATACTACCTAGCTGAATCAGGGTAGCTTCTTGAAAGAGGTAGACTCTGGAGAAAATTGGGAATGATATACATGAGGAAGACGAGTATGGGTATGGGTCAGGCTTGGGGAATGCGAAGGAACAAAGAGAGGGACCAAAGAAGACAATACAAGGGGTCATGGGGTCAGTGGAAGTCACTGTACCTTAGAAAAGGAAGTGAACTAGGGGTACATGGAAGCCAGAAAGGCTGAGTCAGAAGGACACCGGGAAATTCTTTCCATTGAATCCTGAGTTGGTGGCAATGGGCAGTTTAAAAAGAACGAATAAACTGCAAGCTTCTCGAGGGCAAGGTTCACAGTTTACATTTCTTCTGGGTCCCCTACAATATTCAGCACCATACTAGGAATATCACATCAAATATATCTTCACTGACTGACTGACTAAGAAGCATGAGGTCAAAGCTCTAGGAAGCCAAGCAGGAGAGTGAGCAGTTAACTAAAGTATCCCCTTCCCTTAGGCAATGGAATGTGAACGGAGTCAGTTTGAGATCCCTTCTACTCCCTGTCCCCTCACCACCACTGTACAGTCAGCTCCTCTGGCTGCTTGGCCTCCAGGACTGCTTAACAAGTTGAGTGGAGTCTGACTAACGACAGCAGCCTTCCCAAGACAGGCTAAGGGGAAGAAGTACAGCTACTGAGGCTGCTTTTCTTATATGACAAAGGGAAGATGGTTGGCGAGTCAGTACAGTCTCTTACCCCCACTGGCAAATTCCATCTGTGCTAGCTCACCCTCTGGTGTTTGGATCCAAGGACTGACTTGCAGCTACCTTACACCTCCCCCACTGACTCTGGGCTCAGGGCCCAAGTGTCTGTCTATCCAACTCAGTAATGTAATTAGGCACAGACCTAAGCCCTAGATCTAGGTTCTGGACTGAAATGAGAATACAGTATTTCAATGAGCGGGCTCGAGGCAGCCAAAAAGAGCAGAGGCCTATAAAACAGACACATGAAGAGGTGACAAAAATGGACTGCTTCAGAGCCAGGGAGGGAGAGGGAGGCAGATGAATCTAGAATTCCACTAGATTATAAATTCCACAAGGATGGCAACTATGTTCTGTATCTCTGAAAGCCTAGCACAGCCTTTGCACATAGATAGGTGCTCAACAAAGTTTTGTTGAATTTTATTAATTGTCTCTTATTAAATGACCTCCCCAAGAAAGCCATGCAGCCCACCTGGCGTGGGAGGGAGGGAGTCAGGAGCTCTGAGTTGCAGTAGAGCTAAAGTCAATCAGGTCTGGCATCACTGTCTGGCATCAATATGGTTATAACAACAGAACAACAGTATGAGGTTTGATTATAGACTATCTTATAAGAACATCTTATCACTTCTTGGGTGTCAATCTTATCTCACCAATTAGAACACAAAGTCCTAGAGGGCAGGGACCACAATTCTTTTGAAATTAAATAATCAAAAAACACTTAACCATAACACAGATCTGGGGTTCACTTAGCAGCCAAGGTGTTTGGCCACAAAAATTAGGAAATGTCCTGGATGGTTAAAAAACCAGATTCAGGAGCCATTTCTCTATGTGGAAGATGAGCAATTTGTTCTAGAAGAGATGAAAAAAGTCAAAAGTAAGATGAATGGATAGATGGATGAATAATGATTTGTTAAGCATTGACTATGTGCCAAGCACTGTGATAAGCAGATAGATAACCAACTAATAAATAGTAAGAGAGACTACAGGAGGTAAGGAAGCCTAAATAATGTTAGAAGTCTCTAAGAGTCCCTCAAATACTGCACTCCCAGATTTTGCCAGGGACAGTGCTAGGACAACACAGTCCTTTCTCAAAGAATTTCCTCTCTGTGGCCATGCTAGGATATGAGGGTCAAATATTTCCACTTGGACTTACCTCTCCTTCCTCTTTCTTCTAAAAGATAAGGCCTAAGTTGCCATCCATGCAAAGAATCAGCATATATGTGTATATACTTGAGGCTTTTGGAAGGAGGAGACAGATCAAGAAAACCTAGACCTGGAAAGTGTTCAGGATTCAGTTCTCTGCCTCTGTATCTCTTTTGCTGAAGGGTCTACACTTCACTCCTTAGGGATTTCCTAAGGCATGTGCTGGATGCTAGGGTTACAAAGACAAACCCAATGTTTCGGTTGGGGGCGGGGGGGATTACAATAAGAATAACAGTAACAATGCTGATAGCAGCCAGCATTTACATAGAGGTTTAAGGCTGCAAAGGGCTTTTCATACATCATCTCATTTGAGCCTCACAACACCCCTGGTTCACACAGCCAGAAATGAACTCAGGCCTCTCTAACAACACAAATACAAAGAAATGTTTTGAACTACAGCTATAATTTCATCAGTGTGACGAACTTCCAGGGTGGAAATTCCCTTTGTTGATATAGATGCAACTCATCCACAACTTCTATATTGTCTTTAAAGAGCTACCTACAACATTGAGAAGCTGTGACTCGTCCCTAATCTTACAGCTAGTATGTGTCAAGGGAAAAGGCTCTAATGTCATTCTTCCTGCCAAAGCCAGCCCTCTACTACACCACACTGTGGTAACTCGAATAGGAAGAAAACAATAAAAACGCTAACAATTAGGGGAAGAGGGCTTCTAGGAGAAGATGTTCCCTTATCTGAGGAGAGTCTTCCTTTATGGAGGATAAAAATTCTAGACATAATGTCATTGTGTGTGTGTGTGTGTGTGTGTGTGTGTGTGTGTGTGCCTGTTCAGAGAGCACCAAGTTCAGGAAACATTCCGTTTCTGTGGAATCCAGAGCATATGAAGGAAAGTAATATGAAATAAGGACGGAAAAGTAACTTAGAGACAGCTTGTAGAAAGCCTTAAATGCTGGGCTGAGGAATATGAGTATATACTTTATCCCAGAGGTAATAGGGAACCAACAAGATTTTTGAGCAAGGTAAGCACAAGCATGCTTAGACCTGTGCCTCAAGAGGATTATTTATTAACATTTACTTTTTGTTTAAGGAGGAAGCCTGTCACAGTGACTAGAGTTCTAGACTTGGAGTCAGGAAGGTCTGGGTTCAAATCCCGCCTCTGACACTAACAAGATATGTGATCCTGGGCAAGTCACTTAAGCTCTATTTATCTCAGGCAACTCCTTGGGACTTTTCTGTCAAAATATCCATCACACGGGGGTTACCACCCTGATGATCGTGGGAAATGTTGAGGGGGATCTAAGAGAAACATAATCAATCAACAAGCATTTACCAAGGACCTAATATATAACACTGTCTTGGGCACTGGGAATACAAAGACAAAAATGAAAAAGGCCCCTTCCTTCAAGCCCTTACATTCCATTGGAAGACTATGTATTAAACACAGTCCCCCCCTTCCCCCCCTCCCCACCCAAGGAACTTTAAGTACATGAAAACCAGTGACCTTGGACATACCACTGAATATATCTATACCTTGTCTTATCTATAAAATGAGAGATCTGACTAGCAATATGAAAATTAGATTCCCTGGATAAAAACCACAGTTGTAATTACAAACATAACAAAAATGGAAATTCACCATAACAGAAGCAAAGTTGACAAAAGAGGACTGCAGGAAAAGGAAAGGAAAACAAGAACAGAGGGGAAGGTAGAATGACAGGACAAGCTGGGGGACACATAGTATATTGGTGGATGGTGGGGGAAGAATTCAATTTTATTCAACTAATTTTTTACTTTGCCCTTTAAAACTTTGCCCTTTCCCTCCCCTTCCCAGAGAGCCAACCTACATGACAAATAGTATTTTTTTAAAGCCAAAAACAGAGGAAAAAATCAGCATAACTGATTAATTCATCAAAAGTCTGAAAATTTGACATGTAATATTTGTAGCCCTCTCACCTCTGCAAAAGGGTGGGGTGGGAATGAATATCTTCTATCTCTTCCTTCCATCTATACTTTCAACCGGTATTTCTTAGCAACCTGATGTATCTTGTGACAATGTCAGAGTGAGTGGTACAAAGATAACTGGGCTGGAAGTCGGGCTGGGTTTGAGTACCAATTCTGCCACTTATTATGGGTGTGACCTCAGGCAAGCTTCAACTTCCTCTACTAGCTGCTGGGGATACAAAGATAAGAGGACACAGAACCTGCTTTCAAAGAACTTATAATCTAATAAAAGGAAAATCGAGGGCACCAGGAGTGTCAGAGAAGAGTAAAAAGTTTTCCATCCAAGCCCTTTGAGGTGATTTTTCAAGCCCTTCCAGCTCAATTTCCTATGAGTCTGTGATGCCAATTAGAGAAGAAACACGATAGGCTACCATCAAGTGCTACATTCTGGTACAGACTCTATTGCAGGAGTTGAGGTGAAAGGAAAAGCATCCTGGAAGTGCTCAGGAAGGTGTTTAGGACAAAAAGTCAAACAGGTGGGGTCACGTTGGGAGGTTACTGTTGGATCTTCCCTTTGCAGAGGTGACCCAGGCCCATGAGGCTGAATGAAAGGAGCTAAGGCCAAAAAGAAAGTTTTTCTCCCCTTAGCCTTCCTCTGAACAGAGGCAAAGAAAAACCAAAACAGGGTCTATTTTGGGTGATGTGTAGTTTGGAGTGTAACCAAGGCCAGAAATAGATCCACTGAGTTGTTAGGGCACCCTCCTCCTCCACCCCCTGTCGGAGTGAAATGAAATCACTGGAAATCTGGAGGTCTTTCCCAACATTCTTCAGAAGCTATGTAACAAGCTGGAGGTCTCAGATTTCTCTCCCCTCCCCCTCCCAGGCACTGGAATGCTTTCTACATTTTGCCTGTAAAAAGGAGGTGGAGGGATTATGGGAAGAGGAGATGAGAGAGAATGGGAGGCAGACTGAAGTGAGAGTTCAGAGAAAGTGATTAGAGGGAAAAGAATCTCATTAGAAAGAGGGAGAAAGCTAGGAAGGGAGGCTAGAGGTCAGAGTGGGCCACAAAGGGGGAGAATCAGAGAGTTGTATACAGCAATATAAGACCATCTAGGAAGAGAGGGGGAAGGAGCAGGAAAACGGCAACAAGAAGAAATAGGAAGGAGGAAAAGTTCAGAAGGAAAATGAGGCGGAACTTGAGGGGTGAAAGTGAAAGGACAGCAGAAGACAGGGGAGATAAGTGCGAACTCACTGGCCCCTGCTAGTGGCTAGGGGTGAGAAAGGGGTCATAGAAAGACTCAGCACTGAGATGAGACCATTCGATGGCACCATCACACATCACCTTCTAAGGGGCCTAATGGAGACTTTTCCTGCTTGCCTGAATCTGGAAGTTCCCCAGAAAACTAGTCTCTGTAAGCCATCCTCTTATCTCCTGTACTCTGTGAAACACCAAGATTTCAACAAGCGGGCCTTTTTCTTTCTCCTCCCACTGACCCCTTGCTGAGGTGAGAAGGTTTAAGAGGTCATTTTTCTATACGGTTGAAAGAGGAGAAATCAATGACACAGCGCCTTGAGTCAGGGCCTGACTTCTGAGAAGAAATGTTGAAGCATTCCTTACTGGGGACCAAGGGGAGGCTGTGTTAAGTAACAAAGGTCCCATACCTCCAGATAGCCCAGCGATTTATGGAAAGGTTTATGCTATGGAGAAGTGGGAGGGAAGTCATCAAGGCCACAGAGAAGAGGAGAGGAAAGAAAAACTATAGGATCTGGATTCTGGATGACCTCTACTGTCTCATGTCACTGGGTAGCAAAAGGAAAAGTCAATGACTTCAGCCATGGGCCTTCAACTAAGCACCTTCCTTTGGTCCCAGTTCCTAATACCTTCTACCCATATAACACACTTCCTGGGCTTTCTACCTTTTTGTGAGGGTGATAACACAGGAAGGGGTCAAGAAGAAGGCCAGAATTCTGTGGAGTTTCTCCCATTCCCTTTCCAGTCTTTATCTCATTTTATTCTCTTCTATGCTTTAGTCAAACTAAACTTCCCCTGTCCCCAATACACTCTGAGATCTTACTCCTTTCATGCCTCTGATCATATGGTCGTCTATTCCTTGACACCCACCCGACCTATTTTTCATCTTTTCAAAACCAAGGACCATGTCTTATCTAAATTTTCTACTGAAGGAAAAGAAGGAAACAAGCATTTTTTAAGCACCTACTATGTGTCATGCACTGTGCCTTACAAATATTATCTCATTTAATCCTTATAACAATCCTGAGAGGTAGGTGCTATTATCTGAAGTTTACAGTTGATGAAACTGAGGCAGGCAGAGGTTAAGTGACTTGCCCAGGGTCACACAGCTAGTAAGTATCTGAGGCCAGATTTGAACTCATCTTCTTGATTCCAAGCTTAGAATTCTATCTAACTGCCTCTAATTGTTTTAAGACATGTGTGTTATTTTTATTATGTTAATATATTATCATATTCTAATTCTATTGTTACATATTTTGCTTATATATTATGTAATTTACTATTATTCATCACATTACATGTTATACTGTTATAGATAATAATACATTATTATTATATTCCTAGAGGTCTGGGTTCCTGTCCTTATTTATAGTAGTAATAAACACCTACTCAGAAGCAGAATCAATCAACAAGCATTTATCCATCTCCTACAATGTGCTAGATGCTAGGGATACAATTACAAAGAATGAAACAATCTCCACTCATAATGAACCACTACCATGACCAGGCCTATCTTGCCTAGAGGTGATACCAGGGGCACTATTTAGCTATAACTTTTAAAACTTTACCTCCCTAAATAGCATACCTCAAGCCCTAGCCAGACAGAGCTGTTGACACAAGACCAAGCCTGAAAGGGCCCCACCAAAGTCTGAACATACCAGCTTTCTGAGAAAGGGCCCCTGGAGGGCAGAGGAGTCACCCCTGCATCATCAAGGACTGGCAGATGGGCAGACAGACAAGCAAAAGAGAGAGTAGCAGAGGTTAGGGAAAATTGCTGCCAGCTCTATTTCCCTAGAGCACTGGTTTTCAGACCTTTTGGTTTCAGGACTCCTATAGACTCTTAAAAATTCTTGAGGACCCCAAAAAGCTTTTGTTTATATGGGTTATGATATATCTATTAATATCTACCATATAATAAATTAAAACTAATAAACTTAAAATATTTATAAATTCATTTTAAATAATGATAAACCCATTATATATTAACATAATAATATTTTTATGAAAAATATATTTCCCCCCAAAAAATCAGTGAGATAAGGGGCATTATTTTGCATATTTTTACAAATTTCTGTCATGTCTGGCTTAATAAGAGACAGCTGGATTCTCACATCTGTTTCTGTATTCAATCTGTTGTGTTATATTGTTTTGCTTGAAAGATATGAAAGAAATCTGTTCTCACACAGCTATGTAGTTGGAAAAGGTAGGAGTATTTAAATAAACAAATGATATATTAACATTATGAAAACAGTTTTGACATAGAGGCCCCTATGAAAGCCTTTCAGATACTTCCAAGGTTTTAGAAACCATTGCTCTAAACAGGGGTGGCAATCCTGCAGCCTCAAGGCTACATGTGGCCTTCTAGGTTCTTGGGTGCAGCCTTTTGCTAAACTTGTCCAAGTTTTACAGAACAAATCCTTTTATTAAGAGGATAAATAAGAGGATTTGTTCTGTGAAGTTTGGATTCAGTCAAAGGGCTGCACTTGAGGGCCTAGAGGACCACATGTGGCCTCCAGGCTTCAGGTTCCCCACCTCTGCCCTGAGAAAAATGTTGATTGACCATATGACTATATGACATCCTACAAGCCTCCTGGCAGTGGTGATGCCTTTAAGGCACAAACGTTGTTGTTTAGTCATATCTGACTCTTTGTCATTCCATCTGGGATTTTCTTGGCAAAAATAGTAAAGTGGTTTGCTATTTCCTTCTCCAGTTAATTTTACAGATAAGGAAACTGAGGCAAACAAGGTTAAGTGACTTGCCCAGTGTCACACAGCTAGTAAGTATCTGAGGCTGGATTTGAACTCAAGTCTTCCTGACTCGAATCCTGGCATTCTGTACACTGCACCACCTAGCTGCCCACAAGTACAGAAGAGGAAAACCTTCCCTGGAGGCTGACTGAGGCAGAGAGTAGTAGGAAAATATCAGGGCCTCCAATTTTAAGTGGAAACACTTAAGGATTTGGAGTCAGAAGACCTGCACTCATTTCCTAACTCTCTACCACTTATTTCTTATGTGCAGGGTAAGTCTCTCTGACCCTATTTCCTCATCTGTATAATGAGGGCATTGGACCAAATTACCTTCCAACTCTAAATCTATAGTCCAATGACCCTAGCTTCTTTTGCAACTTCATTGTCTGCCCTCTCTAACTTGGGAAAAGCAAAAGAGCCTGGACTGCCTTTTCCATGTTTAACCTGGATACTGAGTAAGGTGACCAAGAATGTCAGGCATCTCCTAACTAGCTGGCACTGCTGGGGACAGAGTGGAATGGGGCCAAAGAAGAGAGGACTTGAAGAGACAAAATGTGGGGGTTTGGGTCTGGGGGGTGAATTCTATTGAGCCAGGGAGAGCATTTCCTCCTTACAGCCTCATAAACACATGAACTTACACGTAGACTGAGACACACATGTGCACATAAGCATGCGAATTCACACACCACACACACATACACTCCCCCTCAAGTCTGGAATGGTGAAGTGCCAGACTCTTGGTGTCTGGGCAGATTTCCAGAACCTTTGGAAAGTGGGTGGGGAGGCCCTTGGATGAGTTCATCAGACTTCCTGCCTGGAGGGGTTATAAAGAGAAGAGTCCACAAGCCTGAGGAGAGCAGCCACATCTCCTGAACAACCGCTCCACTCAGAGCCTACTCCCAGTTCCTGCTCTCCACAGGCTTCCACAGCCACAGCTGGACAAGAAGTTGAGGAAGTCACCAACAGCAACTATCATCAGTTCCTCTAAGAGATTTTTGAAAACGTTCAGGTAAGGGAGAGTCCGAGTCCTTCCATTTCCCTTTTTTAGCTAGAGTAAAAACTGCCCTCTCGATCTCCTTGTCCCAGGCACCAAAGCCATTAACTGCTTTTCCCTTTAGCTTTACGGGCTGAGGAGCAGAGAACACCATCTAATAGAATGACCTGAGCAGTACTGATGGGGAAGAAAGGATTGGTGGCCAGAATCTGGAGTAGGAAGCCAGGAACTGAACTATATGAGCCAATCCTTCCTGCCTCCCACCTCCTGAGTTCCCCACCACTTCCCTCAAATGTTTGTTTTCTCTCTTGGCCAAAAAGAATTTAAAAACAGCCCTCTTTTTTCCTAACTTCTCATGAAAGTTACTTTGAGAAAGTGAAATTCTCTATAAAAAGATACTCCTGTAACAGAGGGAGGAAGGTAAAGGGAGTAGAAGCCCTTCTCTGAGTTTCTCAAAGAATCAAGGCCCACCAAGAGCAGTAGAACTCAGAGCAACTTGGGACCTCAGAAGGGATCAAGAATCAGTCAGAGTGAGAGAAGTGTCTAGGCGCCCATCCCTTGAGTTTCTCAGATGGCTCAGGCTATCTTGTTCTGCCCAGACCACCATGCTCCTCTCTGCCCTTATGCTAGCAACAAAGAAGAGAGACTCTGCCTTTCCCCTACCTCTGGCCTCAGTGACCCCCAGTTCCATCAAGTCTCTTCTCTCTCTCCAGAGATTTCATTAGATTTTTCATCTTGTCCTTTCCCTGTTCTAGGATGCAGTTCTCCAGGTCCTTTGCCTGCCTCTCATTGGTCCTCATACTTGGTGTAGGGTATTCTTTGTCTCAACACAACCCCCAGGTAGCCCAAATGGTCACAGACTTCGGGATGAAGGTGTTTCGGGAAGTGGTCCAAACTTCCGGGGATGGCAATGTGGTCTTCTCACCCTATGGAGTATCCTCAGTGCTGGCTATGCTACAACTGACAAGTGGAGGGAACACCAGGGAGCAGATTCAAGCTGCAATGGAATATAGTATTGAAGGTGGGAGACCTTCCTAGGAGGGGATGGCAGGGAAGGGGAGGTGACCTGTGTGTCCTTGAGCAAGTGACTTAATGTCTCTGAACTTCTATTTTCTCACCATTAAAATGATCTGACTGAATTAGGTGATGTTACTATATAGTGTTATTACATAATATTATTCACCTAGACTGAGGGAAGGCTCACACATCAGCTGGCCAGAATAAACTCATATGTTGCTAAGAGACAGAGACTACAGCATCTTTCTCTGACAACATCCACCAGAACTGAAACTTTGGTTAGTCTCAGGGCAAGTCTGGGGCTTCCCAACATAAGCAGAAAAAAAAAGAACCTCAGAAGAAGATCCAGAGGCCAAATATGCATGTTACAAAAGGGTTATAACATCTGATGAAGGGAGGAAGAGATAGCGATAGAGAAGGGATTAAGGGAGGGTATGAAATCTTCCATGGAGATGTATGAGAAGAGAGATGCTTGATCTGAAATGAGTTGGAGGTCAGTCTGTCTGTGGCAGGATCCAACTATCTTAAGGAAACCTCTGATTCTAGGAGCTTGACATGTCTTCTCTTTTCCTGCCACTGTCTAGAAAAAGGTCTGGCTCCTGCTCTCCGAAAGCTCTACAAGGAGCTCATGGCACCTTGGAACAAAGACGAATTCAGCACAGCCAATGCCATCTTCATCCAGCGTGATCTGGAACTTGTCCAGGGCTTTATGCCCTACTTCTTCAAAGTATTCCGGAGCATGGTCAAGCAGGTGGACTTCACTGAGGGAGAGAGGGCCCGGTTCATTGTGAATGACTGGGTACAGAGGCATACAAAAGGTAAGAAGACCAGGGAAAGTAAAGGTCTTATTAGTGAATCTTAAACACGCAAGCTAAATATTTTAACTCTTCCTTGTGGCAATATTCACAGTCAGTCAAAGGACAAAGAAATATTAATTAATTTTATTAAAACTTTGTCTCCTCATGCACTGACTCTAAGAACAGCCACAAAATGGTGTCTGAGGTGCCTAACGTAAAGTAGGCGCTTAATGAATGCTTGCTGGATGAACGAATGAACAAATGAATGAAACAAAAACAGAATTAAGTATGGCAAACACAAAACTGCGCACAAGTCTTGAGGTCTACCCAATGAGAGTGACCCTTATGAAAAAATCTGATCTTTACAAGGGCAAAAGACTAGAAATGCATGATGGCTTTTCCCACTACTTTTTGTAATGCTGAAGATAAAAGATTGCATAGTACAAGACAGAGTTGGAGGATAAATTGATCCCCTTCAGACTCCCAGACAGACAATCACAATCTGGTCTGACAAACAAAAAGGCTAATGCAATTTGAAATGACATCATAGGCGGAATAGCATTTTTCAAAGAAAAATAATAAGACTAGGAATATACTCTGCAGTTTAAAGTCAAATCTGCTGGAAATAATTTTTATTTAATTTAACATTAATCTATATCCAAGTCATTTCTAGCTTGGAAAAAGAGATATCCAAAATGGTATAGACATGACTCTCTGCTCCAAGATGATCTGAAGTAACATTTATAGAAATCTTGAACAAGGAAAAATCACATTAAAATTAAGTTTGGAGTTAACAGTCCAGAATAGTCACCACTCAGTTCCAACCTAGACCACTCCCCTTAAAGATTAAAAAGAAGTTGATGTCTTAATCTTGATTCCTGAGGTCAGCATCTTAACCTTGAATGAAAAAGAGAACACTGTCCTTAGGCGGATCATTGAGACAATCACATCGAGTGGTGAGAAAGACAAATTAAATTTGGTTATCATCCTTTTTCCATTTCCTAGGAAAGCCTAGCTTTTGTTTTTTTCTATGTTGCTAAATGGAAAAGTCTGGAAAGGGCATAGGCCAGCTATACAAATATCATTTCTTGATATTTCTAGAGAAACTATAAAGGAGGTTTTCAATATGTATAATTTGAAGCATATCCTATATTTAGTAATTCTAGGGTCTCAATTTTGAACATGCTAATCAGTAACAAAATACATTACTTTAGTTGCCCAAATTGTGGAGTTCTTTGTGTTTTGCTTTTATTCAAATTCAGCAAAACAGTAATATAACAAAGACTATTATCAGTGCTATAATAGTATGTCAACTGACTGTAATAGTTCTGCCTTGGATCAGGGTACAGAAAACAATGCAGTGAATAGAGATAAAACCTAGTGTTTTCACATACTCAAGTCTCTAGCCACCTCTTTAATTAGCCAAACTGTAGCCAGAAAGGTATGCAGATTAACAATGCTATCTGGGATCGAGGTGTTCCAGATTCTATTAATCAGCTGGCAAGTAGATGGGCTGATTCCGTCAGCCATAGCTATTATAGAATAAATATTCTAAATCCAAAAATTCATTCTTCCAATATAGCTATTAACTTCCATAAATATTATCAAATATTACAATTATATCCTAATCTCAAAATTTTGTGCATACTACAGCCAGATGGTGGTAAAGGTCAAGAAGTCTATTCAATTCCCTATTCTATACCAAATATCTGCAGGAGCACTTATTTATGCTAGGACTCCCTGGGGTGAGTTTGAGCTCCCACACATCACAACAGACTATTCAGTCCCATATGCATACTTTCCAGGGTCCCTGAGTCAGGGCCCAGCCTCCCTTCATGGGGCCATAAGCATGTGAGTGGCTGGACTTCACTGCATTCTTAGCCCAATGACTTCCTGGCACAGCTTCATAGTCAGAGATCAGTAAAGCATTCTTGATCCTTGAACTGGCCAGCTACCCTTGATGAAAGAAATTACCATATATGGCCCCATAGCTGGTCATAGAAAAAATTCAGAACCTTGGAGCATTACTCTGTCTATTTAGAGTATCTCAGCCCATTCAATTTATTCACTCTGAGGAAAGGATAGCATTCATGCGGTTTGCCTAGTGCAGAAATGATACAGAGCATACCCCAAATCACTGAGAACTGATTCGATAGGCTCCTCTCATTTAAAAAAAAATTGGCTTTCCTAGTGGTCTCTTTCTAGGCCTTTATGTACATTCCAGACTGAAATTGAAGGGTTGGCTTTATCCAAAAGTATCCAATGAAAACTTGCTTACATATCCTAAGTAGTACTAGTCAGGTCTAGTCAAGTTGTGTTAGACAGCTATAGTCTTAGAGCAATGAAAGCATTGGGAAGCAACATGTTTTTAAAGAGGATAACTTTTTTTCCTCGTTTTAGATCCTGTGCCTAGCAATACTCTCCCAATCTCAGACCACCAAGAACCACGGCTAGATCTCTGACCTTACAAAATGTAGCCACATAATTATCAAAAATACATATGGTCACCAAGGGTAACAAGTTATTCATAACACTTTATAGAAATTTTGCACACCAGTATGGATACTTAATAGATACTTTCTTAAAGAGTTCATTTGTAGCCAGCAAGGTAAGAAGTAACAGACAAAGGTTCATAACAATAAATGTAGTTGGCTGCTCCAACGTGGCAATACAACTCACGTTGTCAGCTAAGCCTTTCACAATTCTTTCCAGAAAAGCATTCATCAGAATGCGCCCTGGAGACGATAGACACACTATATAACAAGATAGAATCTATTTGCTCTGATGCGGCCCATCTAGACGCAGGAGAAGTTACTAGCGTAGTCTTTTTCTACTTTTTGCCCCAAGACGTCTTAGAAGCAAAGGTTCATTTAGAGCGCAATGTATTAACTCAGTATTGAAGACTTGCTTTCAGCAGTTCGGCATGAACAGTAATTTGGTTACGAAGGCATTTCGGCAGCTCCCCTTATGGCTGCTTTAGAGGCTAGAGGCAGGGTAAACTTTCATTCATCACAGACACAGGCACGCGCACACACACACACTATAACAGGAATATGTTCATCACTTAGTTACTTGGAAAGAATCAGCTTGTAAGATAATAATAGAAAAAAGATCCGACAGGTACGCTGCTCTCCTTATTTTGATAGCCAGCAATTACACAGCATGAAAATCAATAAAGCGCCTGACTACAAGCTTGTAAACTAAGTACTATCGTTATCCATATTTCGCAGATAAGAAAACTAAGACCGACAGCAGTGAGGGAGCTTGGCCAGGGTCTCACAGTTAGTAAGTGTCTCTGACAGAATTTGAAATCAGGTTTCTTCGATTCCAACGCCGCTCTTCTATTCGCTGAGCCACTTAGTCTGCTTTTTTGATCTTATACGCTTGCTTGATGGATGAGACAAGTACAATAATACTAAAATACGATGTTATTGTTGGCCTATTAAAGACAAATTTTCAACTGAATTTTCGTACTACAACTGCACCAATTAACACTAATTTTCCCCTTTTCTCGAGCATATTATGTCAATGGGTCCAGGCAAGACAGAATTAGTCACAAAAA
This sequence comes from Phalanger gymnotis, assembly GCA_028646595.1. Classification (NCBI taxonomy): domain Eukaryota; kingdom Metazoa; phylum Chordata; class Mammalia; order Diprotodontia; family Phalangeridae; genus Phalanger; species Phalanger gymnotis. Next base: position 206,105,821 of record CM053627.1, read on the forward strand.
ACAAGGAAGATCACGATCTTCTAGAGGCTGTAAAGAAGTAAAATTAAGTCTTATTTTTTTCTGCCTAAAGGGTGAAAAAAGCTATAGATCTTGACTAAAGAGTTTGCATAGATCTCCTTTTTCTAAATTTCCTGGTTGTTTCCAAGATGGCCTTAGGACTATTCTGAAATATCCCTCTAAATATGCTTCATGTAGCCTATGATGGTTTGGGCATAGACTAATTTTATATTAAATAAAATTGTTTCTGGCAGACTTGAGTCTGAAACAGAGAACTTTTAAAAAATATTTTTAATCAACATGAAGGAGGTGATGGTCTCATTGTACTCTGCCTCAATCAGACCACATCTGAGGTATTATATTCAGTTCCCCAGAACTGGACCAACTATAGGAAAGACATTGAAGATCTGTGTCTAAAGGAAGATGAAAAGGATGGTAAAAGGCTTCAACATCGTGCCATATGAGGATCAACTGAAAGAACTCGGGATGCTGTTGGAGAAGAGAAGATATAGGAGGAAAATGAAAGCTGTCTTCAAATGTAGAAGATGGATGAGACCTGTGTAACTTGGCCCCAGAAAGCAGAATGACAAGAGGAACAATGAATAGAAATTGCATGAATTTTATTAGGCTTATTGGGAAGAAAAACTTCCTAATTATTAGAGCTTGCCAAAAGCGGCATCATCTGTGCAAGAAGTAGTGGGTTCCCCTTCACTAGCTGTGTTCAGCAAAACCTGTAGGACCACTTGTGGAGGAAGTTATGAGGGAGATCCTTGGATAGGCACAGGTTGGCTTGGGTGATCTCTGAGAGCGCTTCCAGCTCTGAGTTTCTACAGTTCTGGTGCCTCTCCAAATATATCCAACAGAGAACCTAAGACTGGGGAGGCACAATAAACACAGAGAAATGAAATCTTAGACTTCTGACTATTGAATTTTCTCTTGCCTTTCCACTTAGGCATGATCAGCAACTTGCTGGGAGAGGGAGCTGTGGACCAGTTGACCAAAATGGTGTTGGTCAATGCACTCTACTTCAAAGGCCAGTGGAAGCTGCCTTTTCCAACTAAGGGTACCCACCATCGCCTCTTCCACAAATCTGATGGAAGTACTGCCTCTGTGCTCATGATGGCCCAGACCAACAAGTTCAGTTGCAGTAAGTGCAAGTACTCCTCTTTTTTTCTCCAAGGCTGAATAATTCCATCATTTTCTCCACTATTTTCTCCACTCTCTCTCTCTCTAGCTCAAAAGGAGTTTTTTGCACCCAGAAAATCTTGCTGCAATGGGGATGGAGAGTGGGAAAGTCCGGATAGATAGTACTAAAAGAGCAGATCCTCAGGTTATAATTAGGTGAGGAGGTGGGAAGGGAGGGAAAAATAAAAAGGCTAAGAGACAGCTGAAATCTAAAGAGACTGTGATGGTACTAAGACACCCTGGTGATAGGCAAAAGAGTAGGAGGAAGGGAAGGGAAAATGAAAGAAACTTAAAAGTGAATTCCAGGAATTCATCTGAGAACCTTTAAGGATAGGAAAAGTAAAGAGATCCTCCCCTACGATAGGGGTGAATGTGTAATGGCTATTTTTATCATCAGTAGACCTTTTCCTTATGTAATTTTCTTGTTCTTTCTAGCTGAGTTCTTGACCCCTAGTGGACACTACTATGACATTGTGGAATTGCCCTATCATGGAGATACCCTCAGCATGTTCATTGCTGCCCCCTATGAAAAGGAGGTACCCCTCTCTGCCCTAACCAGCATCTTAGATGCCCAGCTCATCAGTCAATGGAAGGGCAATATGACCAAACTGCCCCGTCTCCTGGTTCTGCCCAAGTAAGTCCTACCAACCTTGCCCCCCATCTTTGCCCTCTGTATCAATTCTTGGCAAACTCTCCCTGCCCTCAAGATAAATTCAGGGTTTTCTTGTGACCTCCTAATCTACCAGTACTTCCCAAGGCTCTGAGACTCCAATAAAAATTTCTGGTGGTCTGTAATAGATTAAAAACAGTGCCTCCCCTTTGTTTATGGTGAGGTATAGAGAGAAAAGAGGCTATTGGAGCCTGCCTCTGGTCTCTTGCCCCGTAACACACAAAGTAAGAGCCAGTCACAAGAAAACAGAAATCTGTAGTAGGAGACTGAGGGTGGGGCATGTCTAGGCCATCATTTTTTTTTAAGATTTCTCCAACTCTTGAAAATTTTAAAAGTGTGTATGTGTGTGTTTGTATGTGTGTGTGTGTGTGTGTGTGTGTGTGTGTGTGTGTGTGTGTGTGTGTGTGTATGAAAGAGAGAGAGAGAGAGAGAGAGAGAGAGAGAGAGAAATATCATCTCTTCTATCAAATTAGTAAACCTAACCTGCAACTCTTAGGTAAAGCCTCAGTTAATAAAGCAAATTTATTTTTAAAAAAATCTTTCTAAAGAGAGAAGAGGGAGTGATTAAGGCTGAGGTTAGGTAATTTCAGAACTCCAGGGAAACATCTCCCTGTGTCTGCCCCACTTTTTCAGATGCTTTCAGTAGCTGACAGACTTTTTTCTGCTTTTCTTTTTTTTTTCTTCTTTTTTTAAAAAAACAAAAATTGTGGCAATCAGTTATGTCCTGGTGAGAACTGAAGAGCTCAAAAGCTTCCCTGCTTGAGGTCTCTTCATGACTGACTCTAAAAAACAAAATCTACAAATGAAATCTTTTTCTGAGATGTCCTTTCACAAGAATTTGCCCTTGACTCCCAACCAGACTGGGTAAAACAATGCCAACATTTCTGTCCCATTAAAGGAAAAGGATCAATCACTGGCCATGACCTCCAAACCTATATATTTATCCGTAATTTATGTCCAGAACTCCAGTCCTATATTTTCCAAATGCCTGCTAGACATCTCCCACTTGGATGTTAATTCAGCATCTCAAATTCACCATGTACAAACTGGATCTAGTTCTTGTTTCCTCTAAACTTATTCCTCTTCCAAACTCTTGTTTGTGTTCAGGGCACCAACAGGTGTCTAGCGAAGCTGCCTTGGTGTTAACCTTAGCCATATTTGTAAACTTGGGAGATTTCTGACTTCTATCTTTCCCTCATTCCAGTTGCAAAGTCACCTTAATTCTACTTCCACAGAATCTCCCACATTTACCACGCTACCACCAGGGCTTACATCACCCTTCTTCAAGACTATTGTCATACTCTCTTAATTAATCTGTCTCCCTAACTTCAATTCTCAAACCCATCCTTCCCCCAGATGCCAAAATAACATAATGAAAGCACCACTATGAAGATGCCACCTTCCTGATCAAAAATGTTCAGTGGTTCCCTTCCACGATCTGGCTCCCACCTACCCTCCATCTTGGTCTCACATTACTCCTCTTCATGCATTCTTATTTGTTCCCCCAAATTCAACAGTCTATCTCCTTCCAGTATCTGCGCATTCCTACAAGCTATCCTGTATATTTGGAATGCTCTCCTTCCTCATCTCTACCTTTCAGAGCATCTACCTTCCTTCAAGGCTTAGCTCACATATTTGTCGGTGCCCTCTCCTACCTCAAACTTTTCTTATAGCGCATTTTAACATCTCTCCATCGCCTCCTTCTATGTAATGTGTCCCATGTTGCTTCCCTCCAGGGAAATATAGATGCCTTGAAGGCAGGGACCGTTTTGCTTTTGTCCTCATGTTCCTAGTACCCAGTACAGGGACTTGCTCTACAAATCCTTATTGAATTAAGAAACTCAACAATACCAGAAACCCACCTCTAAGTTAGATGAACAGACCCTGAAAACAAACAAATACCTCACTCTCCACTCTTTCAACGAGTTCTATATTATCTCTTGGCAACGAAGACAATAGATTATTTAAGAGCAAGGCCTCTGGAAAGAGCCCCGGCTCAAGACTTAGACCCTTGGGTTTTCTCAGTGGTGTGTGCCCTGGACTTGAGCTAGGTCCTCTGATTTTGCAGGTTTTCCCTGGAGAGTGAAGCTGACCTGAAAAAGCCTCTGGAGAACTTGGGGATGAAGGATATGTTCAGGCCAGGACTGGCAGATTTCACTAGACTTTCTGGTAAGGAATCCTCTGTGCATTATCTTGGTGCTTCTCCCTACCTCTGGGAACTTAAATCATCTGTGAATGTGAAAAGGGGGTGGAGAAAGCATCATCCAGAAAGCGGGCTGACTGGCCCTTGTATCTATTTCTGTCTCAGACCAAGAAATACTCTATGTGTCCCAGGCCTTACAAAAGGTGAAGATTGAGGTGAATGAGAGTGGTACTGTGGCATCTTCAACCACTGGTAAGTCTGGCTCAGCCAGAAACGAGGGCAGGGTGAAGTGGGGCAGTTCTTGAAATAAACCCCAGGCACTGAAGAGAAGGTTCACTCCAAAGATACAAGAGATTGTTAACCAGTCACTTGTTCCCCTAGGATGAATTAGGGTGTGGCCTAGTCTCCCAAGTCCATCCCACTGTGGACTAAACTCACTTCCCAGCTCAAGGTAGTCCTCTCTTCACAAATCAGTTCCTTCTCTAATCAAGGAAGGAAAGAGCCCTCATTCATACATTTACCAAGACTTCAATCACATTTCTCTGTCTAAAAGTGGGGGTCCTGCTTTCCCTAGGACCTGACTTCTCTCTGCAACTTCTGTAGGACCCTGCTTATTGAAGTCTCCAAAAGACTAGCTTTTAAGCAGTGGGAAGTAAGTATGTGGAAGTTGGGGAGCAAAGGGAAAAGAAGGAAAATAAAACCAACTCTTTAGTCAGAGGACCTGGATTCGAATCCCACTTCAGATGCTTACTGCTGTGTGACCTTGGGCAAGTCACTTAACCACCCTTAGCTTTCTCACTTATAAAAAGAGAGGGCTAGACTAGGTAACTTCTAATGTACCTTCTAGCTCTGGATCTATGATCCTATGAACCCCAAGCCATGGTACAGATTGATAATATATGCAATTGCAAAAAGAGGCTTTAGATAAAGTCACATATAATAATAGGTTAAGAGAAACTAGGATATTTCAGTGGAATATACCTAATTGTTTAAGGTTATTAGGTTTGGGGTTTTTTGGGAGGGAGGAAAACCCAGACCTTCTCCCAAATCACTCTTCAGTCCTATTATTGAGGCAGCCATGGTTGCAACTCTTATGTTCTTATGATTTAAGAGGTTTGTTTTTGTTTTTTCTTCCAGCCATTGTTGTCTCTGCTCGAATGGCTCCCCAGGAGATCATCATGGACAGGCCCTTCCTCTTTGTAGTCAGGCACAACCCCACAGGTGAGGGATTAAAAAATACCACAACACTCTGAGGGTTGTTCCATCTTGCCTTGGGCAAGACAGATTCAAAAAGACTATCTCTGTTCTTAGGGAATTTCTAAGGAAAGTTATCCTTAGTCACCATTCATGTACACTTATCTTCCTACTAGGTGAGGCATTATGATGTGTGCTAGGTTGGTGCTAGATTGGTAATCAGGGTCTGAGTTCTACTCTCTGTTCTACCAATCAAATGTCAGCCAATAGACAAGTTATTCATTCTAAGCCTTGTTTTATTCATCAATTAAAAGACAAAGTCAGACTAAATTATCTGTACAGTCCCTTTTGGTTCTAAAATTCTACAATTCTTTTTATCTCCTCTAGGAACAATTCTTTTCATGGGACAAGTGATGGAACCCTAAAAGGTCAGATCTTCCCTTTGGGAAAAGGAATGCTCATTTGGAACAAAACTAAAAAGTGACATTCACAAAAAAGACCCACTGAGGAAATGACTCCCCCCACCCATTTCTCTTTCTAGAAAAAGACAAAAAAAAAACAACCACTTTTCCCTTTTAAAACCTCATCCTTAGGTCCTGGCCTCTCACACACAGGCTCTATGAGTCTCCTTTCCTCCCAAAATGGGGGAGGTAGCCACTGAAGCAATTTCCAAGAGGGCCCCAAGCCAGATGGTTAAGATTTGCAGGATCGCTCAGACATCTGCTTCTGTTTGGTCAACCCTCTGCCCCCTGGATCCCACTAAGACCCTGAAATGGAAAAAAACAAGACTGTGGGGAGCTTTAGTGTGCTTGGCAGAAGCTATCTGCTTCCCAGTCATGTTGCCTCCACTCTTTCACTGTCTGCACTGCTGAGGAGGCTGGCAGCAGGCCAGAGGAGGTCAGTAGAAAGAACATCCTCTAATCCTGTTCTAGCTGGATACTGACCATCATCTCCTTCAAAAAAGAGGACTTCTAAGGATGGGCAAAAGAACTCCCCAGATGGCACTAGGACTCACTCTGGCACAGTGCCTTCCCTAGAAAACAGGCTCCAAAGACTCCTTCAGGCCCTAAGAAGTTTGCTTATCAGAGAAGCCGCTCTGTTGCTCTTCTCACCCTTTTTACTCTGGGGGAGGAGAGGAAGAGGAGCCAGATAAATACGAGTGGATCTTCTCCAATGTTATTTTCTGGGAACGGGAGAAGCATTAAGATAGCATGTGTGAATACTGTATGTTTACTTAAACTCTGTGTGTGTGTGTGCGTGTGTGTGCGTGTGTGCGTGTGTGTGGCAGAGAGAGATATAAGGAAGATTTAATATATTCGTGTATTGGTATTGTTCCTTTGCACTTGTTCTGCTTCTGTGTAGGAGAGAATATCAATGAGGCTCTATAGCCTTGGCATAATGTACTGAACTCATTAGGAAAAAAAACCTGCTGAACCAACCTCTTCGGCCTAGTGTGTAATGAGGCCTGCAACGCCCCCTTGTGGTCACATAAACACCTGCAATTTCTCATTTCAGACCAGGTTAGAAAAGCTTTCATTTATAGTTTTGACTCAGAGGGGTGTACAGGGCAGGTCTTTACACATGCTGACCCACCACCACTGCAGGAAGGTGGCTAGGTCCTGTCTGTGGAAGTCCATTTCATAATCTCCCGGAGGTATGTCATGGAGATCAAGTGAGGAGAAATACAAGTATCTTTTTTTGCACACTTCCTAACTACATGGGATGGAATATGGATACAACATGGTAGAAGCTCAATCACCCCACTATGTATGAGTTCCACAGCAAGCTCCATTAAGTAAAAGGTCCTCCATTATCCTTCCTACTAATTTTTCATTATGCACTGGATGGTGAGATGTACGTGTAGTACCCACAATGTGACACCAAAATGTTGATCCAAATTTCTTGAAGCAGTTTGTAGATAATTATATAACTTTTTTACCCTCTTTTGATATGTAAATAAAATAATTTTAAAAAAACAATAAAATATGTCAAAACAGTACCTTTGCCATTTATTCCATTTGGTACCAGGGGACAGACCAAAGGATTTATAGGCTAACAGGTTGCTACATCTGGAAGAGATCTTAGAGAAATGCACAAATTTAGAAAGTCTTGACTACTAAGGGCTAAGAACATAAGCACAGAGAATTAACCAGGCATCTATTTCAGATGTCAACACCCAGTAACGTTTTATGTAGAGGTACAATTTGTTCTGGGTGCCAGCTTCAACAAAGCAGGGGTATATCCTGAAACACGCTACCTCCAACCATTCCCAGAATTACTTCTCATTCCCCAAAATATGCCACGGACAGCCTAACCTCCTATTTTTGCTCAGACTGGTTAGTCCACCCTGTATTGGAATCCCATCTCCTTTCCCTATTGATTCTTTAAGGTCTAAACCAAGTCCATGAATCATTTCTACACCCTTCCAACTCAGAGTTACCTTTCTAGACCTCTGTAGGATTATTTATTGTCTGTATTACTCCTTTGGGATTTTATCATATCTCATATACTTCTTTAGTCTTTATTTAGCTCTTGTATTGTTACTTAATTTTTATGTGTTTATGTTTTGTCCCCCTAACTAGAATACTTAGTGAGGGAATGGATTTTGTGATATCTATCCTTCTTTGTAACTCCCTCAAACTTTACAAATATTTTCTTTAAAAACTCTGATTCTTCAGTAAACTAGAAGCTCTGATCTGGCCAGGAATCAGGCTCCCTTCAATAGCAACTCATATCTGTGTTTACACAATTATTTTTTAATTGAAAGAATCCCCTCACCCTCAAAAACCATTTTATATGCTAGTAATAAAGACCAATCATTTAAAACATGAAATGACCTATAGGATCAAATATCAAGTCCTTTTTGACATTTAAATCTCTTCACAGCCTGAGTCTTTCTATCTTACACTCTACTCTCAGTCCATGAACATCCAACCATATTGACCTACTTGCTATTCCTCAAACAGAAAACTTCATCACCCATCTTTCTACCTTTAAAATGGCTATATGCTCATAACTAGAATTTTTTCCCTCTTCCCTCTTCCCTTTTTCATTCTTAGAACCCTTTACTTCCTTCCAGACTAAGCTCAAATTCTACCTTCTGCAAGGAGATTTTTCCTGTCTTATCCCCCATGCCCTCCCAATCTACTCCACTACCTTCCATATGCTATGTATGTATTTTATATATGCCTACTTATTTATGAAGATTTCATCTAAGATATATTTAGATGCCCTGTGCATCTATAGAGACCCACAAGAAAAATTATCTGGGAACAGAGAAGGAGATATCTTTTGCAACTATAGATAGGGAAAGAGGTTTTGGCCAAACATTATGGGTCAGAAAGACTAACAGGTAACGTATGCAATTTTAGTTGCACAAAATTGAAAAGTTTTGGCACAAACAAAATCAAGGAAGTAAAAATTTGAAGGGAAAGTGTTACTTTGTACCAAACTTCTCTGACATGGATCTGATATCTAAGCTATATAGAGAACTGATTCAAATATATGAGAACAAGAGCGATTACTCAATCAGCAAATGGTCAAAGGATATAAACAGGTCTCAAAAAAAAATACAAATTAGCAACAACGATGTGAAAAAGATGCTCCAGTTCACTAACAAAAATGAAAATTCAAATTAAAATAACTGTAGTTCTACCTATCCACCTATCAGATTATCAAAAATGACAAAAAGGAGGAAATGACAACTGCTAAAGGAAATGTGGAACGCATTACTGAGTTGCTGTGAAGTAGTCTTGACATTCTGGAAAGCAAGGTGAACTCTGCCCCAAAAGTTACACAACTACAAATCCTTTTACCCAAGGTTACCACCACTAGGTACATGCCCAAAAGAGATCAAAGAAAGAGAAAAAGGATCCAAATATGCAAAAATACTCATAGCCACATTTTGTTGTAGCAAAGAAATGGAAATTAAGGGGGTGTTTATTCAATTGGAAAATAACTGACTTATGAAAGATGAATATAATGAAATATTATTTCACTGTAACAAATGAACAAATAGATGAATTCAGAGAAATCTGAGAAGACTTGCATGAACTAATGCAGCACTAGGAGAAAAATTTATACAATGATTACAACCAGGGGTGTGCCAACTTGAACTAATTCAACTGGCTCTCCATTATTAAACTTTCAGTATGAGCATTTCCACCACAGAATTGTTATCGTGCTGAATGTGAAGTCTTAAGATAGTGATGGAAAAAGTGTTAATAATTCAGATTATGCTTATTAAAAGTATGTCTTACATATTTTTTTGTTTTTTTGGAGAACCAGTTATTAAACATTTACCAACATAGATAGCCCTGATTATAACTTTATAAGACTTAAGATCAATGCAATGACCAATCACAGCTCCAGGTACAGACTGAAACATATTTTCAGACATGGCCAATGTGTAGCTATGTTTCACTTAACTACACTTATTTACACACAGGATGGATGGGGGTGGGGCGGGAAGAGAAGGATGAAGTTGAGATAGAGACTAATAACAGTGATTAAAAAAAAGAAGAAGAAAAGAAAGAAAAGAGTATCAATGAACACAGTTGGAAAGGAAATCACAGGAAAGGAAAGCTGGAAAGCACAGCTTTGGACTAGTATTATATTTGTGTGGGATGAAAGACCCTCACCAATTAAATTTATAATAAGGAGCCATCTCGGGGTGGGAACAGAAATAAATTTTATTCAATTCCCGAGAATTGGGCATCCTCTGCTAGCACAAAGCAGAACCAGCAAAGGAGGCACTTTACAAGGGGCAAAGCACCCATAATTATACCTAACACAAGAGAATTCCCGCCCACCTCTGACCCTTCTCACCATTGGCTAGGAGGCGGGCTTACAATCGGAGCACGAAAGCTAGACAAAGAACCAGGAAATTGAGGCACAGAAACTCCAATTCCCATTCCCTTAATCATTACAACTGAAGAGACGTCTATAAATCTAAAGAAGGAGAATAGGATAAGGGGAGGGGGAGACCCTCTCCATTCTTTACAGTAGAGAAAAACAGGTCATTATGACCCTGTTCTTACTGAGAAAATCTTTAAACCAGAACCAGAAGAACAAAAAGTTTCAGGGTAAACTTTCCCAGAGGCTGAGCCATCAGACTCTCACAGCCTCACAATTGTTTTTCACTTCCTTATTTCTTGATTTTTAAATATTTCTTAGTATAGATATAGATATATATTTATACATATCTTCTCTGTAAAGTCTTCACATTTTATTTACCTCACAGGTATTGAATATTTTTTAAAAAAAATTAAATTCTCAATTTACATGCAATCCTCTTTTTCTATTCTTTGTGTCCCAGTGGAACTTTAACAAAATCCAAGGTCTGCAGGAGTTAAAAAATAGAATCATTGAAATATAAAAGATAAAAACTTCAGATTCAAAATAGACATTCCCCACTCTTTTAGAAGGGATAGGAGGCTTGATTACCACAGTTGCATACAAAGAGTCCAAGACAAAGCCTGGCTTTAACATCAAGCCCAAAGTCAAAAAGAAGCCTGGAAGAATGAGCAAACAAATGAACAAAAAAAGCATTCCACTATTTAAAAAAATCTATTACAGGGATGAGGTTAGTCAAGAAGAAGAGAATAACTTCAAAACATCTACAAGCAAAATTTCAAAGAAAAAACATAGCTTCAGAGAAAGTTCAACTAGAATTCCTGGAAGAGATGAAGTAAGAGTTTAAAAAAAGAATTTAACAAAGTCAAAAGACTAAAAATACAGAAGAAAACAAGGTAGCTCACAGCAAAAACAACTGACCTGGAAAACATATTGAGGAGAAAAAAAAATTAAGAATCATTGGACTACCCTGAATACCAGGACCAATAAAGAGCCTAGACATCATATTTCAAGAAATCCTAAAAGGACACTGCCCAAATCTCTTAGAACCAGAGGGAAAAGTAGAAAGAAAAGAAATCAACCAGTCAATTCCTAAGAGAAACCCTAAAATGAAAACTCTTAGGAATATTCTAAGCCAAGTCAAAGAAAAAAATACTATAACCAGCCAGAAAGAAAGAATTCAATCACTGTGGAGCCGCTGTTGAGGGTTGAGGCAGACGAGGTCCAGGAAGCCCAAGACTGGAGTTCCCAGATGGGGTCGTTGAGGGGGAGTACCCCTCAAGGACTGGAGTACTGGGGAGGGTCAGGGCTATCTGGAATGAATTCATGATCTCAAACATTCTTTAAGTCAAGGTGGCAAAGATTTATTACACTTTACATAGGGCAAGAATTCTTAAGGAACCTGCAGCCTTACAGAGGTGCAGTTGTTTTTATAGAAGATTTAGGGGTGAAACATGTCAATTAAGTGTTTTGGGGTGGGATTAGGGAGTGGTTAAAGGGTGGTGAGTTCTTAAAGGAACATGCACTTTTTGTATCTACTGCGCAGGTATCTTACCCAGAGTTCACTGGGAAATAGCCCAAGGGTGGGTGGGGGGGCCTACCTGGAGGTGTGGTTTTGACTGTGAAATATCACTAAGTCAACTAACAGTCAGGGCTGACTGGAAATATCCAGGTGTCTCTCATCAAATGTCTTGTTAGACAAGATGAATGTAAGGAAGTATACATTTGACTATATCTAGGATACATATCAGTAAGGTCAGTAAGCAGTAAATATCATTATATCCCAGTGCACAGCCAATTAGCACATACACAGGGAGTCAGACCAATAAATTCTATAGCTGCAGCTGGCCGAAGTATCAGGAGGAGAGATAAGGGTTTTGCTAAGGCATGCTGCCCTTGAACTGGAGAGAAACTGCCAGGGCCAATGCTTTGAAGCTAGGGAGAGATGTGATTTTAGAGCTGGATATGATTTTGGAATTGGGGTCCAGGCACAGGCACCCAAGCAGAGGCTAAGGAGAAATGTTAGAATTAGAGTCCAAGCACAAGCACCCAAGCACCCCATCACCACAATCTGTATCATATGTGATTTAGCAGTCACTCCTATACAAGCAGAGAGTTTGTAATATCATATTCTAGAAGGCAAAGGATATAGGTTGCAGCCAGGAATAACTTACCCATGAGAGAGGGGGAAACCAACCTTTAATGAAATAGAAGATTTTCAAGCATTCCTGATGAACAGATCAGAGTTACATAGAAATTTTGAAGTACAAATACAGCAGTGAAGAGAAACACAAAAAGGTAAATTTCAGTGAGTGATTATAAGGGGCTAAACGAGGATAAACTGCTTACATTTTAACATGAAGAGATGATTGATACATGTCCCCTTGGAACTCTATCATCAAGAGTCACAGAGGAAGTCTAATTAAAATAGAGGGAGTGGTTCTGTGTCTTGATGATCTTAAAAAAGTGGGAAGAAGGGAAAGGAAGATTAGGAGAAATTATCTCATATAATCAGAGTATATACATAAACATCTATACAAAGGAGGGGGGAGTGGCTGACACTTGAACCTCATTCTCAACTAAACTGGTTTAGGGGAAAAAACAGAGAGAGAAAGAGAAAGAGAGAGAAAGAGAGAGAGAGAGAGAGAGAGAGAGTTGGGTACAGAAACACATTTCATCCAACAGAGAAATAGAAAGGAAAAGGAAGAATAGGAGGGAGATTAGATTAATGGAGGGATTAGTACTAAGCAAAACAAACTCTAATTCAATGTATCAAAAAAATTATAGCTCTTTTTTTTCTTTTTTTATTTTATTTTAATTTAATATGTTGCTTTTCACAGGAGTTTGAATTACAAATTTTCTCCCCATTTCTATCCCCTCCACTCCAAGATGGCATATATTCTGGTTGCCCTGTTCTCCAGTCAGCCCTCCCTTCTGTCACCCCACTCCCTTCCCATCCCCTTTTCCCTTCCTTTCTTGTAGGGCAAGATAAATTTCTACACCCCATTGCCTGTGTATCTTATTTTCTAGTTGCATGAAAAAAAAAAAACTTTTTTACTTTTGAACACCTATTTTTTTTTAAAACTTTGAGTTCCAAATTCTCTCCCCTCTTCCCTTCCCACCCACCCTCCCTAAGAAGTCAAGCAATTCAACAT
>CM053627.1:206119518-206146145 GCA_028646595.1 Phalanger gymnotis
AGATTCCAAAGTCTGAGACTGAATCTGGGTGCGTTTTTGCTGCCTGGTCATGTTCCCAGTCAACTTACTTGACCCTTGAATTTTTCGTCGGGGTACGACTGCTTGTAGAGTAAAGAGTACTTTGTTCCAAGCTTGAGGGGATGCACTGTTGTTTTCAGAGCTATTTCTATATAGCCAGCTCTGCCACACCAGCACTCCTCCTGCCCCAAGAACCGCCAACCAGGACCTGACTCAGATCTTCAGCAGGCTATTCACTCCTGCTCTGATCTGCCACTTAATTCCTCCTACCAGGTGGGCCTGGGGCCAGAAGCAACTGCAGCTATAGTTCTGTAGCTGCACCACCCCCACTGCTTCTGGGGGGGGTGGCCAAACCAAGAACTCTTTCCGCTCTGTCCCCCGCAGCTTTTCCCACTATCCTTCTCTGTTGTCTTTGGTGTTTGTGGGTTGAGAAGTCTGGTAACTGCCACAGCTCACTGATTCAAGGTGCTAGGGCCTGTTCCACCCGGCTGCTGGTCTGGTTGGTCTTGCTGCTGCCCACGCTGGGCTCCACTCCCCTCTGTTCCCCTCCACTCCCAGCTCCATGCATGATAGACCTCCCTCAGCCACCATCCAGGTTGTCCTGGGCTGGAGCCCTGCTTCCCTCTGCTATTTTGTGGGTTCTGCAGTTCTAGAATTTGTTTAGAGCCATTTTTATAGGTTTTTGGAGGGACCTGACAGGGAGCTCACTCAAGTCCCTGCTTTTCAGCTGCCATCTTCCTATTCTGCTTTTTAAGGAATTTTTTTTCAGTGAATTTTTATGCTTCTTTTAGGTGGAGTCTGTTTGTTTTTGAAGATGATATTTTCTTCAGTATTTTTCTGCCACTCATCAAGCTGTTAATTCTCTTTTCATAATTTTATTTCATCACTCTCACTTCTTTTCCCAATATTTTCCCTACCATTTTAATCTCTTTTTAAAAACTCTTCCAGGAATTATTAATAGCCTTTAGTCCAATAAGCATTTTTATTTGAGTCTTTGCTTATAGCTGTTTTCACATTGTTCTCTTCCTCTGAGTTTATGTCTTGATCTTCCCTGCCACCATAGTAGTTTTTATGGACAAGTTTGTTGTTGTTGTTGTTGTTGTTTTTTGGTTTACTCATTTTTCCAGCCTATTTCTTCACTTTGAACTTTATGTTCAAATTGGGTTCTGCTCAGCTGGGGATAGGGAGGTACTGTGCCAAGCTTCAGGCTTTTTTGTATTACTATTTTCAGAGCTAGTTCTGGGAGGTCTGCAAGTTTCCAGTGCTTTCAAGGTGATGTGATTTGAGGAGAGATGTAGTCACTGCTTTACATTCTGGTCTTTACCCAAGAAGGGCTCCTTGAAGCCCTGCGGCTGTAAGAAATAGTGTTCCTCTTGGCCCTAGAACTGTGACCAGGTCCCCTGCTCACCTGCAGCCACAAACACTAGCACTCTTCTTGGCCCTGGTCCCTTGTACCTGACCACCAGAACTCTTCTCCAGAACTACAACCTAGGACTGCTTATGGGCAATAGAGTTGCCAATCAGTGCCAGCTGTACCCAGTGCCAGCAAAGAATCCCCAGTGATCTCTTTCTGTCCAGTTGTCTGACCCCCTTACTGACTGTGGACCAAGAGCTCCCAAAGTTGCTACTGCTACTGTCATGGCTATCTCCAGGGCTCACTGCTGGTGCTTTTGTGCCCACCACAGTATTATAGACTTCTCTTGCCAACCTCCTAAATTGTCTTAGGCTGGAAAAATGTCTGCTTCTGAAATTTGTTGGCTCTGCCACTCCAAAATTTGATTTTAAGCATCATTTCAAAGTTGTTTGGAGGGGAATATTGGGAGGGTTCAGCTGGCTCTGGGCCTGTACTCTGACATCTCAACTCCACTTCCCTTACTTAAATGTCATAGAGAAGATTCTTTAGTGTTTACCTTAATGCTCTCTGCATCCAGTTAGTAGTTTATAAATGTTTAACTGTCAGAGGTGTGTAACTGTCAGAGACTTCTCCCCACACCCACACCCACCCACAATTAATTTCCCAAGGAACTGAAGGAAAGTAGACTTTGTCCTCTTGACATTTTTCTGTTCCTCCGTGCCAGTTTTTCTATGAGAAATAAAGGAGTACTGTGGATTGTTATCTGGATTTGAAGCCAGGAAGCCATGAGTTCAAATATAATGCTTATTAGGTGTGGGGCCTTTGGCAAGTCACTTAACTACTCGTGACCTCAATTTTACCTCTAAAATGAGGGGGTTGTACTCAGTATTCCTTTCCAACCAACCCTAAATCTATGATCCTTTGAACTTTTTCAATGACATCTTGACTTTTTTCCAGAAGGTAATAGGACAGTCCCTAGGTTGGGGGTAGAGGGTAGGACAGTGAGGTGTTTCTCCACTATCTGTAGATATAAGGTGGGAAGGGGCAAGGCCTTACCTCCTTGCCACCTCTACAATTCCACACAATCCAACACTTAGGTGTGACTTTAGTAAGTCACTTCTTCCCTGGATCTCAGTTTCCTCATCTCTAAAATGAGGGAGTTGGGGTAGATGGCCCTTAAGGTTCCATATAGTTTCTGAAGGAAACAGAGTTCCAGATCAGGTGGTTTGCCCAAAGTCACAAGGAGTTAGTGGCCTGAGCTACCTATATAAAGTCAACCCTGCCTGCTTGATGCCAGCTCTTCATCATCTTGTCTCTAGTCCTTGAGTGATCTCCCCACCCCCACCCCAGAGGGGAATGTGCCTAATTAATTCAACCTCAGATCTGTTTTGCTTATGACCACTGGAGAATATGAAATCTGTAACAGAGGCAAGTGACCACAGACGCTGGAGATGTATTGACTCTGCGCTAGACACATCTCTAGATGTTGGTCTATAATTGTGATGGGGGAATTTGGTGCAGGATATACACACTCGTCCTAAAATTTGGCCAGAGGCTCACTTGTAAGGCAGTGTTCTCTCTCCTCAAAAATTGGACAAGAGGGATTTCTTACCAATTCCCTGGATCACAAATAATTAACATCGGAAATTGGAAAAGATCTTGGCGATTATCTGATGTGAACCCTTTGGGAGGTAACACTCTAGGGAGGAAGAATATAACATTTTGGACTCTGCCTAGCCTCAGGTTTCTCCTCCATGTCTCCCGGCCTCTAGGGCTACTCTGATCCCTCTGGCCCTCTTGGCCTAGGAGGAATTTCATACCTCAGCTCTGCCTTTCTCACTTTACTTCAAGGGCTCATAACTGCCCAAGTACCACATGCCTTCCTCTTGCTACTGCACAGGCAAGGTAAGGCACCAAAGACCAGCTCAAGAAAGATACCAGTTAATCTCTGTTACAATGCAATGGGGTGGGGATCTGGCATGAGGAGCTGAAAAATTGCCAAAGGACAACGTCATGGCAGACTAATGATCCTATGGCTGGGTGCGTACATAATGTTCTGAAAGACGCCACCTATTTTTAGTTTTTACAGCCATGAGTCAATCAAGTATCCCAACTCTTGGAAAAAGGAATTTTATTGTACTTATAATATCATAGAGAAGATATTGGACAAATAACATTATTTATAATTTCAAGAAAATTAGAAGCAATCTAAATTTCCAACAATTGGAGATTGGTATTAATATAATGGAGAAACCATAATTTTCTTTTGGCCTCATCCAGATCTGTGTGTATAGGGAATTTCCAGTTTTAGGAAACTCTCTTTACCAATGATAATCAATAGAAAGTTGGTTGGGGGCATAGAGGAATGCCTCTGCCACTAATTACCTCTGTAACTTTAGGTTGGTTCCTTAATCTCTCATCTGTATGTAATATACCCCTTCCCAAACTTGATGGGGTGCTGCATGCTGCTTGGTAGAGATAGGGCTGAATGGTGAGAAGGGACCAAGCCAGTGGGTACAAGCTTGGGGCTGTCTTCCCTCTTTAGGGGCTAGGAAGTAGGGAAGTGACTTTGTTTTGAACATAATGCACCATTAAATCAACAATATTGGGTGGGGGGTATATAGATTTAATTCTATTCTAGCACCCCTCCAAGAGACCAGAGAAAAGAGGAGCCAACCTTGTGGCCCTTCTACTGCTCCCCTCAAAGCAGGAATTATGGTCTTCCTTGGAAAGTGCTGGGCAAAATCCCAGTGATATCTATCACTGCTTCACATGTGCAATATTTAGACAACCTATATGGAAATGATATCTTATATGGGCACATCCATTTTACATGTAAAAGGAAGGGGGTATATTAGATTCCCTCTGAGGGCCCTTTCATCTTTAGAGCTATGTTCCAATGATCCTATGTTAAGTCTTAGTGGCTTATTCAGAGTCTCTCAGCCAGTATATGTCAGAAACAGAACTTGAATACAGGTTTTCCTGACTTAGAGGTTGTCTTTTTATTCACTATACAGTGATGCTAGGGATGACATGCTAAAAAATTAGCAAACTCCTGCCTTCAAGGAGATTATATTTTACTGTGGAGTGTGGAGGTGAAAAGAAAAGAGTCATGAGACAGATAAGTACTATATAAGATAGGTACATGGTAGGTGCCATGGAGAGATTCCAACAGCTCTCTCTAAGGTCATTTTCAACTTTAAGGCCTAGGACCCTATGAAATAATTCAGAGTAAAAAAAACTAGAAAAATAGAGCAAACACTAACAGTAATTATGTCAAGGAAATGTAAACAGCATTAAAATGGCCAGAGAAAGCAGAAAGGGACTTGGAGGAAGTGACTGCTGAAATGGTCTGGAAATTCCTTTATTCAGTAGTTAAGTAATTACAGGGTAATTTTGTCAAAAATCTTCAATCCCATTTGTAATTATTTAATAGGTGCATATGGCGAATATTAGACTGGGAGTCAGGAGATCTATCGTCTAATTCTAGCTCCTCTGATAACGAGCTTTGATGGGATTGGCCCAGTCCGAAGCCATCATGGGGGATTTTTTTCAACTCTAAAATGAGGACCTTGGACCAAATGACTTCTAAGGATCCATCCAATTCTCAATCTATGATCCTGTGATTCTAAGGCTTCCCCTCTCAGAGTTGCAGTTTCCTCATTTGTATAAGGAAGTGATTAGAGTGGGCATTGCTCATGACTTCCTTCTGCCATGGTGACATTGTTTTGTTGATTGTTGTGAATCACTGAGGGACAATAAAATGTAAAGCACGGAAGGAGAGCCAGGTAATAACTTCCTTGCCATTAGTCTATGTTTTTGTTTCCCTGCCAAGAAGATAATAAAGACCTGCCCTTTGAGGCATACCTAGCTAGGAGGAGAACAAGAGTCATTCATTGGTTTTTTACTTTGTCTGCCCTACTTCCTTTTACAGGTGCAGTTTTTGTATTCAGGGGAATAGGGACCTGATAGTCCCTCTAAGGCTGCTCAAACTTGACAAGAATTGTCAGCCCCACCCCCCAACTCCTACTAGGCAGGGATCTAGAACATTTTTTTCTTTTTTTTTCTTTTGTTGTATGCCATGAATACTTTTAATTAATTAATTTATTTTTCGTTTACAACATTCAGTTCCACAAGCTTTTGAGTTCCAAATTTTCTCTGCCTTCCTTTCCTCTCCCCCACCCCCAGACAGCATGCATTCTGACATAGGCTCTATGTATAAATTCACATTAAGCATATTTTCACATCAGTCATGTTGCAAAGAAGAATTATAACCAATGGAATGAATCATGAGAAAGAAAAACAAAACAAAAAAGAGGGAGCAAATAGTTTGCTTCCATCTGCATTCAGACTCCAAATAGCATTTTCCATCAGGAGTCTTTTGGAGCTGTCTTAGAACCTTGTATTGCTGAGAAGAGCCAAGTCTATGAAAGTTAGTCATCATACATTGTGGCTGTTACTATGTACAGTGTTCTCCTGGTTCTACTCACTTCACTTAGCATCAGTTCATAGAAGTCTTTCCAGGTTTTTCTGAAGTCTACCTGCTCCTCATTTCTTATAGCACAATAGTATTCCATTACATTTGTATACCACAACTTGTTCAGCCATTTCCCTCAATTTCCAATTCTTTGCCACCACAAAAAGAGTTGCTATAAATATTTAAGTACATGTGGGTCCTTTTCCCATTTGTATGATCTCTTTGGGATACAGCCTTGATCTAGGGCATTTTCAAGGGAACTCAGACCACCTGTCTGCCACAGTCTGAAGAAACTGCAGAATGCAAATCCTTGCTTTTCCCCCTCCTTCCTTCCACCTCATCCTCCTGTAGTGATCCACCATACCCCAGCAGCCTTCTCACCCTAGAACAGACCTGCACAACATATGGCCCGAGGGCCACTTTGCCAAAGGATTTCAGGCATCCCACTGCACACTCTCTTCTGTTTATCACATGACCTGAGGCAACCAACCTGAGCAAGTCTGTCTCTAGTTATGTTTACTTGGAAAGCAAGCTGCTAAAAACCTATCTATGCCCCACAGAAGTTTAGCCTGTTTTAATTTTGGCCCCTACCTACTGCCAAATTGTGCAAGTCTGCCCTAGAAGATCCTTCTGCCCCATGTCCCCTTCTGCTAATTTGTCAGTTCTTCTCCAAAAGCTCCATTTTAAGGGAATTGTCCAGGCCAGCCATCTTCACTCCTTCACTCATCTCCTGGCTCTGCTGCACTCTCAGGCTGCCTTCTCCACCTTCCCCTAACCCAGGCCTGCACAACCTGCAGTGCACAGGCCACTTGCAGCACACCAAAGAATTTTGGGTAGCCTGTGGAAAACGTAAAGGATGGTTTCCTCTGCAGGCCACCCGAAATCCTTTGGCGGCCACAGATTGTGCAGGCCTGCCCTAACCCCTCCTTTTCAATTTCCTTTTCTCTTCCCCCATCAGAATATAAGCTCCTTGAGGTCAGGGACTAGACTTTTTGCTTATATTTGTATTTCCAGTCCTTAGCACTGTGCCAGGAAGCACTTAATAAATGCTTCCTGGCTTGACTTGGCTGGAGTGCTTTAGAGAGGAAGCCTCCCGTAGTCCCAAGCCTGTCCTAGGGGCAGACTGCATTGAAAAGAACCTAGTGAGAAGGAACACGGTGGCTGTCAGTAAGGGGGATTTTGTTATCCTTTTAGGGTTCAGTTTCTCAGGATCCATGGCCACAACAGTGTCTAGTTTTCAGGTGTTAGATAATAACTCCCAGATTAGTCTCAAGGATCCTATGTAGTAGTTCTTAGAATCATAGTGACAGAAGTCCTACTGACGCTGTGCCATAAGATATAGGGATGACATAATGAATATTTACTACACTTGTGCAGAATGACAATATTGCTAAAGTTAACTCGTGAGCTTAATGTTGGCAAGATGCCTTCTTTGTCCAGTGCCCTATAAAACAGGTGGGCATTGGTCAGTGAGTTGGGGAATCCATAAGTAATGCATGGAGGGATGCATGTGCCTGCCTCAGTAGGCCCCATCGAGGCTCGAGGGGATTTAAGGGAGTGCCCAAGCTAGTCTCAATTGACCCTGTCAGACAGACGTAGGGGTAGTTGCCCCCACTTCTCTCTAGCCCCTGTGAGAAGGGCGATTAGAGAATACTATAGGAGTTGATTCTCAGCATCCTCCTGAGGAGATTAGACTAGAATAAAGTTCATTATTAGCCCCTCCAAAGCTGTCCTTCCTGTCTGACTAGATCCTCTTAGAGGCTGGAGTCCAGAAACCTCCAGTGGTGAAGTCCAGGGGGTCAGTTCTGAAGGTTATAATTACCCCCATGTCATTGTCCTTCATATCCACACTGTTGATGTCTGTTTTTTTCTTTCTTGAGGGGACGCCAAGCTGTGGTCTAACTTTGAGTGATCAGCCTTGCTTTTTTAAAAAATTGAATTATATTTTATTTTTAGTTCTAAATTTTCTCTCCTCACCCCCCAATTGAGAAGGCAAGAAAAACAAAACCTATTACATATATGTGTGTGTATAATCACGCAAAATAAATTTCTGCATTAGCCATGTTTCAAAAAAAGAAGAAAAATCTGTACTCATTCCACCCGTCCTCTCTCTGAGGGTAGATAGCATATTTCATCATGAATCCTTTCGTCAGGCTTTCTTTGGTGGAAGTCCTGGGTTTGGGGAAGGGGAAAAAGTCGTCTTCATATCCCAATGATCTTTGGAGGGGAGGGGCAGGTTTCACAAAGAAAATAATGAGTTCTATTTTAGATATATTGAATTTGAGAGTCATTTAAATCATCTGAGGTGGAAATATGCAATAAGCAATTGATGATGAGAGTCTGGAGCTTAGAAGAGAGAACCCAGGGCTATATAGATCTGGGAACTATCTGCACACCTTCCTCAGTCCCTCAGCTCACACCGAATGATGCTGGGGGGTGGATAGGATTCAGCGCTATCATACTTCACCACCTCTTTCTCCCAAGCTTTTTCCTTATCTCCCCACATCTTTCTGTCCATATTTAATGCAGAAAGACCATGACTAAGTCTAAAACTATGGCAATTTTCAACCAAGTCCATAAATCTCCTTCCCTTCCCCAGCTTTCTCCTTTTTCTTCTCCCTCTCTTCCTGCTCCTCCCCGTCAGGGAAGAAGAAACTAAAGGTTTCCTTCTCATGCCTTGGCAGATATGCAGCTTACTTACACAGAGAGCAACCTGGACCATCATCCTCTGGTCATTTGCTGTTTACATTTGAGATCTTGGTCTCTGTGTTCCCAACGAGGTATTAAGACACCACCTGGAATTCTGGGCTGCGGTTGCCCATCCGGCTGACCACTATGATGGTGCTGTTTCTAAGATCGGTAGTCACAATTGACCCATTAGGACAGTAAAAGTCTAAGGCAGGAGTGGGAATTCTGAATGAGAGACCGATTTTCTGCAAACCCTGATGCCACCTTCATATTGATCAGTCTGGGAACACCTGGGGATCTCTGACTGTGGGTAGAAACACACACAACCTAAAATCTTGCACTATAACACAATATGCCTTATCAAGTCTCCTTTCTCTGTTCCAGCCACCAGTCAAAAAGAAACCCTCCAGAAGGGCAGCTTCTATCTACATCTGAGGGGATGACAATTTGTTCATTAAAAGGGCAGAAACTCAAAGCAAGACTTGTATATTTGAGAGACACTAAGAAAGCAGCTTGCAGAGACAAGGCATTTACTCAGGGTGCTTCTGTGTTTTGTGTCCTAACATTTGATTTTCATATGACTGACAGGAGTGCTTTGGAAGTCACAGCTGGGCAACCCTGCACTCCAGGATTATTTGTGATCATTGGACACATGTAATTGCATGATTACGGTTTATCTGGCAGAAATAAGGATTAATCACTATGAGCAAGATTTTAAAAGTGGAAAAAAAAAAGGCGAAAGGATGCTGCTTTACACTGGGAAGAGTCTTAAGGAAAGATTGGTGGAAAAAAGCTGTGGTAGGAGAAAGGCAGTAAGTTCCCTTTCTCTGCACTGCCACCTGCTGCCAATACGAGATGATTGCTGCTAGAAAAGGCTTTACTGCTGTAAGGATAGGGTTGCAGGCACCCCACCCCCACCCACTCCCTCCATTTTTTACTCTGATACCTTAACTAGGTAAGATTGATTGAATCAGACAATCAGAACTGAGTGAACGAAGTCCTGCATACCTCTTTGAATCGGAAGAAGCCATCTCAGAAGGGAAGGAGAGATTGTGAGGGTCTAGGCTGTGAAGTGGAGCAGGCATGGCATTTCCAGAGCACCTTGGAGGAGCAAAGGGAACAATTGAACTAGGACAGTAATGGGAGATATCAAGGAGAGTCACGTGGAGTGGGGGACCCAGGAAGGAGGCCCTTTTCCCCCAACTTCCCTTCCAAATGCGTATCTATCCACATGCATTATAATATAACCTGCCATTTTAATTACCCAAACATTTCTACTAAATTTAATTTTACCTCAACCACAAAAAGGCTGGGGATCAAGGAGAGATACAAACTGCAAACATCTGCCTAGATGTTAAGAATTTTCCTACATTGGAGTCTGGAGGGATTATAACTGAATTCAGTAATTTTTGCCAAAACTAAACTCGCTAAAGATGAAGACAAGGCAACCAAATAGACCTTAGGGACCATTATATTATTCCCTAGGCTTAAAATGAATTATTATTGGAATAGAGTATTACAACCTTTGTACTGTCCCTTTTACCTGAGAGGTAGAAACTCCTCATATCCTAGCCAAGGACGCAGAATTGGGAAAACTCTACAAATCCCAGGCTAAGAGTCTCTATTCTTTCTCTGAAAGAATTTAGCACCACCTTAGCAGTAGAAAAGAGTGGCCCCTCCTGAAAAGGAGCAGAGCAGTCCCCAGAAAAGCAGCCCAACTTAGTGGTACTGATGCCACGTCTATCAATGGACCTCTGCATGGACTGCTCCTGAGGAAAAGAAAGGACATTCAGGCCTGAAGTTCCAGGGCTGTGAGTCGCCTGCCCTTCACTACAGTAATACTGTCTGTCTGTGTCCGCTTCTTCCCCATGAACACATGTGCATGTGTTCATGCATTGATGATTATACATGCATAATGCAATAAGTGCATTAGTGGCAAGGGGAGGGTCCGGTTTACGGACGGCACATTAATGTCATAATTATTCCTGCTCGACCTTACATTTAGTAAATGTTTGTATAACCCCTGTCCCAAAGCCCGTGAGTGCTCGTTTCCTCATTAGTGGAGATGGATGCCCTGCCTTGCAGGGGTTTGGGGGAGTAAGGGGGAGAGGGTTGGCAAGAGGTAAGAGAGTTCTAGCCCTCTCCAAGTCTTCTTGAGGTTTTCAAGTTTTCAGTTGCTTGGGGCAGGTTTGGCTTCCAGCTTTGAGAAAGAAGATGGAAGATGCCAACTCTACTTGAGGTTGCTGAAGGAAAAGACTGGGAAGAAGCCAACATGAGAGGAGCTGGCAGTCTCCTTCATGTCCTATTCCCAGCTAGCTATAGTACAGACTTTGGGGAGTTCTCCTTGGATGATGTCTAGAACTTGGATGATGTCAGGCTAATATTACAAGTATATTTATGTGTAGATATATGTGTATATATGTATACATGTGTGTATACACACACAAATCCAGTCCTTTCTCTCTAAGAGCTCATAATTTATTGATGGAGAACACACAAACAACTATGTACAAACAAGGATATACCTATATATTTACCCTATAGGGTAAATTGGGGAAAATCGACAGGTACTAAGGGGAATTTGAAAAGGCTTCTTGGTGAAGGTGGGGTTTTAGTTGGGACTCAAAGTCAGAAAATATCAGGGAGAGGAAGAGACAGAGAGACACAGAGAGAGACAGACAGACAGAGACAGAGTGAGTGAGTTAGTCCCAAGCATGTATGACAGCTAGTGAAAATACCTAGAGTTGAGAGATCAAATGTCTTGTGTAAAGGATAGCAAGGAGACCAGTGTCATTGGATGGCAGAATACATGGGGTATAAGAAGACTGGAAAGGTAGGAAGGGGAAAATATGAAAAGATTTTATATTTGATCCTGGAGATAACAGGGAACCACTGGAGTTTATTGAATGGGGGTGGGGTGGGATGACAATGACCTGAACTTTAGGACAGTTATTTTGGTAGCCAAGTGAGAGATGGACTGGAGTCAAGAGAGGCTTGAGGCAGAGAGACCAACAATTAGCAGGCTGTTATAATAGTCCAGGCATGAGGTGATGAAGGCATGCACCAGAGTAGGACCTGGATGAGTAGAGAGATATATGACTTGACAGCTGATTAGATATGTGGAGTGAGTGTGACAGAGGCGATAACGATTAATAATAATAACAGCTATCACTTATATAGTGCTACAACATTTGCAAAGTACTTGACAAATATCTCATTTCATCCTCGGAGCAGCGTTATCATCTCCATTTTACAGATGAGGAAACTGAGGCAGATAAAGATTAAATGATTTGCCCAGACTCGCACAGCTTATAAGTGTCTTGGGCTGGATTTGAATTCAAGTTTTCTTGTCTCTGGGTTCATTGCTCTATCCACTAAAGCCTGGGAGCATGGTGGTATCCTCTACAATAATAGGGAATCTAGTGAAGAAAGAGGGGTTTAGAGGAAAGATAACGAGCTCTGTTTTAGACCTGTTGAGTTCAAGATGTCTACGATACATGCAGTCCAATATTTAATAGGCAGTTGGAGATGGAAGACTCAGGGGTTGAGAGAGATTAGAACTGGATAAGTAGATCTGAAAAATCTATTAGATCGGGTTTTTGCCTCTTTCGGTATCTCCAGTGCTTAACACAGTGACTGGTACCTAGTACTTGCTTAATAAATGTTGATTAATTGATTGAAATAATATGAAAGAATATTTACATTTTAGATATGAAATAAAACAAAAATGTTTATGGCGGCCCTTTTTGTTATAACTAAGAATTGTAAACAAAGGAGACGGCCACCAATTGGAGGATGGCTGAATAAACTATGGTATATAGACATAATAGAACGTCATTGCACTATCAGAAATGAAGAAAGGAATGAAAAAAGTGGGAAAACTCGTATGAATTAAAGCAGAGTAAAGTGAGCAGAACAATTTATATGGTAACAACGTGTAAACTTTTGAAAGACTTACATACTCTGATCAGTGCGATGACCAGCCACGACTCCAGAGGGCTGATGAAGAAGTATACCATTCGCCTCTTGACAGAAGGCCGATAGGTTCAATATGCAGAACAAAACATACATTTTTGGACATTTTGCAAAATGTGTGAATTTGTTTTTGATTGATTATGCTTATTCTTTTCCCCATTGGAAGGATGTCAGGGGGAGGAGGGGAAATATCAGTAGTTTTGCCCAAAAAAGAAGTGAAAATGACCTCATTAAGGCATTATTTTAAGATGCACAAAAGAAAACAGAAGAGACTTCAGAAGGAAAATTAGACAAGCAAGACAACTTGGAATGTAGCATGCTGAATTTCTTATATTTACTACTATATGTAGTAAAGACTCATGGTTTCTTATAGAATCTCTCTTTTCTGTTCTACTTTGTATGTAGAAATGTTCTCTCTTTTTGGTGTTCATTAAATTCAGGAGGAAAAAAAACCCCTACTGTGGAGCAGAGCAGAAAGACAGCATTAACTTGAAGGCTGAAGGTATACTAGCAGAGCAGTCTTCCCATGGAGAAAGCCTGGAAAAGTAGCGTAAGTGGTTCTCCAGATTTTTTGGTCTCAAAGCCCTTTACATTCTTAAAAATTACTGAGGATCCCAAGTAGCTTTTGTTTATGTGTTTATTTCTATCAACATTGTCATTAGAAATTAAAATATTATGAAAATAATTTTGATCACATGGACTCCTTGAAAGGAACTTGGAGATCCTGGGGTGGGGGTGGGGGTGGGGGAGTCCTCCAGACCACATTTTGAGAACCGCTGGCCTACCTCAAGAAAAGGGGGCTGAGGGAGCAGCTTCCCAAATATGCTATGATTTAGCTGGAAGGCTTTGACTGGGCATGGGCCAGCTTTGTTGTGGTTAACATTGTAACTGGACTGCTCTCACTGGTCTTGGACCTGAAGGGCTCCTGGCCTTGCTCATGAGCTCCCCCTCGTGGTAAGACTTACATTGACTCTCGTTTCTCTTCCACCACCAGTCGCTCAAGCGCTACCAAGATTTAACCTTCTGTAAGCTATCCAGGCTCTCTAGCCCTTCGATTCTAGTCTCTGTAAACAGGAGCAATGTCCCTAACTAGAACGGTCCCTAAGCCAGGTTAAACTAATAAGGAGAAATGATTCCATAGGAGGGAAATCCTTCTCATTTCTTCTCTTCTCCATCCTCAGTTCAGACAGACAATCCTCTTAGGTCACTGAAGGAGCTCTCAGAGGCCCCATGGACAGGAAGAAAAAGGAGACCCTCTTCCTCCTTTTCCCAGAAGCTACAAGTGTGATCCCATTCTCCATCTCTCTCTGGAATAAGCGTGGTGATAAAACCAGGGGAGCCAGAATTAATTCACATCAAGATGGGGCAGGTTCCCTAATCACCCTGCTTAGCGGCAGTAACAGGATACGCAGGGACGTGGGGTGTCAAGGGTAGGAGCAAGGGCTCCAGAATCTTCTAACCTGAGGGCCAGAGACTAAAGCAGCTGTTCCTTCTGTACTTAGGAGGAACTGGAGAAGTCTGTCTTTCTCCCAGAGGGAGAACTTTGTTCCTAAATGGGACAGATCTCAGTTCTTGGGTAGTAGTAGTAATGATGTTGGGTTGAAGGGAGAGAAGTGACTCACATTTCCTCTAGCCAAAGGGGAACTTCTAACCCTCTAGTGCCAACCATTCCTAAACACCCCAAGATAGGTGACTGCCACCTTACACATTTACACGGAATGAGGGGACACTGGAGTGTGATGGTAGCAAGGAGAGGGACTTAAGATTGTGGTAAGGAAGGTTACTCAAAGGCTGGAGGCATAAGTCTGTAGAGTACACATAGCCCAGAAAGGCCAAGGTACAAAAGATTAGGGGCAGCACAAGAAGAGATCCCTGAGTGAAGCCGTTCTCTCTTGTCCTCTATCCCTCAAACCACCTCCCTTGTTCGACCACCAAACCCAACGACTGTCTGTACCTAAGATGCTTGATCACTGTCCTGCTAGGAAAGCAACCAGGCAGCCCCACCGATACCACCATCCTATTCCCACTATGGGGCAGCTAGGTTTTGCAGTGGATAGAATGCCAGGCCTGGAATCAGAAAGATTTGTCTTCCTGAGTTCAAATCTGGTCTCAGACACTTACCAGCTATGTGACCCTGGGCAAGTCACTTAACCCTGTTTGCCTCAGTTCCTCATTTGTAAAATGAGCTGGAGAAGGAAATGTCAAACTGCGCCAGTATCTTTGCCAAGAAAAGGTCAACCATGATCAAAACAACTGAACAACAAAAATTCCTATTAGGTGGCACCACTGTTCATACCTATGGCCTTATAGACCTTCGCCTGTTCCCATTTCTATCACAGGAGGTATATCTCTGTGTTAGGCCCAGGAATGTGACTGCCCACACCTTCCCCCTCTTGTGCTAAAGGTATCAAGAGGCCTTTTCTTGTCCTTGATTCAGTCTTCCCATGTGCCCAGTGGAAGAAGAGGTGACCTGGCCCCTCCCCATTCCCAATAATCTCCTGGCATTTTAGCTGAGTAGGGACAAGTGACATCTCTGAGATCTACTGGGGAGGGAGGAAAGAGAGGATAGTGCTAGAAGTCAGTGCTGGACTGAACCTGCTTTCATGGAGGAAAAGAGGCAAGAGGGCATAGTAGAAAGAGCACTGGGTTTGGAATCAGAGTCCCTAGTTTCAAATCCTGTACCTGTCACTTATGTGACCTGTTTCCTTACTTGTAAAATGAAGGTGTTGGATCATATGATCAATGCTCCTTTTAGCTCAGGCTTCCTTGCTTCACTGCCTTGGTGACTGAAATTTCTATCATTAGAGTCCTTTGAATTTTCAAGAATCTTCTGTTAGAATACATATTTTCCTGGGAGGTCTGTTACACTCTAAATTCTTATCAACTAACTCCTCAGTTGGGGATTAGTTGACAGCAAACCAGAGAGTATGATCCAGCTGGAAAGAAATGGGGTAGAGGGAAGGAAAATTGAAGACTGGAGGGAAGGGGAAGAGAGAAAGGATTGAGAGTCAGGAGACCTGAGTTCTAATCCCAGTCTTGCCACCAGCTCAATGCTCGAGTGACCTTGGGCTAGTAATTCCTCTGGCCTGTCCTGATTCCTTTTTCATTTTTGTTTTTTGGTGGGAGGAAGGCAGGGCAATTGGGGTTAGGTGACTTGCAAAAGGTCACACAACTAGTAAGTGTGTCAAGTATATGAGGCCAGATTTAAACTCAGGTCCTCCTGAGTCCAGGGCTGGTGCTCTACTCACTGTGTCACCTAGCTGCCCCCTGATTCCTTTTTCAATAGAATGGGGGCACAGTGGATAGAGTGCCAGGCCAGGAGTTAGGAAGATTCCTCTTCCTGAGTTCAAATCCAGCCTCAGCCACTTACTAGCTGTGTGGCCCTGGGCAAATCACTTTATCCTGGTGTGGAATATTTTATACCATTTTATATCATTTTTGTAATTTCAATCAAGGGCCAGGGCCTGAATTAATGATCAGCTGGACCTGGGCTTCTTTGTTCTCTCAAGTTTGCTCAGAGAATATCTTTTCTCTGTCAACAAGGCCAGATCCAACTGACCTAAGAACATTCTTCCCCCTGTTAACCATTAGAGGATGAGACCCTAATCCTGAGAGACTACCTTGCTTACTATTCTACAGGTATATACTTCAACTGACACTTGTCAACACTCTTATCTTATTGTATTTACAATTCTATACAAATCTATTCCATTGAGGAAAATCCTCTTCTTGTATCATGGTTAAACATACATGGGGATCATAAAAATGAGGTAACATTGGCATGCTGGATCTGCTAAAAATAATGTATATAAATTTTCTCATTCCTTTGTTCAGACAGCCAGAGCTTATGCTCTGACTCCTTGTACATACAAGTAAGCTAGCTTAGCTATGCTTTAAGGGAAAATAATAACAACATGGATTTTTCTATCACCTAGCTTGTTTGCCTCCGTCAACCAAACTTTCAAGTTTAACAATTATGGTGCTGCGAACTTTGGATGGAAATGATGGAAACAGGACAAAGCAGCCCAACCTTGCCAATGCTTTGGGCACCAGAGGATTAATTTTTCAGCCTCGACAAGGTGGGGGGTAAGTTGTCTCCATTCCCAGCTTCCAAAAAGGGCACCCACAAAATTGGTTGAAGTCCGAAAATTCCCTTTGAGACAGCCCTGGGGGCAGGGATCAAATCTATGGTAAAATGTAGATCTGCAGTCAAACGCACATAGACCCCCTGGAAAGGCTGATTGATCTAGAAAATTAGCTATGGATCAGTCAAAAACTAGAATTAGAAGTCCAACCGTTCCTCCACTCCCTCTACCCTATTCCTCACCCCCTCTCTCCCTTCCTTCCCTTGGAGGCCCTGAGGCTGGGGAGAAAAACTGCATTTAGCTGTTAGCCCCTCCCCCTCTGCCTCCCAGTAAAGGCTCCAACGCAGAGGGAAGTAACTCAGTTCTGCTACCGTTGCCTTCTCTCTCTTCCTCTCCCACCACCCCTCCCACTCTTTCCCTCTTCCCTTAAGGGCTCTGTTTTTGCCTTCTGCCCTATTCCTGCTTCCTTCCCTTAAAGGCTCTGACTATGGGGAGGATAAATGCATTTTATCCTTACTCCTAGCCTTCCCTTACCTGCTCTAGTCCTCCTCCATCTCCCCTTTCCCCCTTCCTAAGGGATTGTAGGGACCTAGGAAAGGGTTAATAGCTCTAACAAGAAAATAGTTGAAAATACAAGATGCACAGAGTGACGATTAGCACCCCAACAATTGTTACTTCGGGATAAGACCCTTAAGATTTACTACTCCCCAAGAGGGTCTAATTGCCCCAATAAAAGTTACTACCTCCGGGCGGGACCTACAAGATTAACTACCTCCAGGTGTGGTCTGTTTCTACAGATAAGAAGATAAACGTGAGGTGTCGGGATGTCCGGACCCCTAGACTGACAAGATCCAGACCCCAGGAATTGAATGTTGACTTAGCTGTGTGTGCATTAACTGCCCCTGTACCCTAACTAACTATCTCTTTGTTTCTGTACCCTATAAATTCTGCCTTAAACCTGAAGTCGGGGTCTTCATCATTAGGATGGAGGCCCTGGTATACCAGTAATAAAGAGCTCTAGGTGATTGCCTATTCCTGTTGTCCCTGGTCTCTTTCCATTCGCAAGTAAACGGACTCTAACACTAAGGGATAGGATATGGAGAGTCAGAAAAATCAGGAACGCCAAGGCTTCCCCAAAGACCATAGGGGTGCTAATAGCCAACTCATGAAAGCTTCTAATTCTCTGTCGTTTAAACTCTGAGCTCAGTCTGTATTTGTTCTGTATTTGTTTTGTTAATTGTCTGTGTGAGAGAGTATGCTGTGAAATGTCTATACCTTGATAAAATCTGAAACGCAGGTAGCCAGAGAATTCTAAGGCTGCAGTTAGGGAAAGAAAGACTCTTTGGGATTGATTATTAATTAAAAGTTTGGAAACTGGTTAGTTGGATTTTGGGAGAGAGAGCTGCTGAGACTGTAAAATCACTCCAGGAGCACACTCTTGCTGAAACACCCTCCCAATGCTGATCACTTATCATTCCCCGCTCCCTCCCCAGAGTTAAGAGGAATCTTTTCCCTTAGATTTAAGTGCAAAAAATTTTTAAGGAGTGAGCAAAAGGTGAAGTTTACTTGAATTACAATCATTGAGATCTTTCACCATTGTGGTCCTGTCTCTGACAGAGCCAGGGCTGCAATAAAAGTTAGAGCCCAAAGCCCTTTCATCCCAAATCAGATTAGGAGAAGAGAATGTAGGAGAATTGTAGGGAAAACTTAAATCACCCTTCCCCACCTGGCAAAAAGAGGAAAAAGATAGAAATTCACAGACTGACAGTATCCTGAGAGTCCTGTGCCCCCTGGGTACCTTTGTAGCCCATCCTTTTTGGCAAAGCTTGGAAATGTCATCCAGGTCCTATGCATTCTTCCCACTCTGTTCCCAGCAGCTGCAAAACTGCTGTAGGCTCAGTAACTTCTGCAGTCGTGGGGGAAGGGAAAGGTAGATGGATTTGGACTTTGGTTAGCTTCTCTAAGCTCTGCCTCCCAGAATTGTCACCACTGGGATACCAGCTTCTGTTCTAGGTAATTTCACACTTCTCTGTTCCAATTGCAAAACTGTATTTTAATCTCTGTTTGACCTATTTCCTGATTTGTAAAGGGAAAATAATAATGATGGTTCTTATGGGATCAAAATGATAATGATTGTAAAATGCTTAAAGTCTGGTATATGTTAAACACAACATTATTATTATCTCTCTTTAAATTAATGTAATAGTTAACTTTTGAAGTGGTTTTTGAATACTGGAAGTAATAAGTTGAAAATTTTTCTATATGTGATAATCTGGAAATGCAACTGATATCATCTGAAGTTTATTTTTTCTGTATTTCTAAAATTGCACTGTATTTCTAAAATTCTCTTAGATTGTGAAATTTGAGAAGACCATTGTGTGGTAAGAAATGATATTATAGCAATTTTAATCTGATTTTGATATACGTGAATTGGGTTTTTAAAGGGATGCAATAAAATTTGGAACTGTTATATTTGGTTATAATGAGAAATAATTAATAATACTGATATTTACTATGAGAACAGACTTTCCATGTGAAATCTTGTCTATCATGAGAATATATGTGGTGATTTAAGGTTATAGTTTCAAATGATGAGGTGAAAGATTCTCTGTGCAAGGAGATTTAGAAATGCGTTCACCTAAATTGATAAATGGGTTGTTTCAAGTTTTTAAAATGCTTAATTATGTTTAGGGCATTGTTACATTTCTAAATTGTATAATTTGGCAAACAGATGTATCAGCAATATTGAAGAAAAATGTGATTTTATAAATAATAATCTTTTACAGTGCTAAGAGTATTGGGCCTTAGAAATTAAAATGCTACCACTAGTGATTATGAATCCAGATTTGATTGGCTCATCCAGCTAAGTTACAGTCACCTGATTGGTAATCAATAGATTGTTTCAAGTTTTAAATACATGATAATTGCTTGTGGTGTGCTTATATTTCTAAATTTGTTATATTGTGCAAATTGGTTAACATTGCACTATCTATGCTGTTAGAAAAAAACAATTTATCTTATAATTTGGATGTTATTATTAAGAACTGTACTTAATTAAGAAATTGAGGTTGTTAACTGAAACAAGGATTTTTGAAACCATCTAGCCATGAATTCATATCCATCTTGTATAAAGTTTCTGTGTAGAGGAATTTCTATGAAGTAAGTTTTTAAAGTCCTGGTAAACTTTGTTATTGTAATAAGGTTAATTTAATTGGGTATGTAATTTATAGAAACTAAGTGTCCTCCCCATTACAACGCCTTTTTGACTAGGGAACTTTGTAATATCTAGGAATTCTGTGCAGTATTTGAGAAAGAGGACATTTGGCACCAACTTAGTTAATGAATTCCAGCATTTAAGGGTTAATTTGCTTTAAGGAGAAAGAAGGAGATGTCTATTATTTTAAAACCTTCTAAATAATTTTCTTCAGAAAAGTTTAGTAACTATTCCTTTTAACATCAGGATAAATTTTAAACTGTTTTTAAGGAAGAGAAATAATTCTAGAAATGTCTTGGAAAGTATTTTTGTGATTTTAAGCAAGAGTTAGAGCTTATCAATGTGTATATGATTTAATTCCTAAAGTGTCCCTTTCCTCCAGAATGAGTAAACAGGGAACATAAATCCATCAACCTGTGAGGTTGGTCATTAACCTCCTTGTTTTGTTTAAGAAGCTAGAATGGGTTTCCAGTACAGACAGTTATGTCAGTAAAAAGTATTAACTTATGAGCTATCCTGTCTTATGGTTGAAATGTAAAGGAAGACTGAATAATGGGTTTGAGAGATTTGGAAAGGTAAATACAGGTTTGATTGGAAATACAAAAGGCAGATAAGAAAGTCTGGGGACAAATGGGAGTTAGCTAAGCCTCTCCTGTCCTGAGAGAATACTAGTTTCAGATGGTTTAAGTAGTTGAGAAAGTGTGAGAAAGTATTTTAGAAGGCAGAAAAGTTATATAGCTTGATTTGATAATTATTAGCTCAGTGAAATTTGGGACAGTCCTATCTGAAGGATATTTATTTGCTCTTTAAGATTTTATGGGACTACAATTTAATATTGTTTTAAGCTCTGATTACAGGGATAGGTCACATGAAGCCAGTATTAGAATGGCAGGCATTATAGGCTGAGAACTTTAAAGGTAGATGTCTGTGCCTGGGAAAAAGTTTTGAAGAAGACCTTGGACATGGCCTAAGTAGGATCTTCTTGATTCTATTTCCTAATTCTGCTATTTCCTTTCTGAAAAGGAAAAATCCCCACCTGATTACTCCTAAGCCCTGCTTTCAGCATCTAATGGCTATATGATTGGCTATCAGATATGACTGATGCCTGGAATCAAACAGAGCTAAGGAAGTTCATTACTTCTGTTAAGATATATGACATTGTCCCTCTTTTCTTTCATAGCAAATTTATATTATCAAGAAGTTTTGTAAGCACAATGCTAAATCTATTAGGTAATAGATGAATATTGGAATACCTCTGAGTTATTATAATAGGATGCAGGAATGAATAGCTTACAGTTTTAACCTATGTTCATGGCCAAATAAAGATTAAAAGAATATAGAGATAACATCCTCCAAAAGGAGGAAATGATTAGACAAAGTAATAAGGCAAAGATGGAATGTGATAAATGTCTAATAAAAAGAAAGGAGAAAGCAAATTTTGAAAAAGGCAATAGGATCAGATTGATTCCTCTGAGAATTATATATAGATGTGTATGATTGGCTCCAAAATTTATCAATCATGGAAATTCAAGCTATAAGTGTGTTTTGGTAATAAGATCTTAAATGTGGATTTTTGCACAAAGTTGTATAAGATAGTAGTACAAGTGAAATTATATCCCCTTTGTTAAGGCATCTGTCTGATAATTTTAAATGGAAGATGAGTTCAATTTATGGTTCACATTTTAAAGGTTTAAGGATAGAAACAGCAGATGATATATAAACTGAAATACTCTGAAGTTCCAAAAAAAAGAACCAAATTTAAGTGATTGTACTAAGTTATGTTAAGTAAGAATTATCTGAGAATTTCTAGATCTGAACCAGAGAAGCAGAACTCTCTTTTACTATCTAGGGACCAGATAACTACAATCAGCCATCTGGGATTCAAAAAAAAAAAAGTGCTGCTTTAAATGGACATTGGGAATATGTAACTGGGATTTAAAGTTACTTTGCATACAAATTGTGCAATTAAGTGCTGGAATTAAATCAGAAACATTTTAAGCTTTGTTAAGAATGGCTTGTGGATTATTTTGTAAATGCCATCAAAGAAACATGGCATGACTAAAAGTTTATGATGTTATATGTACTGTGCTACTGGGATGCAAGGAATTTAATGTTAGTCAACATTGTTAATAATGATTGCATTACTTTGTATGGTTCATGTTTAAGTTTTCTTGGTTATCTAATGTGTAAATGTAAAACATGTGACATGTAAATTTCCTCCTCTCAATACCAGTCTATTGTGAGCCATCTAAGTGGTTTGGTCTCTACTTAATGTAATTGTGCAGTTTTGTGAATCATGAGAAGAACTCTATTGTATTTGTCTAAACTCAGCCCTGTGTGACTGGGATACCGAACCATTTGTTGCACTGGTTGAACTTAGCGCTGCATGGCTGGGACCTATGTTGCGCTGTTTTTCTCTCCATTATCAAATCATATGTGTTCTTGGAGCTCCTGTCAGGAGCTCCAACTCCTATAGCTGCCAACTTGTGGATGTGGACTCCTTGATCCTTCTGTCACATCTGAGGACTGCCCCTGCTTCCAAGTGGACATCTGAGCCCATGGGAGACCTTACCCTCCTGTTTCAAAGAGCCTGAAGGGGACAGCATCAGACGCAGGCAGCCCTTCCCAAGACTCTGGACCAGAACCTGTACAAAGGACAGCTCCCTTTCTGAGTCCCTTGCATTCCCAAGACTGTTTGCCTATGTCTTTGGTATCTTTAGCCATTATGCTCCCTACCCTGATCCCCCTTGTAACTTGCTCCCTCTGCTTGTTCACAATTAGTTTACAATTACTGCCCATCTCTGGGGATGTCCAACCACAGGAAAGAAAAACCTGAATCCACCTAGATAAGGATTTTTAGAACCTCACCCCTAAGAAAGATAGAGGTTTTTCCATACCTTAATTGGTCTATAGGCAAAACTTCCAGTTTGTCTTTGACCAAAAGGAGGAAATGTGGAACATTTTATACCATTTTATATCATTTTTGTAATTTCAGTCAAGGGCCAGGGCCTGAATTAATGATCAGCTGGACCTGGGCTTCTTTGTTCTCTCAAGTTTGCTCAGAGAATATCTTTTCTCTGTCAACAAGGCCAGATCCAACTGACCTAAGAACATTCTTCCCCCTGGTTAACCATTAGAGGATGAGACCCTAATCCTGAGAGACTACCTTGCTTACTATTCTACAGGTGTATACTTCAACTGACCCTTGTCAACATTCTTATCTTATGTATTTACAAATCTATTCCATTGAGGAAAATTCTCTTCTTGTATTATGGTTAAACATACATGGGGATCACAAGAGTGAGGTAACACGGGCTTGCTGGATCTGCTAAAAATAATGTATATAAGTTTTCTCATTCCTTTGTTCAGACAGCCAGAGCTTATGCTCTGACTCCTTGTACATACAAGTAAGCTAGCTTAGCTATGCTTTAAGGGAAAATAATAAACAACATGGATTTTTCTATCACCTAACTTGTTTGCCTCCTTCAACCAAACTTTCAGATTTAACACCTGTTTGCCTCAGTTTCCTCATCTGTGAAATGAGCTAAAGAAGGAAATGGCAAACCACTCCAGTATCTTTACCAAGAAAACACCAAAAGGGGTCATGATTTGGATGTGACTGAAAAAAAAAACAACAAAGAAAGAAAACACTTCTATTAAATGACCTCTAAGCTATCTTCCAGTTCTAACTTTCCATGAGCTTTTGGAATGGCATTAAAGGCCACAGTAAATGCACAATTCTTGCCTCATTGCCCACACCCTAGATGCCCTCCCCTATAACTCT
The DNA here is from genome assembly GCA_028646595.1 of Phalanger gymnotis. Classification (NCBI taxonomy): domain Eukaryota; kingdom Metazoa; phylum Chordata; class Mammalia; order Diprotodontia; family Phalangeridae; genus Phalanger; species Phalanger gymnotis. Next base: position 206,143,114 of record CM053627.1, read on the forward strand.
CACCCTCCTGCACACCTAGATGACAAACTTTTCCCAAAATGGAGGGTAGATAGACAAGAGGATCACACAGGTGAGGAGTACAGGACCAGATTGGGTGGGGTGACTTCTCTGCCACAATAGAAATTTATATTTACTGGTCCTGACCTCTTTGAGATCTAGTAGAGTTGCGTTGGGGTGTAGGGATGGGGGTGGGGATGGGGGTGGGGATGGGGGTTAGAGCATAAATACTCATAGCCTTTTATGTTCATCATTCTTCCTTAGAATACTTGAGGCATATGGAATGAATGGAGAGGACAGTCCCCCTCCCCCAATACCTCTGTTCCCCCTTTCCCCAGAGACATCCTTTCTCAGCTTACCTCGGGTCCCAATGGGAGATTGATGACCTCTGGCCTATTCTTAACTCACACAAACTAGGTTCATCCTAAGGGCAGCTTGACCCCAATGAGGGTGGATCAGGATTCTCTGTCTGACTCATTATGGCCCCTCCCTGAAGTAAAACTCCAGGGAAAAATTCTAAGCAAAGTTCAGGTGTGGCTCATCTCTATAGTATCCCCAATAAGGAATTAACAGTGCTCCTCCTGGAAAGGCACTCAACGTATGCACAGCACCTCTCACGAGACTATGGATATTATTACTCTATGTAACAATGCATTAGGAATGTAGGCTGGGTTTCCAACCAAGCCTGGAGCATTTTCCATGATATTCTCCTAATTTGTAGAGAGAATGGTTATGTGATAGTGTATGGTTGGCTTGAAAGGTTTGGAGAGGAGAAACCTTCTTCAGGCCATCTTTGAGAGATGTGGTTCCAGCCTCTTTTCAAGAAAGACTTCAGAGGAGAGAAAAAAAAATTATCCGGAGAAAGAAAAAAATTATCTTGAACACATTATGAAATCTGATTCCTCAACATATCCCTGATTTCCAGCTTGCCTGCCTATAAACTTTGGGGAATTTTCCCTTGCATGAGATCAGGACCTCTCTTGACGAGCAAGATCTCATCTCACTTCCATATACAGAGCTCATACCCTCGTGTATTTTTTGGTTTATTCTAATCTGTAAGACATTGCCAATTTCATTTTACTTGGAGAAATATTTGGAGAAATTTTTTTTGAGAAATAAATTTACTTACTATTCACTGTGATGATCCTTTGGGTAACCAGCGTTGATGGGAGGGGGCCAAGTTGGTGAGTTACTAAGTGCTATCCTCCCAGTCCCCCTCCCTTAAGAGAGAGTGGCCAGGAAAGAAGCTTTAAGTTCTTAACTAATCCTAACCCTAGGCCAGCATTATTGGCCAGAGGAGGTAGAGAGGAGATAGATAAAATTCTAGTCTAGCATCTTCTCTCCCCAAAGAGTGTAGAGTCATGTGCTTTGTGACCTTTTCTTCTTCCAAGGCAGCAATCCGTAAGAGAAGGATGGGCAAGATTCCAGAGATATCTCTCAATGCTGATTGGAGCTGCCCATTTAGACAAGTCATATGGCCATACATAATCAACACAGGTAGCACACCCCTTATAAGAAAGAGGAAAGAAAATCTTGGGGAGCTAACAGTTAACTATAACGTAGAAGGTCTTTGGAGGTTGTTTGTACACCAGAGCTGACCAAACCCACTGGAAACCTGAGGTTCAGAATTGGAACAATTGAGACTGGACTTCTACTCAGTCCATCTATCAACATAGGGGGTTGACTAAGCCCTGACAAGGGAAGGGCTTTCAGTGCAGAGGAGGGGGATGTTCATTGAGGATAGTTGATTTAGTTGAGCACCTCTTGCTTGTGCTGGGGCCAAATGTTGTACGCAATGCTGACCAGTCTGGTCCAGATTTAACCAGAATAGTTGAGTACCTCAGGTCCAGGATTGGAATGAAATGAGATGTTCATAGTTCATTTACTTGTTAATGAAAGGAAACTTATTTAGCCATAGCAGGGAAAGGACATTGAGAATAGAGAAGGGATGTTTACTAAGGATAAAATTGATTCGACTGAATTCAGCTTTCCTGTGTATGGTCATACTGTTTATCTGAAGCCTGAGGGAAGAGCTCTTAGTCCCTTGTGCTGTTTCTTTACTCAGGTGACAAAGAAACTACATTAACAGTCTGAGTTTTAGTATCCACTGAGCCAAGTTCAACTTGAGGCAAATTTCAATACCTTTTAAGGAGAAGCTAGTATAATTGCTTGAGATTGGGCCTTAGGACAGTGCTCCCACCACAAAGATATTATGAGAGAATTGAGCTTAAGCTGCTGTTTCTTTTCTTTTTGTAAATGTAAATAGTATTTTACTTTTTCCAATTATATGTAAAGACAATTTTCAACATTCTTTTTTTAATAAGATTTTGAGTTACAGATTTTCTCCCCTCCCTCCCTACTCTTCTCCCTCCCCAAGATAGCAAGCAATCTGATATAGGTTATACATGTGCAATCATGAAAAACATATTTCCACATTAGTCATGTTGTGAAAGAAGAAACAGAACAAAAAGGAACAAAAACAAACCACCCCCACCCACCAGAGTCAAAATGGTCTGCTTCAGTCTGCGTCCAGACTCTGCCAGGCCGTTCTCTGGATGTGGACGGTGTTGTCCATCGTGAGTCTTTTGGAATCGTTTTGGATCACCGGATTGCTGAGAAGAGCTGTCATTCAGTTGACCATAAAACTATATTTTGCTTCTTCCTAACCTGTCCCCCTTTATTGAATTCTCTCCCTTGAACCTGTCCCTTTTCAAAAGTGTTTGTTTTTGATTACCTCCACCCCCATCTGCCCTCCCTTCCATCATGCCCCTTTTTTTATCTTCTTCTTCCTTCTTTCCTGTGGGGTAAGATACCCAATTGACTATGTATGGTATTCCTTCTTCAGGTCAAATCTGATGAGGGCAAGATTCACTCATTCCCCCTCACCTGCCTTCTCTTCTCTTCCTACAGAACTGCTTTTCCTTGCCACTTTTATGTGAGACAATTTGCCCCATTCTATCTCTCCCTATCTCCCTCTCTCAATATATTCCTCTGTCATCCCTTATTCATCTTCAACTCACCCTGTGCCCGCTCTC
>CM053627.1:206146645-206169728 GCA_028646595.1 Phalanger gymnotis
CTGCAGCTGTAGTTCTGTAGCTGCCCCACCTCCGCTGCCCCAGGGGTGGTAGCCGAACCCCAAACTCCTTGTCCCCGCGGCTTTTCCCACTAACCTTCTCTGTTGTCTTTGCTGTTTGTGGGTTGAGAGGTCTGGTAAATGCCACAGCTCACTGATTCAGGGCGCTAGGGCACACTCTGCCCAGTTCCCAGTCTGGTCTGTCTGCGCTGCCCACGCTGGGCTCTGCTCAGCTCAGCTCTGCTCCGCTCAGCTCCACTCCGCTCCCCTCAGCTCCCAGTTCCGTGTGGGATAGACCTTACCCAGAGACCATCCAGGCTGTCCTGGGCTGGAGCCCTGCTTCCCTCTGCCACTTTGTGGGTTCTGCAGTTCTAGAACTGGTTCAGAGCCATTTTTTACAGGTTTTTGGAGGGACTTGGTGGGGAGCTCACGGTAGTCCCTGCTTTCCAGCTACCATCTTGGCTCCGCCCCCCTAGCTCTTCTTGAGGTAGCAAAGAATGGGAATTTGAGGGATTGTCTATCAGCTGGGAAATGGATGAACAAGTTATGATGTATAAATGTGGTAAAATACTATTGTGCTATAAGAAATGATAAAGAATATTATTTCAGAGAAATCTAGGAAGACCTATATGAATTGATACAGAGTGAACAGAACCAGGAAAACAATATATACAATGTCAACAATATGGTAAAGACAAATAACTTGGGAAAAAAATAGGAATTCTGATCAGTGTAATGACTAACCACAATCCCAGAGGTCTAATGATGAAACATGCCTTTCACCTTCTGAGAGAGAGGTAGAAGACACAGAATGCAGGAGACATTTTTTTAACATGGCCAATTCAGAAATTTGCTTTGCTTGACTATATATAATATTTGTAACAGAGTTTTTATTTTTCATTCATTCTCAATTTGGAAGAGGAGATGAGAAGAACAGAAGGCACGTTTTTGCTAACTGAAAAAAAATATATAATTTTTTAAAAGGAAAACTCTGATCAATGAAATGCCCAATTAGGACTCCAGAAGAACAATGATCTATCATTCTCCCTTCCTCTTGGCAAACATGATGGACTAAAGGCACACAATGTCTTGTATATTTCAGATATGGACATTATGTAGATTTGTTTTGTATGATTATACTTGTTACAAGGAGGACTTTTTGGGTACGAGAGAGAGGGAAAGTAGGGAATAAGTGATGATAATTTTTTAAATAGAAGGAAAAAACACAAATAAACCATCTAAAAATAAATAGAAGGGAAAGGAAGAAGACGTGCTGCACGTTTTTGGAACTACAATGTTAAATGTGAAATAGACAAATAAAAAGCTAGCTATACTTACTGGAGATTCATGGTTTCATAAGTAGTATTCTTTTTTTCTTCTTTCTTGTATATGGAAATGTTTATATTAGTTGATATTAGTCAAATTCATGATAATAAAAAGGAAATTTTTTAAAATATTAAAGCAGATGCTAAAGTCACTTGGGGGAGCATTTTAAGGGTGTGTGGATATGGCTGTGAGTGTTTGTGTATGTATGAGAAAGACAGAGCAAGAAAGAGCCAGAGAGAAAGAGACAAAGGCAGCCAGAGAAAGAGATAGAGACAGATTTTCTTTAGCAAACTTACCTCCTTACAAACTTTTTGGTTGATGTGAAAATAACTGCCCATAATTCAATTATATTAATAAACCTCTTAAAAGTGTTTGGTTGGGGGCCTAGATGTGCTGGAGAAGGAAAAAGAAAAAGCCAGAGCTATGTCTGAAAGCAGTATGTTCTTGTCAGGTAAGTCCTCCTAGAGACTGGATTCCCCAAACCCCTGTACCAGAGAGTCCTTCTTCTTCCTAGGGAGGCACAGCATGGCTTCTTAGAGGTTAGACACCTAACAAGAACGGCTAGGGCCATAATGATACAGCTACTGATTTTTGTTGCTGTTTAATCATTTCAATCGTGTCCAACCCATTTGGGTTTTTCTTGGCAAGGATGCTGGAGTGGTTTGCCATTTACTTCACCAGCTCGTTTTACAGATGAGAAACTGAGGCAAACAGGTGATCTGACCAGGGTCATGCAACTAGTAAATCTCTGAGGCCAGATTTGAACTTAAGAAGAAGAGTCTTCCTAACTTCTGCATCCTATTCACTGCACTACGTAGCTTCCCAGCTATTGATTAGCAAAGGCAAACCTCTCGCTCTGAGATGAGGGTATGTGAGGGTCAATTTGCCATTTGGGGCTAGGTTGAGGACCACTTACATTATAGTTAGGTTATGCGGGGGATCTAACTAGTACAAGAAGTCCAGCTGGGTAACAATAGCTGCCTCAACCTTAGTTAGGGGGTTCATATGGTGCTATACCTGGTGCAATAAGGCTTCACAACCTGGCAATCAATCCACTCCCCCAGTTGCTGCCATCCTTATAATAACTTGAACCTGCTTGTTCAGTTCAGTGAAAGTTTCTGATGTATATGAATTCTGATGGCTGCTAACATGTCCTATAAAAAACCTATGTGCAGTGAGAAGCATTGGTAAAATTTTTGACACCAAAGGGAAGAGTCCTTGATTGTCCAGTCCTATGCTCTCTAGAATCTAGACCATTCAGCCATACCTATGGCCACTGCCCAGTTATCACTGTAAATGAAGATCTTCTCCATTCCATTCTTCAAGGCTCTCTCACATGCCAGCCAGGCAGCCTGCAGTACAACCCATGGGGAGGGCCAGGATCAATACTAGATTACTGGCTAAATCCAGTTACATATGCCTCTCTTGGAGTAGATGGTGCTATTGGTAAACCAGGAAAAATGACATTTCTCAATACCCTGCATACATGTTGCTGGAAGGGCCCATTGTTTCAACAATCTGGCTAGAAGTTTCTGTGGGGGTGTAAGATCCACCAACAACCAGCACCCAGAAAGCTGCCAACACACTGCAAAAGCAAGGATTCTTTTGATCTGCTTTAGTAAGGAAAGCAACGTTAAGGGGTTGACAAGCTTACTTTAATTCAGCATACAAATATCATTCACTTAGTTCAGGGGAAAAGAACAGCACCATGAACTTCAGAGCAAAATACAAACATCAACAGACAGACCTTGTCTGATTCAAATCCCAAAACATAGTTACCAGAGTTTAACAAAGTCTCAGCATCCGGGTTACAAGCTGGAGGGCTCTTAGCTACAGCTGCCCAGAGTCTCCGCATCAGCACCACTGCGAGTGAGAGCCTTAAACAAATTACAAACATCGACAGACAGCCCAAATACAGATTCATAGTTACCAACATCTAGATTCAGCCCAGGAGCTCATAATGAGGGCTGGCCCAGAGTCACTCGCGCCACCACTGCTGTGGGTAAGAGCTCTGAAAAAGAGAAAGCCAATCCCTGGTTTTATATCTTTTTCAGGGTCAAGGGTGAGTCACACATGCGACTCACCCACATGACCTAGAATTGTCACAAAGAGGTGACTTGAACCCATGTGGTCTAAAAGCCTCTGATGTCCCAAACATGTCACTCAAACTCATGTGTAAACTAGGCCCTCCCCTGAGGCAAAGAGGCACCAAGGACACCCAAATCTAATCAAGGAAACAAAGGCCAAACTCTTCAAGGGGACTTGGTTGAACTAAGTGCTAAGAGCCCATTTTGCTTACCAACACACCCATACACATACTGACTCCCAAGAGCTTGTGGCACTTCTTCCCTCCATGGTCTGTAATCCTTTTGCCCAAACCTCCCCACTTCCGTGACCCAAATAGGGCAGAGGCTTTACAGTATGACTTAAGATTTGGATGGGGCTAAAGGGTCCAAATTGCCAAGGTACTAGCATTCATGATAAAATTTTACTAGTACCCCCACAGCCTAGACATCAATTGCGTTCTCATCAACCCCATTTTTCAAGAGTCACAATCAACGCTCCCTCCAGAAGGGGCTGTCATTTCCCTTGGCCCACCTAGAAGGGTGGCAGGCTCTGTATCTCTTTCCCCCATTGCCCAAACACCTTTCTCCATTGATTGTAGTATTTGCCCAGGCCACTGCTGTCCCATTTCATCAATCAGCCCACACCTGTATAGTTGTATGGCAAAGCAAACCAACAGATAAGCCTGAAACCTTCAGGCACAGAAGGTGGAATCTAATTGCCTCTGAAGCAGGAGTGTAGTATACCTTAGGGATGCTGCATAGATCCAATCTATCAAATTCCTTTAGGAATTGTGCTTCCTCCCTTGCAGATCTCTCCCGGGGAGGCAGGTGCAACAGCAATTCATCTCATGGGGCCAAAGATCTATAACTCCCATCTTAGCCACATGAAAAAGACAAAGGGCAGTTGCCCTGTGCACCTGGTAACTGATTCATTCAACTGGCTCTGCAAAGTCCTTAGAGAGCTCCCTAACCCCAGGGAATGGCTACTCTGGAGAATGTCTCCTCATTGGCTCTACTGGACCATGTCCTTTAGCAGCCACTGCTCTAGTGACTCATAGGGTGGTTGTTTGGTTCTCTCTTGCAACCTTTCCAATCCTTTGATAGTCAAAGCGTACCCTGCCCCTGCTGTATCTCTGTGCAAGAAATCACCTTCCAGGGGAAATATAACAAGATGATCCCCAATTCCTTAAACAATGTTTCATCTTTCTTTGTGGCTTGAAATGTTTGTTATTGTTGACTATGAAGCTGACAATAAACAATTTTAAAATGTAAAGTAATCTATTTGGGGGGAACTTTAACAAAGAATTTACTGTGAAGTTTGTTATATCAAAATCAAATGTATCCATAAATTTCAAACAATAATGATACTTCACATAAAAGGTGGTGGACGGATAGAGCACCGAACTTGGAGTCAGGAAGACTTGAGCTTGACTCCTTCCTCAGACACTTACTAACTGCACAATCCTGGCCAAGTTATTTAATGTTGCTCAGCCTCAGTCTCCTCATCTACAAAATAATGATAAGAATAGCCCAAGAGTGGGGAACCTGCCACCCTAAGGACACATGAGGCCTTCTAGGTCCTCGAGTGAGGCCTTTTGACTGAGTCCAAGTTTGGATTCAGACAAAGGGCCGCACTTGAGGACCCAGGGGGCTACATGTGGCCTCCAGGCCGCAGGTTCCCCACCCCTGGAATAGCCCCTACCTCATAAGGTTGTTGGGAGGCTTAAATGAGATAATATATTTAGAGTGCTTTGAAACCCTTAATGCACTCTATAAATATCATCCATCTCTCATCCATCTCTTTAGATGATTCTCTCTCACCAAAATAAATTTGTGTCATCAAAATTTCATTCTTAAAAGCATTCCATCTTGCTAAGGTCAGCTTCTCTTCCTAGACTATTAAGCCATGGGATTCTACCTCTTCTTTCTCTGAACTCTAAAATCTGCTCTTCCAAAATCCAGGATACATATCATATCATAAGTGGCTCACTCCACTTATTTGTCACGAACTCTAAGATGGAGTGCTTCCAAGACTCTACTTTGGCGTTTAGATCTCCTTATTGCTCAGATCTGGTCTCCAATTATAATAGTTCCCTTTATCAATTCCTTAAGCTTTTGAAGAATGAAGTGATCATAAAAGTAAGTTGAGAATTTATTGGCTACTCTCCTTTTAGTGGAGAGCTCCCAGGGGTGTCCAGTGTATGCAAGTTCCCCTATCTCTACTATATCATCCCAGATACACAGCCTATTTTTTTACACTAGATAGTCTAATCCAATACCTTTATTTTTACAGATGGGGAAGACTATGGCACAGAAAGGGAAACAGACTTACTCAGGATCATGCAGTAAGTCATTGGAAGAGCTGGGATTGGAAACCAGGTCTTCTGACTCCTAATCTAAGGGTTTTTTTTTTCTATTTCACCATTCTGTTCCATAACCCAGAACTCAAAGAGCTGGCTGGCTCTGACAATCATCATTCATCAAAGCTGTATATTGATCAGGTCAATGGCCCCAAGAGAAGAGAGGAAGAGATAACAGCAAAAGAGAACAATGACATAGGAACAGTCAGTCATAAACATTAATTGAGCACCTACTATGTACCAGGCACTACGCTAAACACTGGGGACCAGGTAAGAAAGGTAAAAGAGACGTCCCTGCTCTCAAGAAGCTCAGTCTCAGGCAAGAGGCAAAGTACAAACACTTCCATAACAAACAAGCTACATACAGGATAAATTGAAGCTAATCAATAGAGGGAAGGCACTAGAATGAAGGGGAATTGGAAAAGGTTTTCTGTCGAAGGTAGTATTTTAGCTAGGACTTGCAGGACGTCAGGAAAACAACATAGGGGAATCCTTATTAGTGGTCCCGACAGACCTGAAGGCTCTTCGTGCTAAGAGCTTCTCAGGCTAAAACTACTGACATCATGACTCCCATCTAGGATTAGGTGGATTTGGAGGTCCATAATAAGCTGCTGAATTTTTCCTTTCTCCTTTGCATTTCTAAATTATGATAAAACCATATCTCATAAACTCCACCAACAATGCATTGGTGTTCCAATTTTCTCATACCTTCTCCAACATTTATGATTTTTCCTTCTCTGTCATATTAGCTAATCTGATGGGTATGAGGTATTACCTCAGAGTTGTTTTAATTTGCATTTCTCTAATGAATAGTGATTTAGGGCATTTTCTCATATTATTATAGACAGTTTTAATTTCTTCATCTGAAAACTGCCTGCTCATATCCTTTGACCATTTATCAATTGGGGAATTATTAGTAAATAATTAAACAAATATAACCAAAAAATTTAATATTAAATAGAATGGAGTGTGAGAGCAGTTGGTTTTTTTTAAATTTAATGCTGGTGCTTAGATTAAAAAAACAGGGAGGAGGGAGATTGGAATTTTTGTTGTGTTTTGGTTTTTTTGAAGGGAGAAGACAGGGGCAATTGGGGTTAAGTGACTTGCCCAAGGTCACACAGCTAGTAAGTATATCAAGTGTCTGAGGCCACATTTGAACTCAGGTTCTCTTGACTCCAGGGCTGGTGCTCTACTCACTTCACCATCAATAGAGATTCTTAATGGAATTTCTAGGTACTTTTAAGGGCTTAGAATAGTGATGTCACTATTTTATTATGTCTAATTCCTCTTCAAGACTTAATAGTATTTATTTCCTTTGATACAAGTGTAATTACAAACCATGATTTGGATCTTTTCTTTGGCTCACAAATGAAAAAGAAAAGAGAGAATAACACAGACGCACATACCAGAATCTACTTTCAGTTAACACCAACATCCAAAACTAACTAAATTTTACTTGGCCCAGTTACCTAATTTCTTTGGAACCCTAGGCAGAGCATCATTTACCCTGTGGAGATGGTGTCATCTATGTGAAACTTTTTATTCCTTCTTTTTTTTGAGGGGGGAAGGTAGGGTAATTGGAGTTAAGAGACTTGCCCAAGGTCACACAGCTAGTGTGTCAAGTGTCTGAGGCTGGATTTGAACTCAGGTCCTCCTGACTCCAGAGCAGGTGCCCTACTCACTGTGCCACCTAGCTGCCCCTTACGTGAAACTTTTTGAAAGACCTCAAGCACTAAGGTAATTCCAAGCAAGTCAAAACCAATCTAGGAGATCATTTATATTGCAAAGCCATCTGTCAAAAACTGACATCTTTTTTTGGTCATTTAACAAAAGCAGATCCAGATTTCACTATATCCTTGAACATAATTCTCCCATTCGATAAAGAGATTATATCTTCGTGTGTGACCAGATCTAAGGAAACACAAATCCTAGAGACCTGTGTCAATTATCAACATGTTCTAGTTTTCACCTCTGCCCCATAAGCTTGAATAAGCCTTCTAAGTTGCCTAACTGAGCTGACGATTTTTTGTCATCTGGCCACCAGATGTCACTTTGACTGCAAGAGAAACCCTTCTCTAGAGCAAAGTAGCTATAGGTGGCTTACAAAATTTCAACTTTATTTGACTTAAGTTGCATCCCCAGCACTTAACACAGTGCCTGGCATTAATGCTTGTTGACTTGATTTGATCGCCTACTATGTGCCTAGTACTAAGCAACGCGCTTTAGGACAAAAGGAAAAGGATACCCGAAAAGAATAAGATAGCCCCTGTCCTCAAAAAAACTCATAATCCCACTGATGAGATAATGTATTTATTTATGAAATAAATTAAAATGCAAGTCGAATTTTGTTAAGTGCCTAAATGGGTGTGAAAGACAATAAATACAAATACTTCAAGAGAGTATGAGATATGCAGCTAGACTCTGAAAGATCCCAGCAACAAAGAATAGCACGAGAGAAAGCACAGGGATGGGAATGAGCATCATGTATCTGGCGGGTAATGAGGATACCTGTCAAAGCAACTCCTACCAGGGTTCCTGCCATGTTTTTCCCAAAAATGAAGGAAAGCCATCCCAAAAATTTGATTGGTCCAAGGGACCAGAGCTAAAGCTGTTGAAGTAGCTTCCCAGTCACCCAAGGCATAAAAAGCTTGGCCCATGAGGCCCCTCATACCAGACAGAAGTCACACTGTCATGTGAAGCCAATATACCCTTTTGATTAGATACGTTTCTGGGGGGCTGTGCCTACCTAAACTAATATTATATTTTGTTGAATATTCTTTCGATACTATTGTTAAGTAAATTTCCCTCTTGTCAAATGTTAGATACAGACAGCTAGGTGGTACAGTGGATACAGCATGAGGCCTAGAGTCAGAAAGACTCATTTTCCTGAGTTAAAAACTGGCCTCAGATACTACTATGTGACCCTGGGCAAGTCACTTAACCCTGTTTGCCTCAGTTTCCTCATCTGTAAAATGAACTGGAGAAGAAATGACAAACCACTCCAATACCTTTGCCAGGAAAACCCTAAATGGGGTCAAGAAGAATTGGACATAATTGAAAAAAATGACTTAACAGCAACAACATGTATCTACATGTATCTCATTTCATTCAAATCTCAATCCTGAATCAATGGACTGGCATGAGTAAGGTGTGGCCCAGAAAAGGAATAAAGAGTGGGCGATAAATTCAGATAGATGGTCTGAATCAGGTTATAGAGGACCTAAGCTGATCACAGTTGATCATGGGGCATAGAATTGGACAGCTCCTTAGAGATTATCTAGTACAGAGCTTCTTAAGCTTTTTCTCCTCACAACCCCTTTTGCTGTTTGGGCACTGTTCACTGGTATTAGAAGGCCTGAGGGCATGAGAGGTGCAAAGCACACATGCTTTGTGCTCAGAACCAAGGCTGTGGTGAAGTTGCTAAATGGAACGCTGGCAAGCACTGCCAGAAACACATTGGATTCATTACATGCTTGATTTTTAATTAATTTTTGGTCATTGCATGTTCAGAAACTTTTTATTTTTCAAGACCCCATATGGAATCATGACCCACAGTTTAAGAAGTGCTGATCTAGTGCAATCGGTTTACAGATATGGAGACTAAAGGCCCAAAAGGTAAAGTGACTTAACCAAAATTTCACAAATGGGCATAGAATTGGGATCTGAAAACAGATCATTTGACTCTAAATACTATACTTAATATTAAAGGTAACAGAGAATAATAATATAATATAAGGGATTATATATAATAATATATAATATTATTAATAATAATGGGGGATATAATATTCTGAAGCAAGAAAGAGTCAATATTAAAGCAATAGTTTTAGGAAAAATTAATCTGTTAGAATGTGTGTATAGACTGGAATAGGGACAGAAATAGAAATAGAGAGACTAATTTCAAAACTATTAAAATAATCTGAGAATAAAGTGAAAAGAACCTATACAAGGGTGATTGTGACAGCAGGGGTGGGCAGGAAAGGAGAGATACCATAGACATTTGGAAAGTTTCTACTTGAACTTTTTTGCAATTTGTTGACTGTTGGGATATGAAAGAGAAGTTAAAGATGATTCTTAGCCTGGGAGACTAAATGATGGTCCTCGGTTAACAATCTTTTTGTTCTAGGCCTATGGCCAAAAACACCTTGGGCTAATTTGTAAAGATAGTATAAAGAGATGTGTGTGTGTGTGTGTGTGTGACTTTTTGCCTGTGCAGATTAGATATGCCTACACGAATCTGTCTAGATGTCTCTAGAATCCTCTCTCCCCACCCTTCTCCAAGGGAGACTTTGATTCTCACCAGGAAAGGAACCAAAAGGTTGAGGCCAAAGACCACCACCACTCTGCTCTCCTCAGAGAGAGGCATTACCAAGCTAAAATTATATATGTGTTTCCTTAAATATTGTTAGTCTAGGAGAAGTAATTTTTTAATTTAAGCTACACTTCTAGTTGCTCACCCTTAATAAGAAAGGAGGACCCCAAGCTATATATCTAAGTCTTAACTCCTTTCCCACCATATGTAGTAAATAAAGTCATTTATCCAAATGGACAGCAAAACAGAATCTGACAAAGTATACATAAGGGAATATGTACCAGACAATACAGAATGGGGAATGAGATAACTCAGCTCAACCAATAGAGAGATCTCACTCAAGGGAAAATCCCCCACAGTCTCTAGGGTAGCAAGCTGGGAACAGGGACATGATCGAAGTGCTAGCTCTTTTATATGTTGGCTTCTTTAGGTACATAAATCTGGAATAGCATGACTTCTCTCTTAAAGCTGGAAGCCAGATGAGGATTTCTCTTTTCTCTAGCTCTCACCAACTCTACCCTTTACACAAGCCCGGAGCACTGAAAAATCACTCTCCGCCAATGAGGAAAATCTTATGCAAATGGACCTTTAAGCCAAGAGTCACACTAAGTTTTATGAAGAGCAATTCCACAATAGATGAAATTGGTAGAAGGATACAAACAATTCTCAAAAGAACTGCAAACTATTAACAACCATATCAAAGACTGCTCTAAATCATTAACTAATAGAAAAACAGAAATTAAAACAGCTCTTAGGTTTCACCTCAAACCAAGCAAAATGGTAAAGACTACAAAAGATGGAAACAGAAAATGTTAAAAGGAGACTGGTTGTAGCATAAAAAAATACACTCGAAGATTTTACTGCTAGGTATATATACCAAGAAATACAAAGATAGAAAGCGAAGTCCCACATGCATCAAAATATTCACTGCAGCATTTTTTTGTAGTAGCAAAAAAACTAGGAGGGGAAAAAAAGCTCGTACCCATCAGTGGCTAAACAAATTGTGGTACATTAATATAAAGGAATATTACTGCTTCACAGAACTTCAGGAAGGCTTACATGAACTGATGCAAAGTGAGGAGAACCCCAAAATAATATACATGATAAATACAATAATATAAGTTGAAAGATCAATGAAATAAATATGTAATTATAATGATCAAGCTCTGCCCTGGAAAAGAGTTGAGAAAATGCACCTGCCTCCCCTCACTGGAGAGGCAGGGGACTACAGGTGTGTGATATTTTATAGAGAGAAAGAGAGTTGGCAAAATTTGTTATCGTGTGTGTGTGTGCGTGTGCGCGCGCACGTGCATGCTCGTGCATTGGTTTTGCTAAACGGTTTCTCAAAATTTCCTTACATTCTCTGAATGCTCAGTGCATGGGGGAAAAGAGAAGGGTGAACCAGAAATAGTAATAATACTTATAGAGTGGTTCAGCATTTACAAAGTGCTATATATGTTAGTGGACATTAGCTGGGTGGTCCTGAGCAAGTCTCTCAATCTCTTTCTGCCTCATCTTCCCAATCTGCAAAATGAAAAGCTTGGACTCAATGCCTTTCAAAGATCTTTCCATATGATTTTCACAACAACCCTGTGAGATACGTGCTATCATTAAGCCCATTTTACAGATAAAGAAATTGAGGCTGGGAGAGGTTAGGTGACTTACCCAGGGTCAAACAGCTAGTAAGGATCTGAAGCAGGATTTGAACTCAGCTATTCCTGACTTAGTCCTGCACTTTTTCCACTGTGTCACTTCCAAACAGCCGATCCCCTTGGAGACAGCGGCAGTCATAGGAGTTGCCTGCCTCTCACTTGGGCACCCATGAAACTGCTTACCTTAAAGATGAGATAACCCTCACATGGCTTCAAAGCAAGTCTATAATCTCATCACATTGATTGGAAATTCTGTTACTTGGGGAAAATATGATCACTTAACTCTCCTGACCTTGATCTCTGTAACAGGGAACTAGTTGCACTATACCACCTCACCTTTAGAAAATGTTTTAGAGCTAAATGGTTCTAAAAACAATTGTATTGATGTTATGGGTAAGCTGATGATGTGATCTTCCATTCCAAGGTTTCACTATAGGTGTATTCCTGCTGCAAATTGTCTGTAAGGTCAATAAGGTATGCTCATAAAGTAAACCAGATTGAAGGGCTAAGAAAGGAAATGTTGCAGACTGTGTTATGGGCTGAAGTGTTAGCGTTCTCACTCAGTCGGCAAGGTATCTTTGGGATTTCACAAGCTTCTCCTTGAGGGACATATTCCCAAAGAATCATAGGCTACCATGAAAGAAATACTCAATGTGGGGGAAAAAAACAAGTATTACCTCCACTACTACCCCTAATATTGAACCCTCAGGGAGACACTAGCTGGCACAAGAATAACAATAAGGAAAGAAGGACATCAGAATGGAGATTAATCAGATCTAGCCACAGTCAGCCTCCCTTGTTCCCACTTCATCCTATGCTCTATGTCTAGACAAGAGAGGGTTAAGGTACCAATATTTTTTTTTGTTTTCCCCCTTTTGCCTTTATTCTTTTCTTCTCCTGTAGCCACAGGCTGAAAGGAATGAAGAATTCTCTAAATGACATTGTCTGATTTATATTACATTTCTCTTGAGCTATGAACCTTGTAACTGCTCTATGAAAAGTGTTCAAGAATGCTGTACTAATTTCTAAATTAATAGAGAAGTGGGGAGATTTAAGGATGGCTGCAATACCCTGAAAATGGGTAAGGATCCATGTATGGAAAAAGCCATTCTTCCTCTCTTACCCTACTGCACCCTCACTTCATGCACATACATATACTGTACATTCAAAAAGCAGGAGTGGCACCATGGAAAGAAAACTGGGCTCTGAATCAGCAAGGTCTGAGTTCAGATCCAGCCTAACTTACTAGCTGTGTGACCTTGAGCAAGTCACTTAATCTCTCTTGGCCTCAGTATCTTCATCTGTAAAATAAGCAGGATGGACTTTATGACTTCCAAAATCCCTTCTAGCTCTAAATCTATGATCCTATGAATCAAAGTAGAAATTCATTAGACCGCCAAACTCTCAGCCACTATAAAGTCTAAGTCAATCACTGGAGAAAGCTCTCATCTCAGTGCCCCTACTTCCAACCCAAAGCTGGGAAGACGGAAAACAGATTAAGGCTGGGGGATTCTTATCCAGATTGCAGTTTAACAAGCCTTTAAAGGAGATATGATCCAGAAACAATAGCTTGGAAAAGGAGTACAACCCTGGTAGACTCTCACCCAATTCTAGCATCCCAAACAAAGGACATCAACTAGGAGCTTAAGCCCCACCTCTCCTAAACTGTTTGTCCAGTGTATAATCACTGTTACTCAAACTGTTCTAAGCAATCAATGTCTTCCCATGAGGAAACATGATGCAGAACCCAGTTTTCATGCCGCATTTTTTGATAAAGAGTCCCCTTGACTCTGGCCTGCAATAAGACATCATAATAAATCAATGTCTATCTTTTAAGATACTGCCTTTCTGTGTTAAGAAATTAAGGAAAAAATGGCATGAAGGCAGACAATGTGATATCAACAGAAGTCCCCAAAACCCCAGGTCACAGAATGCAATAGAACACAGTAAGGATCAACACTTCTTAGATATTGAGTTTATAAATCCTATGAAAGGGTGCTCCTGGCTAGACCTCCAGAGCAACACTTCTCATAATAAGTGCTTTGTGTCACATGGACCTATGAGACTGGGAGAATCTTAAAAATAATAATGACAAAATCCATTTATGTATTGAATTTCTCTATTTCTCATAATGGTATCAAGATTCTCCCAGTCCCCTAGGTCCATGTGACACAAAGTCAAACATACACATATCCAGATGTCTGGGTCTGTTGGTTTCTCTCAAAGTGTCCTCTCTTCCCATTCATTGACTATCAAGGTTCAAAACTGTGCCAATTAGGTATCTACTATAGACGATGCTAAGGGTAGGATCAAACACCGCCCCTCCCCCACCAATTTGGCTCTTGCGCCTTGTCTAAGTAGACCTTTTGAATGAATCAAAAAATCAGAACTGAGTGAGAACAAAGCCTTTACACCTTCTTGAATCAAGCAAAGCCACTGTGTGAGAGGCTAAGTCTTGCCATGAGTGATTTGTATAAAGGGAACGAGCTATCTCAAAATCAGAAGAAAAAGATTCTGAGCATTTGGATTCCAGAGGGAAGACTGAGCCATGGGAGAGATGGAAGGTATCAAGGACAGTCATTTTCTCTGCATGAAGAGTGGAGTAGAGGAACCAGGCTGAGGGAAATTCCAAGAAAAGGCCTGCTCTTTTCCCAACTTCCCTTCCGATCATAGACACGATAATGGAATCTGCTATTTCATTATCCAAAAGTTTCCAGTAAACTAAATTTTGACTCAACCACAAAAAGGCCAGCATTTAACTAGAGACAGATATTATATAAAGCGAGGGAGAAAGTCCGACCTCCGTCTAGGTGTTGGGAATTTTCCTAACTGGGAGCACAAAGTGACTGTGAACTGAGCCCAGGACTTTTCATCTAAAATAAACTCCCTAAAACCAAAGAGAAAGAAACCAAGCAGACTTTATTGTGGTTGTGGTGATAGTGGTGATGGTGGTGATGGTGGTGGTGGTGGTGGTGGTGGTTTAGTCGTTCAAACCTAGGATTGCTCCCTATATTTAAAATGAGCTAATTATTGTAATGGAGTGTTATACCACATCCTTCTTATGTCATTTAAATTATTAACTGCCCATGGCCTGGGGCAATGGGATAAGCCAAAGCTTCACAAAAGGATGAAGGGGTTTAGCAAGTGTTTTGTGTATTTATACAAAGGTCTGCTTTCACCTCTTTTTGTCTTCTGTCCTTGCCCCTGAAAACTATCTTCCTCAGCAGGAGGCACTGCTAGAGTATGAGACAGCAGACAGCCACAGGATGTGAACTGATTCTCCCAGCACAGCTGCAGAAGTTATTATCACTGCACTATATGCTGGCAATGGAGACTACCTGAGGCCAACACTACCAAACTGAGTCAAATCCAAACTAAGAATAGTGTAGGAGCAGGAACAAGAACCAATCAATGCCAGGGGCAATCCAAGCTCAAAGGCAGATCAGACACTTGGGGGCCATGCTATAGAGGAGAAACCAAACCCACAGTAAAAACTGGCAGCTTTTTTGGGGAGGAAAGCTTTTTAATTATGTAGAAAGGTGGGAGGAAAGGAACAAGCATTTAGTAAGTGCTTACTATGTGCAAGGCACAGACAAATATTACCTCATTTAAAAAAGGCCAGGAGACCAATCCTTCTTGCAGGATTTTCCTTCACCACCACTACTTCGACCCCTCACACCCAGAGAGGGATAGCCCAAAACAGTGAACCCCAAAACCTTGGAAATAATAACGCTTCCTGCCCAATGCCCTCAGCCATCATCTTGGGCAACATGCCCTGGAAGCTGTCCTGCAAGTACCAAAGACCCAAAAAAGAAAGCTCTTGCTGCCCAAGTCTGGCACTGTCAAATGGTTCAACATCAGAAACTGATGTGATTTTATCAATGGAAACAACATTAAGGAAAAGCATTCGCTGTACCCTAAGGCCCACAGGGTACCCTAAGGCCCACAGGATTTTTCCATGTGACCTTCCACAGGTGTTCTTTTCGCCATTAGAATGTGACCCCTTTGAGAACAAGGACTGTCTTATTTTTCCATTTGTCTCCCCAGCACTTAGCATAGTATATTGCACATAGTATGTGCTCAATAAATTCTTCATTCATTCATTCATTTCCTAGTTTTCCTTTGCCTTTACTGTTATAGTCTGGGACCTAGAGCTGGGCCCTAAACACTAACACTGCTCCCCTTATTCCCTTTCCATTACTTGTGAGTGTGGAAGAGTGTTCAGGGATGAAGTTATCAACCACATGACAGAGTTTAAACTTTTTTGGTTGTTGGTATGTTAAATAAACTGTCCACAGGAAGATAACTACTTGTGTACTCTAAAAGACAAGAATCATTTAAACCGGAGGAAGAACTTTTAGATTCAAGGTGGGGTCATAGATGAAGTGGTGAGATGAGTCACATAGTTTTTCTTTACTTTAAAAACACATCTCTGAGAAATAGTTTCATTTTTTTATCTCTTAACATAAATTATTGTCTGAATGTAACCGCTTTTCTTTTTTAACTGCTCAGCACGGCCACCTACAGCCACAAGCCCTGAGCGTGGGAGGCCACACGCGCCAAAAGGGCTCTGCAGAGACCACTTCGTGGGCTGGACCAGTTGGAATAGATTGCCACCTGGTGGACAAATTTTCTATTACATTCCATTACATGACATCTGTAGGCTTGAGGAAAGCAGCACATGAACTGATGTGGGCTGCTTGACAACTCCAGCACCCCAGGTATCACATCTCAGCATATATCTATATCATAGTATATTGCAGGGCCTTGATCATTACAGCTCCCAAGACACTTATATCACTCCATGAGAAGCACCATAACTCTCTGGTCGGTTGCACAGTTAGAAACTACTTTTGAAAGGCCTAGAATCTATTTCCTAGGCACCTTGGAACAAAAATGCTTCCAAGGACCTGAATTGGGAGTACTTTACCTTTTAATAACTAACTACAGAATTGGCTCAGAGGAAGAAATTGAAACAAAGCAAATTTGGAATGGCTAAACAGATATGAATACAATAGAATACAACTATTCTATAAAAAATGAATAGAAAATTCAGGTAAGTCTTATATAAACTGATACAGAGTGAAGTAAGCAGAACCAGAAAAACAATAAATATAATGACAAAAATGTAAATGACAAAAACAAGAAACAAAAGTCAATGCTGAGTGATTATAATACTCAAACTTATCTCCAAAGAGATGACAAAATTCAACTTCCTCCCTTTGTTGGTGAGGTGGGGAAACTATGGGTGTGGAATATTGTATATATTATTAGATTCGGTTTATGGGTTGGTTCCTGAACTGATCTTGTCTCTTTTTTTCTCCTTCCTTCCTTTCTTCCTTCCTTTCTTCCTTCCTTCCTTTCTTCCTTCCTTCCTTCCTTCCTTCCTTCCTTCCTTCCTTCCTTCCTTCCTTCCTTTCCTTCTTGTTACAAGGTAAGGCTCTCTAGGAAGGGGAGGGTAAAGGATCTACTCATAAGTGAAACAGATGTAAAAATAAAAGATAGCAATACAATAGCCCTAACACCATTTGAAGCTAGGAAGAGAAGACAATGACTAAGGGTCTACTGAGTCAGAAACTATTCTTTTTCAGTGGCCAAAAAGGGGGTTGTTTTGTTATCTCCAAAGCACCCAAGTCCTTCAGCACTCACCAGAGGGAAGCAGGGTAGTTCTATGTGTGCTCCATGGCCCCTAATACATTTTTCAAAGTACTTTTTTTAATTGGTTGCAAGGATTTCCACTTGGACACCCTTTCTTCCTTCACATCCCTCTGCAGTATTACATTCCTGCTCCACATTCAAGCAATCTAAACTCAATTTTCTTACTCTTCTATTAGACTCTATTCCACTCAGTAACTGTTCCATAGCCCAGCCCAACCATGCCTAGAAGTCAGATCTTGCCACAATCTTAAACCAGCAGATCACCGCCATCAAAGTGTACTGACGCTCTTCAAATACCTTAGGAGCTAAATTTAGAATTGGCCTTGCCTTAAGATTCTAACATTCTTTTCCCTTCCTATCTAGTCAATTTCCAAGAATGCAAAATCACAGAATCTGAGTCAGAAGAGACAATTCCGAGAACATCTGATTCAACCCATACCTAGACCAGGATCCCTTCTACAACACGACACTAGCTAATAGTAGATAAACATATATGCTTATTTTGTACATACTGTACGGTGTGCTAATTGCTTTATAATTATCTCATTTGATCCTCAGGCCAACTCTGGGAGGTAGGTGCTATTATTATCTCCATCTATAGATGAAGAAACTGAGGCAAACCAGTTAAGTGGCTTGCCTAGGGTCACATAGCTAGTAAGTGTTTGAGGCTGGATTTGAACTCAGGTCTTCTTGACTCTAGACCCAATGCTTTATCCAGTGAGCTGCCCACTTACCCCAACACACCCAACAAATGGTCATTCAGCCTCTTCCTGAAATACCTCCAGGGAAGGAAAATCCACTATTCCCAGAAGTAGTCCGTTCAATTTTTGGATAGCTCTAATCATCAGGAATTTTTCCCTACCTCAAGTCTAGCTAGGCTTCTCATAATTTCTACCATTACTACTAAATCTGACTTCCAGAACCAGACAAAAACTGAGTCCATTCTCTCTTTTATATGACGATGTAGACTGTAGACTAGTTGGAGATACTTCAAATACTTGAAAATAACTATAAATTCTCCCTTGTCTCTTCTCTAGCAGAATCTTCGGGTCCTTCAAATGATCTTCACAACATGCACCATCCCTTGGCCCTTCAACGCCCTGGTTACCCTCTTCTGGAAGTTCTCCAGGTCCAGAACTGAATACAATACTACTACAGGGATGGTCTGGTAGAGCATAAGTTATCATCAGCATCTTTCTCTTCTGCTGCACCATATTAAATTAAGCTTTTTGATAGCCATATCACACTGTGGGACTTGAAATCCACTAAAACCTCCAGATGTTCTTCAGATGAAGCTCTATACAGCCATGACTCCATCGTGTATTTCTGAAGTTGATTTTTTTGAACCGAAGCATAAAATCTCATAAAAAATGTAGCCCTTTGATATCTATTCAATTTCATCTTCTTAGACTCATCCCAGGCCTGCACAACCTACAGCCTGCCAAAGGATTTTGGGCGGGCCACGAAAAATGTAGAGGAAAACGCTACTTGCTGCACACCAAAGGATTCTGGGCTGCCTGAGAAAAATGTAGAGGACTTTTCATGGGCCACCTGAAATCTTTTGGCAAGACTTTAAGTTGTACAGGTCTGATTCAGCTCAACATTCTTTCTAGCCTAGATCTCTAGTCAAGATCTTTTTGGATCCTCACTGTCACTGACTGTGTTAACTACTGTTCCTAGCTTTGTGTCATCTGCAAATTTAATAAGTATACCATTTATGCCTATATCCAAGTGTAGCACCTAGGGTGTCTCCTGCTCACATATAAGTTCCCCTTAAAAGCTACCTCAGGTTGAAAGTATTCTGCATCTACTCAAAAAGCATAAATCATGACTTTGCAATAAAGTGTTTACTTTAACTTATCATCAGGAGAACACAATTAGTTGAAAGCAAAGCATGAAATAGCATAGTATTAAAAGAAACAATAAAATACTTTCCCTATAAACCTTGGGCATACTCTCCCACAAATAAGCAAATCGGAAATTGGAAGCATGCACACACCTACACTCCCTACTCCTGGGCCATCTTCTCACAAGCAGTACTGCCACCCAGACTGAGACCATGCCTCAAAGATTTTAACTCATTCATCTTCAGAAGGCCTACCCCCTGGCCCTATTCTGATTGATAAGTGCCTCACCTGCCCTACTCTTTTAGACAGGCCTCAGCCAGGTTTCACTTTACCCCCTAGTCTCTAGCAATCTTCCAATCACCTGGCCATGACAGAGATACAACACTTCTACCCTAACTCTCCACTCTGGAAGCCATTATCAAATCAATTGCCATTACTCCTAGAAGGGATGGGTGCCTTCCCCCATAGCATCACCATCCCTGTAGCTTTCCAGACCAAAGGGCTACTCCATGAGCACCACTCCTCTATGACTGATCTTTTTCCTTGTTATATGTATAATCATGTATATTATTATAATATGAACTCCATAAAGCTGGGACTATCATGGCTTTTGTATTTCTATTCACAGCACTTAGCAGAGTACTTGGCATAGAGTAAATGCTTCATTCATTCATTCATTCATTCATACAGAGTGAGATGTGTAGGTAATGTTTAAGTGAGGGACACACATCAAGGGGCAACTCACACCTCTAATGCTAAAGAGCCACTGATATCTTCTGGTGATGTCATCTTGCTAATGCTGCTGAGCCTTCTCCCAAATGATGTGGCTTATGCTAGGCAATGTTCCACTGGTTTTATGGTCACTGTTGGATTTCATGGACTTCCTCTGATTTCAGCTAGAACCTTCAAATGAGGTATTTTATCTTCACCATAAAGGAAAAAGTGTGCTTTATCATTTCTCTTTTAGCTTAGAGCTCTTTTAGTTTAGAGGGCTAAACTTCAGCTTGTTTAGGAACCATACTAAGAAAAACATTGCTGCTTTTCTGCTCATAAGGAGGAAGATATTCATCCACTCCCAGAGTTTTACCTTGAGTAGGAAGTCTTCACCTCAAGGAGCCAAATTTTCTTGAACGCTGAACAGTCAGCTAAATAGAGCCCATAGATATTTAATACTTTTTTTGAACCTCCTTTCTCCTCACAAGCAGATCTCCCTCATCTCAACCTTCTGATTTAAAAATTACAAAGTCCTTAACACTGTTTAATTTCATCATGGAGACCTTGTTTCCCCAAAACCCATCTCGGAGAAATGGAGGGACTCTATTAAAGAAATCCTGAGGCTTTATTCTAAACTGCCCCCCTCTCCCCACAAAAATTCCCTCATCTTCCACTAAAATGAAAAGAGTTAGAAAAAAGATAAGAACAAAAACAAGTTGAGTGGTATCACCATTAGACATCACACTGCATCTCAATCTCTAAATTTCAGCCTACACTATATCTATATCTATATCTATATATATCTACATATATAGATACAGATACACACATATATATTATATACATACATATATATACATATATATATAGCCATAGCCATAGCCATAGCTATAGCCAGCAACAAACAGACTTTGAGTTTCCTATGTAAATCATTGATAAAAACCAACCAGAACTTTGGGGCATTCCACTGACTTCCTTCAAAGATGAATTAATGAACAGAAGGAATGAATGAAAAAATAAAAAACATTTAAGTGTCCACTAACTGCCAAACACTGGGGATATGAATTCAAAATTGAGGCTGTTCCTGCCCTCAGGAGCTTACATGCTAAGACAATAGACATAAAGGAATGTTAAAATAAGAACTTAATATGGAATGTCAACTCTTTGGGATTCCTGGTTCGATTAGTATCAAACCTACTTAACTGTACAACCACCTAGCCCTAATTTCTCCATCTTTTCCACAAGAATCTCATAAGAGACTTTGTCAAATGTTTTGCTAAAATCTTGGTAAATTATTTCTGTCCAAAATGACTGTCTGAAGCAGACCACCCAGATTCTACATATATACCTACTAGAGCAAAAACCTGGAATTTGAATTAGAATAATGATTAACACGTTCGATGAGAAACTACCATAAAAGCGACTTCTTCCACCCCAAAACTCCCCCAGAAGTCAGCCACAGGCAATAGGCAGTAGGAAAGAACAAAGCCACTGGCAAAGCCAGCAACAGACCAAACAAGTTTAGCCTATAAAAGAAATCAGCAGCTGCAAGACTCTGTGCCCAAAGGCAATAAAAAGGAGAGCCCACCCCTCCAAAAAAAGAAAGCTTTAGGAAGACCATAAAGTCCTAGGGTGGTCTGAAACTTCTAGGGTGGGGTACTTGGCAGTCCCAAGGAGGAGAACCATTCAAAGTGTCTGGGCAGTATTCAGGTTGGGACAGCCCAAGTATCCAGGAGCTCTGAGGTTCCTAATACTCTACTCTGAGATGCCACAGAGGACCCTGAAGAGCCAGTGTTCTGAACCTCAAAGATCCAGACAGGCCTAACCATGGCTGGCAGCGGTCAGTACAAGAACCCCAGGTGACCCAGGGCAAGAACAAGCAGGGCTGACCACCTACCCAAAAGCACAGCTGAGAGCAAATCCTGGACCTAGTACAAAGTTCCAATTCAATAACTAAAGCTATAGAGAAGTAAGCTCAAGAAGACCTTAACCAGTATTAAAAAAATGTTTAGATCTGGAGATTCCTCAAATCCAATCTCCTTCTAAGTAGACAAAATCACTATAATAACTGTTAGCAGAATTTCAAAGGGAAAAAATGGATTGTCCACAAGGACTAAATGCAGGAACCAGTTCAAACCGGATGGCAAGATACTATTGTTAAATTTTGTGTGAGCATTTACACTTCAGAAATCCAAAAATGCTACAAATCAGGGCTTGATTTGTTTTGTTGATTGTCTTAAGAAAGTGGTAGAGAAAAGGTTAATAACACAGATTAAATTTAAAAGTGTGTTCTATGTAATTCACCCCCACCCTAGCCCTGGCCCAAGAGCTAGTTGTTGAACATTTACCAGCATGCTATGCTATTGACTACATGAATGCTTAGGAGAAATGAAGCAATAGATAAAAATGAAAAGAAATCTTTGGAGGAAAGAATTGGAAGAAAAATAACTTAGAAGAGAAAGTAGTAAACCTTACCCAAGTAACAAACTCCCTGACAAGGAGAATCAACTAAACGAAAATCATGTAAAAAACAGAAGACATCAATAAAAACTTATTTTTAAATTTTTAAACAAAATAAATAAATAATAAAAAATTTTAAAGTCAAGAGAAACCTAGAAAGTTAAATTTATTTGTACAAAAGAGACTGTATGCTAACCTTCTAATTAAAGGAAAAACAAACATGTCTTCAGAAGTTTAATTTCCTTAAAGGGTACTGAGGGAGTTAAATAAGAAAAAACAGAGATCCTGGAGGAGAGGAGGAAGATTAGAGTGGAATAAGAATGAGAGAAAAAGGAAAGCAATAGTGCAGAAAGGAGCAAGAATGGGTTGGATCTTGCTATTTCTCATAAGTGAAGTGTATTAAAGGAGTGTACAAACATGGAAGACGGGATTGGAGGAATAGGTATCAGATGAATGTCACCTCAAATGGACAAGTGATGGTTTGTGCCAGTAAGGCAAAATGGGCTTAGTTTAACGGGTGCCCTTGAGGAGTTTGGCTTTTGTTCATGGTGAAAGTACTTTCACCTGTTAAACGCTAAGCCCCAGGCCCAAAGTCCTATCAGGTGTGAAACCCCTGTAGGCGTAGATTAAAGACTTAAAAGGGGCCAATTCCGGAACCAATGGGTCTCTGGACTCGGGTCTCTAGTCGTTG
>CM053627.1:206169828-206186489 GCA_028646595.1 Phalanger gymnotis
TGGTTCGCTAATTTGTTGCTCTGGGCCCTGAATAAATTTTTGGATGCCTTCTGCTTGGAGAATTCTGTATACCCATCGATTTCGAACCATTCTGATATTTATATGATCCTTTTTGAGATCATAAATTCGGCCTTCCTACTACATGGCTGAATACTGGTTTGGTATAGAAATACAACAAATTCAACACTGAAATAAAAAGAGGGATGGTAGGGAGAATAACACCAGGGAGGGCACAGTATGAGCAAAACAAACTTCTCGATCCTGAAGGAGGAATTAAAAGGGTAAAAAATAATTAGAATCAAATGGGAAATGGATGAACAAATTGTGGTATACAAATAAAATGGAATAGTGTTGTACCACAAGAAATTAGCATAGAGAATTTGCAAAGAATCCTGGGAAGTATGAATTGATGCAGAGTTAAGTGAACAGAACCAGGAAAACAACACATACACATAGATATGGATAACAACAATATAAAGAAAAATAACTTCAAAAGGTTTAAGAATTCTGATCAAAGGAAGAAGCAATGATTTCTCCAGAGGACCTCACGATGAAACACATTACCTAACTCCTAACAGAGAGAGATGATAGACTCAAGGTGCAGAAAGAATCAGATTGTTGGACCTGACCACTCTATTTATTTGTCACAATGGGGTCCCCCCGACCTGCTTTCAATTGGGGGGAGGGGTAGCAACAATGATTCCAAAATAAAGAGGGTTATTAAAACATCTTTAAATGCACAAAAGAGAACAGAAAAAAAAAAGTTTAGAAAGCAGACCAATTTTTTACATTTGGGTGTTTGTAAATTTTGAGTTCCAAATTCTATCTCTCTCTCCTTCCCCTTCCCCCTCCCTGAGACATATTACATGCTATTTTTAAAAAGCAAACAATATGAAATTGAGGCTAGGTGGTACAGTGGATAAAGTGCTAGGCCTGAAGTCAGGAAGACTCCTCTTCCTGAGTTTAAATCCTGTGTGACCCTGAGCAAGTAACTTAACCCTATTTGCCTCAGTTTACTCATTTGTAAAGTGAGCTGGAGAAGGAAATTGCAAACTATTCCAGTAGAATAGGAAAAGTCCATATAGGGTCATGAAGAAATGGACATGACTGAAAAACAACAACCAAATGAAATGGTGATTCAAAATTTTATATACTTTTTGTGTTCTACTCTGTACATGGAAAGGCCCTTTTTGGTGTTAAAGTTCAAAACATTTCTTTACATTTAGTGGTCCATTCTAGAATTGTCACAGAAATAAAGTTCAAGCTCATTTGGCTACAGTGGATGGAATTTGTTCTCTTTTTTGAAAACTACAGCATTTGCTCCAATCAGTGATACCTTTCCTGCTTTCTATGATCTTTCAAATACCACTGACAGAAGCTGACAACTCCCTCCAAACAGGTAGACCACGACCATATACAGCTGGTCATCCTACATGATTCTCAAAAGTTCACTATGGGAGGGTTCACCCAAGAGCATCCTCGCTTTGTCCCAACATCACAAGGTACCAGTGGAACACTCTGGCCATCTATCTATCATGCCATACCTAGCTCAATGTCAACACAACCAGCCCATCTTCTGTCCAACAGTTCTTTGAAAACACCTTTTACTCTGATTCTTCTTCAGAGTTCCTTTTTGGTTATACATTGTTGCCTGCTCATACTCACCATGCATCTTTCCATTGCCTTCTTTTGGAGACAATAGTGTTTCTGGTCTCACTGCCATATAGCAACATCTGTAAAATGTTTATATCAAAAAGAAGCCTTTGTTGTTAAAAGAACCTTAGAGTCAATAAAAGTGTTTCACAATTTCCTTATTCAGTCCAGATGTGGGTAACCTGCAGTCTCAAGGCCACATGTGGCCTTCTAGGTCCTTGGGTGCAGCCTTTTGACTGAGTCCAAGTTTTACAGAACAAATCCTTTTATTAACAGCATTTGTTCAGTGAAGTTTGGATTCAGTCAAAGGACCATGAGGACCTAGAGGGCCACATGTGGCCTTGAGGCCACAGGTTCCCTACCCCTGATCTAGTCCATTCTCTTTTCAATTCTGTGCTCAGTACAGCATCCATCTGTACCGTCTGATGAAGATACACATGCTGTTGAACGAGATCTACAGGGCAACCATTAAGATACATGTTGAAATCTGGGCAAATAGACATTCTTCGTCCATTTGGCCTTTTCTGTACAGCTAAACTTCTTTGATTATAGATCTCTTCCAGGAAGATCTTTAAATCTTAGGCATTGATGCAATCATCACAATATCACCTATAAATGGAAGAACTGGGAGGAGCTTACCATCCACAGAGAATACCTTACTGATCCAGACTCAATACTGAATCTCATTACAGCGATGAATATTTTTGGTAAATGACATGTAATCTGATGTTTATCATTAGAGGGCCACTGAACAGTTATTTCTGTTATACATCTTCCAAAGAATCTTAAATTATCTTGTTATATCAAAGTGAGACACTACTTGTAAGGCAGCATTTGTTCTCTCATGTCAAATGCTTTCTCATAACCAACATAAGCACAATGTGATCTATTCTCTACATCTTTCAGTCTACTGTGAAATGGTAAAGAAGTGATATATTGTTGAATACTGTATGATATAATACTGATGACATTAATATTGAAAATACTCTTGATTTATGTATAGATGACTCTCATAAATATTTTATATAGATGGAAAGGTAAAGATATAGGTCGGTAGTTTCTGGTGTTTTGTTCTTTTTTTAATCAAGAGGATGAGATTTCTTTACTGTCTTTGACGACCTCTCCTTGTAACTTGGTCCCTCAATGACCTTCCTATTTTATCACCTCCAGTACAGAATTCCTCCGTATAGACTTGATCCTCAGTATTTCTCTTTTCTTTAGTGCCATCTATGATTTCTCTATGAGCACCTCAGAGACTGTGATATTATGGCTCAGATGTAGTGATTCCAGTGTCCTTGGTAGAGAGAGTAGTTTGCTGTAATAATTTTTGTAAATCTTTTCTGCTTTTCTTTCTTCGATGTCCCTGGGGTGACTTTATTGAGGTAGCTATCTTGCCAGGTTTTCTCTACTTTGAGACAACACTGCTCATAATCATCAATCAACCTTTTTGATACATATTACAGAAAAGTTTACATTCTAACACAGGGGTTGCCTTTGGCAGCCATCTCTCTCCATTTGGTGAGGAAGTTCAAAGTTTACTAATTAAGACAGTTTCTGCGTTCTTTTGTTCTCCGGTAGCAGTTAATTAATTTACATTGGTTTAACTTCTGGAATAAATTATTTTGTTCTCGTTGTTGAGTTGTTTCAGTCTTGTCCAACTCTTTGTGACCCCATTTGGGGTTTTCTTGGCAAAGATACTGGTTTGTTATTTCCTTGTCTAGCTCATTTTACAGATGAGGAAACTGATGCAAACAGGGTCAAGTGACCTGCCCAGGGTCACATAGCTAGTCTAAGGCTTGATTTGAACTCATGAAGATGAGTTTTCCTGATTTCAAGTACAATTTTTTATCCATTGCTCTGTCTAGATGCCCAAAATTATTATAATCGATATCAATGTAATTTCCATTGTTCATTTCCTTTTTATTTTCAATATCTTATTTAAATTCAAGGTTAAATCTTCTTGATTGTATGCCACGTCTTTTTTCATTACTATTTAGTTGACATAATGATGTCATATAGTAGTAACTGATATATGTAATATATAGTCATGTCATATATACTAACTGATGTAATACATTGTTATAAAGCCACACTTTTTTCTCATTGTTACGTTGTAATGTGATATAGGTCATATATAAACAAAAGTAACAATTTTTATTCAAAAAATCAATGTTAAGATAAAACTGTAGGTAACCCAATGTATTATTGGCCTATGTATATTTCATTTATGCAAGGGCGTTTTGAGGAGATTATCATCAGCTACAGAGAAAGAAGAAAATTCTAAATGTCTGGCTTTCCCCAACTGACAATTCTATAGAACAAAGGTGATTTCATTTATAAACATTCTTGTAACTCCAAAAAAAATAGGATGTCAAAGAAAAAATATTAATATTGTAATTCTGAGTTTTAGATATACATCTGACAGAAACAATTTAATATTAATCTAATATCCAAGCATTTCTAGCCTAGAGAGAGAGTTGTTCAAAATGTCATAGTACTCCCATGCCCTCAGATGTGTTCCTCACTACTAGACTGCAAGGTAATATTTCTTACAGGACTATGTCATGCTTTCATCTTCATCCTCCATTACCTAATCTTGCTCTCATCTTTGGTATACATTTTTTAAAAATCTGAACTAGACTCTGTAAATTGACAAAAATAGCAAAAGAAGAGAATAGTCAATGTTTAAAGGGTTGTAGGAAGATAGGCACACCAATGCATTGTTGGTAGAGCTAATACAACCATTTTGGAAAGAAATTTGGAATTACTTAAATTAAAGTGACTAAAATGTCCAACCTTTGATTGAGAAATTTCATTAGTAAGCTTATACTCCAAGAAAGTCACTGATAAGAAGAAAGACCCCATAAAGATATCCACTAATTGGGTAATGACTGAAAAAATTATGGCACATGAATGTAATGGGATATTACTGTCCTATAAGAAATTAATAGAAAATTACAAATTACATGAACTGATACAGAGTGAAGTAAGGAGAGCCAGGAAAATATTAAGTAGAATGACTACAACAATGTAAACAGAAAGAGTCATGGGAAAAATAGAAAGTGATGCTGCAAAATTATAAAGTTACTCAAAAGAAGAAATACGAGAAGACACATCCATCCCATTCTTTTGCATAGGCAGGATGTCTACAAGTGCGGTACATCGCACATATTTTCATGCTTTTTGTCTGTATCGATACGTTACGATGCATTTTTGTCTTCTCTTTTTTTGTCTTCAAAAAAATGCTCTTTGTTGTATAATATTACTCCCTGGGAAAAGAAAATATGAGAAAATTATGGTGAATTTTTTTTAAAAACTTTTGGGAAGAGGGATGAAAAATCTTTGCAACAAGTTTCCCTGATAAAGGTCTCACGTCCTAGATAAATAAGGAAATGATTCAAATTTATAAACTTTGTCATCCTCCTATAGATAAATGGTCAAAGGTTATGAACATGTATTTTTTGAAGGAAGAAATTCAAGCTATAAGCAATCTTATGAAAAAGAATCTCCAATTAATAATGAGAGAAATGCAAATTAAACCACCTTTGAGGTTTTATCTCATACCTATCAGACTGGCAAAGATGACAAAAGAGGAAAATGACAAATAATGAAGAAGCAGTGGGAAAACAAATACACTATAGCATTGTTGGTGGAGCTGTGAATTGGTCCATTTATTCTGGAAAGCAGTTTAGAACTGTTCTGAAAGTTACCAAACTGTGCATACCCTTTGACTAGTAAACCTATATGCCAAAGATATAAAAGAGGAAAAAGAGCTACATGTGCAAAAATATTTATAGCATATCATTTTATGGTAGCCAAAAATCATAAATGGAAGGGGCTTTCCTCTTGTTGGAAAATGGCTAAGCAAATTGCTGTATATGACTATAAGAGAATATTATTGTACCTTAAAAATGATGAAATAGACTTTCAGAGGAACTGGGAAGACTTTAATTTTATTAACTTTTATTTTTATTTTCAGTTCCAAATTCTCTCCTCCCTCCACCTATTAAAGAAGCAAGAAATGCAAAACTCATTATGCATATGAAATCACACAAAACATATTTCTACATCAGAAATGTTCAAAATACAAACACAAGAAAAATAAAGGAAAAATATGTTTCAATTTGTACTCTGAGCCTAGCACTTCTCCATCTGGGAGTATTTTTCATCCAGTCTTTTAGAATTGTGGCCGATCATTTTACTGATCCGTTACTAAGCCTTTCACAGTAATCTTTCCAACGCTGTACATGTTAATATTGCTGTTACTCTTGGTTACAATGTGCTCTTGGTTCTCGCTTCACTTTGCATCAGTTCATACATGTTTGGGGAAAATTTTTATGAATTGATTAAGAATGAAGTAAGCAAAACTAGAACAATTTATGCAATGACGGCATTTTAGGGGGAAAAAAACTTTGAAAGACTTCAGAACCCTGATCAACAGCACGATAAACCACAAGTCCAAAAGAACGACAATGAAACATGCCACTTATCTAACAGAAAAGTGGTAAACGTAAAATACAGAAATATACATTCTCAGACATGGCCAGTGTGGAATTTGTTTTGGCAGATATATATTGAAGGATTTGTTTTAAGTTTTTTAAATTTGCTTAATTAATATGAAAAGGGAAAAGAGTAGGAGGGAGAGACTAATAAAAAATAAAACTTGTTTAACCTGAAAAGTTAAAAACAAATATATAAAGGCCAAAGACATTTTTTTGCTTCGGTCCCCAGAATTTGGCCTCATTCTGTATGTTCAACCTTCGTTTCACACTAGTTCACAACAGGAACCACTCCGCTCAGTTTCCAAGCCCAGGGTGTTCTAGGTGCTGTTGTTCAGCTGTAACTGAACTGGTGGTGAGAACGCTGACACAAGACTGCATGCACAAGTGAGGACAAAGTTGGTGAGAGAGCTCTGGAGAGGACAAATGTTCTTCATTCTGGCTTCAGTAGAGATATGATGTAGAGATACAAGGAGATTCCAGATTCTACCGGGGACCGCCTCAAGACACATGGAAAGAGAGAAATAAATTTGGAAAGCAGACTTATAAGCAAAGCAGCTGGTCCCTCACCATATCCTGGATTTCCAGCTTGCCTCCCTAGACTTTGTGGAATTTCCCCTTAGGCCAAAATTGGCGCCTCTCTCTTGATTGAGCACAAATCTCATCTTGCTCTCATCTAAAGAGCTCATTCGCTCATTTTCTGGTATATTCTAATCTGTATAATTCCTCCAATTTATGCTTGCTATTTGCTCTAAAAGATGGTTCCACTCACTATTCCATACTTGTAATGGCCTGCTTATAAGTAACCAGCATTTGGTCAGAAAAGACCAAACTGGTAGGCATTAGCTTAGGGTACCAAGTGACCAGGGAAGGTAGTGGCTTTTGAACCTAAAAACTGTGCCCCTATGAATTCTTTTCTTTTTCGTTTTGTTTTCTTTCTCATGGTTTCTCCCATTCATTATAATTCTTCTATACAACATGACAAATGTGAAAATGTGTTTAATAGGAATGTATGTGTAGAGCCTATATCGGATTGCATGCCACCTTGGGGAGAGAAAAGGGGAAGGAGGAGAAAATTTAGACCTTATGGAAGTGAATGCTGAAAATTGAAAAAAAAATATTTTAAAAACTGTGCCCCTAAATTACCAACATTTAATGGGGTGGATAAATATAATTCTAGGCTGCTACCACTGTGTCTCAGAGGAGAACAAAGAGGCTAGTCTCATGACCTTTCCCATTTCCTGAAAGGCAAGAATCACATTTTCCCTTAGAGAAGGATAGGTTAAGATTTCAGACATATCTATCCATGCCTCTCCTTGAGCTATCTGTCTTTATTTTTAGACATTCTCTGTGAAGACACACATCCTCGTTGGGCAGCATACCTTACACGTAGAATGACTGGCGGGGGGGGGGGGAAGCACATTTCAGGAGCTTAAAAAAGAAATGGATGCAGTGGTAGCAAATCAATGTGTATAGTGGAAGAAAAGTATAGCTCTGGGTTCAAGATAAAGCATTTTCAATATGTTTGAAGACAAAGATGTAGAAATCAAGAAGGGTAATAGGGAAGATGCCTGAAAAAAGGATGAGCTTGGAAACCAAGTCCCTTTTAAGGAATAGCTCCTGTAAGACCTAGTACAGCAGATGAGAGGGAGTTCTCTTATGAATAGTCAGAGGAAACTATGGACCCATTATCTCAGTATTGTCTCCTGTTACACAATTCTGGTATGCTTATGGTTTAAACTGTACCTAGCTCTACTTAAAACTGACTGCTGAATACTCTTCAGCAAGCTTGCTGATGCAGCAGAGTTAAAATTCCACCTTCCTTGTCCTGGTTAATTTTTAGAAACCCCCTACCTTTTGCTACCAATCCATCCTTCCTGACCCCATTGCCCCACTAGTGATGTGTCAGCTGCCAAGCTGCCACAACCAACCTTTTGTCTGAAAATTCTATGAAAACCCTGGTTCTAAAAGGCTTTGGGCCTTTGATGAGAAAACATCCCACTACTGATTTAGGCTACCACCCAGCATGCTGACCTATGCGAATGTCCCTCTATCTCTACCTCCTGAGCTAGTTGGCTAAGTATCAAAAAACCAACCCATCCACATTGTATACCATTCACCCAAACTCTGTCCTAAATTTGCATGACACTTTATTACTTCCATTATACTCTATGACCATTTAAATATATCTTCTTCCCATGAAATCAACCTGGGTGTATTTGGCACAATTCTCTACATTCCCAGCTCTGGAAAGTTCTGGAAAGTACCTAGGGAGACTCACTGTCCTTACATTAAATAGTTTCTACAGATTTCATGTGATGCAGATCTTAATGGCCTCGTATGAAGAGTTCCATTCAACATAGTGCTTAAATAATCCAAAAGTTAACAGTCTTTTTTGGCGGCCCAGGTATACCATGGCTGCTGGGCCAAGGTTGCACAGAAGGAAACCTAGCTAAGGCCAAAGCCAAGGTGCTTTCCTTACCTCCCCTTCCTAAGTGACTCTTCCTCAGGAATGTTACTGGAAACATACATTTCTCCTCACTTATGCTCACTCCAAATACCTCAGGTTTGCTATATCCTTCTTACCAGTCACACCACAATGACCCAATTGATAAATATCTTTTCCATGCCACTATTAAGCAAGCTTCTGTTTTGTCAAATGTTAGAACATCTACAAGTGTCTCATTTCACTCCAATATGGAACCTGAACCACCAAATGGCTTGAGTCAGGCCAATATAAATTATATTGTTATATTGTATATTATATAAAAAACATTAAATTATACACTATAAATATAAAATACAATATTTTTAAAATCCCTACAGTATGAGAAAGTAAGAATGGTTTTCAGTCTCTAGCAGTACTCACATTGATGAGATCACAGATGTATATAGTATGAACTGGCAATAATACTATGTAATAGCACTATAATTTCCAATTACTTAGCACAGTAAATCAGTAGTAAAGCAGGAGGTCCAGACTATGACAAGTAGCTGAATAGGTAACCCATGCAGTTGGTCTACTAGTAACTTGGACAAGGACTGTACAATGATCTGGTCTCAGAATTCAAAAAAAAAAAAAAGAAAGGAAGAGAATAAACTTAATTGCTTTTCAATAATTATGCATTATGTAAACTACTCCCAAGCTACTTAGCCCTGACACAAAAATTCATCATTTTATCACTAACTTTCAAATATGTTGCTACATGACTATGAACTACGATACATCTTAAACTCTAAAGTTTCAAAATTGTAACTAGTCCAAAGAGCAATTATATGGCGGCCACAATTAGGTTGCAACATATTACAAACAAAGACAAGCGCCAGAAGGGGTATAAAGAATGATATACAGAAAATAAATGTATGATAGTAAAGGTAGTGTGCCTGTCATGTAAAGACCAAAGGATAACAGATGGACAGCCGTGAGTCTACACTGGTATTTATCTACCTAGTACGAAATCCTCCAGTAAAATCCTTCATTGTGGTGTGAACACGGAATTATTGAAGGCCACACCACGGTTGTGTGCACAAACTCCGATATGTCCAACGGGCTGGGAAGTCTCCGAGGCGTCCTACAAGCCTTTGTTACCCGAGGTCCAGCCTAAGCCAATGAAACGTAACCAGAAGGCTGACCGCTTACTGATGAATTTTCTTTGGCCAAAGCACTTACTTCATCAAACTCTACCGAGGCACCGAAGAAGCTGTAATCTAGGCGGGTGCAGCATCTATACGGGCGTAGTATCTATACAGATAAAATCGTGGTGTTCATTTAATGTATGGATGAAGCGCCTGTATGCCAGGGACTACGCGAAAAGGGAAAACAAAACGATTCCTGCCCTCAGTGCTCTTCCATTCTCCACGAGTCAGTGAAAATGCGGTACTTACGGCACCCCAGGGGCAGTTACGGTTGATACAATCATGTAAAGTAACTGGGTGGGGGGGGCTGGGTCTCCCCACGAAGGGCAGCGCCCCCTCGCCGGGTTCCCCACTGAAGTTCCTCTTCCTCCATCCCTCAGCAGCCACCGCTCAGGACCTCGCACACCTAGTGCTGGGCCTCTGTTAATGGGCTTCGCTGACTTCACTTCACGCACACACAGTCTCTCAACTCTCTTCTCCTCAATCACCTCCTGTTTCTGCCCTTTTCCCTTCCTCGCAGCCCCCACGGCGCCTCCACCCCGCCCCCAACAGCCTCCCGGCCGAACCCCTTTTCCCGCTTTTTGCCCCCAACTCAAGGAAGCAGGAGGCCCCGCAGGCCCCATTACCCAATGTCTGCGTTAGTGCGGGTCAAAGTCTCCCTGTTGCTAAGGGCAACGGCGGGGCCGGGAACAGCGAGGCCCAGAAGGGAGTTGTCATGGTTTCCGCTCCTCCTCTTTCCCCTCCACCTTAGGCACCGCCCCGCCTCCGCACCCCTCGGCGCCGGCGCCTACGCAATACGCTGGGGTGGAAGCCAGGCTCCACCTGGCGGAAAAGAGGTGGGGCTGGGGTCCTGTGGCTGAGGGGGAGGGGGAAGGGGAGGGGGAGGGGGCGGGAAAGGGGGGGGTAAGAAAAGGGAAAGAGAGGAAGCGGAGCCGGCCCGTACGGTGGCCGAAGAGGGACGCGCTGTGCCAGAGGCTGCAGGATGGTAGGGAGTGCGAAGCTGGGGGAGGGGAAGTGAGGGGCGTGGGCTACACCCGCTGGGACATCTCGGGGGCCAAAGCCCGAAGGGGCGGCGCACGCCTCCTCCACCCCAGAGGTGCCCTCCCCAGGTCTGGCGGGCCTGCAAGGGGAAGGGGGGGGAGGAGAGGAGATTGAGGAAGAAGCGCCGCCGCCCCTGGTAGAACACCCCCTCCCCCCTGCCCCGGTCCCTACGGACCGCAGGGAGGCGGCGTCTCGAGCCGCGAGAGCCCCTGGACCAGCAAGGGGGAGGGGGTCCCGGAGCGCGTTAGCGTCGGGCCATGCGTGGGCGTGGGGGTTCCAAAAGGAGGCACGGAAGGGACTCGGCCTGAGCCACGGGCGCCAGTCTGTGGGGAACGGCACGGGGTAATGGTCAGTTCCGGGGGAGATGCCTCTGTCCCCCACCCCCGTCCGCGGAGGGTGAAGGGGGCGGCTTCTTCGGGAGGAAGTTTCTAGGTCTCAGGCACTAGGCTCTCGGAAACCCAGGTGTCCAGCTCCCCACGACCCACCATGCCCTCCTACCCTTCCCTTTCGTACTCTCAGCACACGGCCCTCCCACATGCCCACAGGCTCCCCTTCACCACCACCACCCCCAATAGTTTCCGGCCCTGCTGCCCTGCTCTGCTGTTCAGCCACCCCACCTCAGTGCCCCATTCACCTGCCCACTTCCCTGCCAGCACCGGACTCCTCCATTCTTTCCTCCCAACCCAATACCCTGCTTCTTTCTTAAAACCCCAAGAGCCGTTGCCCACCTGATTCTGCTCTCCCAAGTCTGTTGTGTAGTCTGCCCACATACATAATACACTCTCCACCATTCTCTTCCTGCTGTACCTTTTACCCCCACCCATTTCCTTCCCTTGCTACCATAATACCATACTCCATAGCCTACAGAGAGGAACTCCTTGAAAGAGACAACTGACCGATCATACAGGTAGCATCTTTGATAGTATTGGGCTCCTTAGAGTAGGACAGACAATGTTATCCACTGTATCTCCACTTTCCCTCCTTCATCCTCCTCCCCAAATTTCAGTCATCCAACCCAGAAAATTAAATATGTGCTAACCTAACATTGCCGTTTGTTTCCCAGTGAAGAAATAGTCCTGTTCAAGTTCCTGGACAACTTGATTGCTGTGTCTTGAATGACTAGGGGTCAGGAGTGGAACGACCACGGGGATGGTATTAGAAAAGGGAAATTATAGATATGGATATGTGGGTTCTCCAAGGGAAAGGGGGTTGGAGAGAAAAGGGTAAGAGAATAGGAGAGTTAAATAAAAGCCCGAGGAGAATGAGAGCTTTGTGGGAGGAGGGGGAAGAACCTGAATTTAGAAGCAGGATGCCTAAGGTCTAAGAAGCTCAGAGCTGTAAAGAACCTCAGTGTATCCAGTTCAACCCCCACCTGAAGCAACCCCCTTCATCAAGGACTTTTGGTATTGTGAACTCTAGAAAGCTTGGAGTCAGATCTGGGTTCAGATTTCTATTCTGCTACTTGCTACCCATTTTACCTTGGGCCTCAGTTTTCCTCTGTAAAATGGTGGGTTGGATCCACTTTAGAGGTACTTAACCTGAGGTCCATGAACTTGTTTTTTAAAAAATACATAATTGGTTCCCTTTTCAACCATATGTGCTTTATTTTTTGTATTTAAATATGTTGTTCTGAGCATGGATCCCTAGGCTTCCCCAGATTGCCAGAGGAGTCCATGACACACAAAAAAGGTTAAGAACCCCTGGACTAGACGATCTTAAGGATCTCTTTCCGCTATGCAATCCTTTTATTACAGACAAGTGGTCATCTGGCTTATGGTGATGACTTTCATCAGGGAACTATGTCCTGAGGCAGACTATTCCACTGTAGGAAAACTTTTTGTTAGGACTTTTTTCATTATCTTAAGCCAAAATCTACCTCTCTGAAACTTTCATTCATTGACCCTAATATTGCTCCCTAAAGGGAGGGTTAAGTCCTAGAAATCTGTATGGGGGGGTGGAAAGGAGAGGGAGGGGAAGAAATGGGATTTCATGGGTTAGGAGTAGGAGACTTGGAGGCTAGTATACATGGTTTCAGTGCTGTGTATCAGACCTCCACATCTGCAAACACTGCTACCCCCTCCACCCCACCCCTAGATGCGGTTCATGCTGCTGTTCAGCCGGCAGGGGAAGCTGCGGCTGCAGAAATGGTACCTGGCTATGTCAGACAAGGAGAGGAAAAAGATGGTTCGAGAGCTTATGCAGGTCGTCCTGGCCAGAAAGCCCAAGATGTGCAGCTTCCTGGAGTGGAGAGACCTCAAAGTTGTCTATAAGAGGTGATACCCAATTCTTGAAAGCCCCTGTTCTCGTCTCACATTTGCCTGGGTCCTGCTGAGCAGGCATTTGGAGATGTTAAACAGTATGTCTGAGAGAGGAGGGGCTGTTTCAGGTCTAAGCCCTAAGATTAGGCATGGGGAATAGGTCGGGGCTGAGAATAAGGGAGGAATCAGTTTCTGACTCCAATCTCCTTTCATGACCACAACCTCATTCACAAACTTTTCTCCCCCATATCTCTAAAACCTGCCTTTTGCCACAATATCCTGTCCCTGAGCAGCAGGTTCTTCCCTCTCTTCCAACCTTACTTAGCAGCCCTATGTATGTTGCCTCTAGCCCTCCATTGTACTCGTTCTAGTTACTCCTCTGAGTAGGTAAATGATTCAGGTTTTTGCTGAGTCAGACACAGGTCAGAGGACAAAAAGGAAAGTTTATGTATGTCTTCCCATGTGTCTGTTCCTAAGATCAAAGGGTCAAGGACCTGGGGAGGTGTGTCTAGCAGCACCACTCCTCTTATATTACCTCGGGGCCTGTTCCTGCCAGGTGCCCCAGGAAGCAGTGGGTGGAGTATAGAGGGAGGGGGTAGGTAGAGTGAGAAGGGAGCTGGCATCTTGGGGATCAGATGCCTGGGACCAAAGGACTGGAGCGTTAGAACCCCTGACCCCATCAACCTATTTCCCCTGTTGTACAATGTGCCCCTTTTCTCAGATATGCCAGCCTCTACTTCTGCTGTGCCATTGAGGGCCAAGATAATGAGCTCATCACACTGGAACTGATCCACCGATATGTGGAGCTCCTGGACAAATATTTTGGCAGTGTAAGTTTCTCCCCAGCTTCACCACCTACCCTCTCCCTCTGCCAAAACCAGGGAACCTTTTAGGCTTCCCCCAAGAGGATCAGGAGATGAATTAAGGGCAATGAGAACAGTAATCCCTTTTTATAAAGAGTTCAGCCTATTAGCCATGCCGCCTAATGAGCCCTTGGTAGGAGTGGAAAAAGTAGAAATTTACTTCAGTCCCCAAGGTATGGGCATTAGATTTCAGAATTAGGAAAGACAGCTCAGATTTCAGGAAATGGTTTTAAAAGAGTATGGCATTAGTAGAAAAAGAGCTGATTTGGGGGTTAAGGACCTGGGTTTGAATGCTGTCTGTGCTGCATCATGTGTCTGTGATCTAGCCTTTCTGCAATTCATTTTCCTCATCTGTTAAACAAAGTTAGACCCGATCCAAAATATCCATTCAAGTTCCGGATCCTTTAAACCTGAGACAGGTTGAGGGCAGAATCTCAGAACTTGGACAGGAGCATAAAGAGATTGATGGTGGGGAATGTAGCAAAAGTTCAGTAAAGAGAAGGAACAGGGATTGTTGTGGGATGAGGGGAAGTTAGCTGAATGAAGGAAAGGCGGGATGAGGAGTCTAGGGCAGACGTGTCATGAGCTAAGAGAACATAAAGAAGGGAGTTAGGGGAGGGAGGCAGGATGAGGAGGATCCATCCTCTGATGGCTCATCCTATTCTCTATCCTAGGATAGTGTTATGGGAAAAACTGCTGAACTTGGAGTCAGAGGGCCTTAGATTGAATCTCAGCTCTGCCTACTACTTTCCTAACTATGGGCAAATGACTTAAATTCTCTGCGTCACAGTTATCCAGAAGGGATTGGATTAGATTAGTTCTGAAGCCCCTTCTGGCCCTAAATCTATGTTCCTGTGATCCAGGTATGTGAGCTCGACATCATCTTCAACTTTGAGAAGGCCTACTTCATCTTGGATGAATTTCTGATGGGTGGTGATGTCCAGGATACCTCTAAGAAAAGTGTGCTAAAGGCCATAGAACAAGCAGATCTACTACAGGAGGTATGGACTTGGGGCAGTGAGGAGGAGAATGGTGGGGTGGATCTCCTTTTCTGCACCTGCCTGCCACCGACACTGGCCCTTTCCTGCCACTTTATGAGGGTTCTATAGGGGTTGGAGAAAAGAAAAGAAGCCACCCTATGACATTCATCCCCTACCTCAAAAAACTGCCCAGATCAACCTTAGGCCCTGAAGACAAAAAGCGAGGTCCTAGAGGGGATACAGAGATCCCAGATTCTTATACTTCCAATTTTTGCCCCTTCTCTCCTTGAGAACTAAGGTGTCTTAATTCCTCAAAAGTTATATCAAGGGAGGAAGGAGTGTGACCCTGGTTCTCTCCCTTTTTCTTTCCCATGTGTCCTCAGTGCAGCTTCTGGCCCCCCAGGGTGTTAAAATTGTGAACAATAATGAGGGTTGGTAGACTAGGGTCAAAGGAGATTAATTATTGGCACTTCTCTTTACTGAGGCCACCAGCCCCCTCTGTGCCACTGCCGCCCAGCCTTCTGGTGCAGGAAGATGAGTCACCAGAATCCGCAGTGATGAGCAAAGCTGACTCGGAGGGAGGGGGCGGGGGGGGTGGGGCAGGGGGTGCTCATCTCTTTGGTTGGAGAAAAGGCAAGAACTACACTGCCTGACACAGTGAGTGTCCAGCTTCTCTACTCAGCTGCCCCCTACCCACTCTCCATTACAGTCCCCTTTGCCCATCCCTTATCTTCAGTGTAGCCTGCTCCCCTTCATCGACCTGGGAGCCTGACCTTCAGCTCTACTCACACCCTACTAGCCCTTAGCCGTCTCATCTAAACCCCTACTCCCTTCTGAAATTTAGTTCTCCTGGCACTTAGCCCTTAAATCTTATATTATCATAGACCTATGGGACCTGAAAGGCCATCTAGCATAATCCCCTCATTTTATAGATGAAGAAGCTGGGAGGTTAAGCAGTTGACCCAAGGTCATCCAGGTAGTAAGCATAAGAGGCAAGATTTGAGCACTGAGCCTCAGATTCCAGGGCTAGTATTCTTTGTGCTATATAATTCTACTTTCCTAATATCTGTGGCACCCAAGCTTATTGTGCTTAGTTTGTTATGCTCCTGGCATTGGGTTTTTTAGAAGGTGATGGGTTGACTGGGACACTCCTACATAGAGTATGCTGTGGGTGGGGGTTAAATGGGAACAGGAGAGCTTCCTTATGGGGAACTCTCAGCTGTCCCAGCCTTGGCCTTACATTATTTCTTTCTCTCTCCCTCTCTCTCCCTCTCCCTCCCTCTCCCTCCCTCTCCCTCCCTCTCCCTCCCTCTCCCTCCCTCTCCCTTTCTCTCTTTCTCTTCCCCCTCCCTCTTCCCCCTTCCCTCTTTCCTTTCCTCTTTTTGTCTTTCTGCCCAATCTTTGTCTCTCAATCTCTCACTGTTTTCCTCCTCTTTTGTCCTTCTTTTGCTCCATCTTCCCCGCACTCCCATTTCTATCCCCCTTCTCTTCCTGTCACTCCACGTCTCTCTCACCCTATTTCTGACTGCTTTAGGAAGATGAGTCACCTCGAAGTGTCCTGGAAGAGATGGGTTTGGCATAGCTTCCTACCCCGATGGGAGATACATTGCAGGGTTGCCATGCCTTGGCAGACATGGCTGGTTACTTCAAAGTCCACACACATTCAGATCCCTTTTCCCTGTGGAATACCCTTCCCTTGCTCTCTCAGTTTCTCTTGGAGAGAGCTGTGGA
>CM053627.1:206192373-206203006 GCA_028646595.1 Phalanger gymnotis
GTTACCATCAGCTACTCAGCTTGGTTTTGACTCCAAAGATTTGCTCATCACCTGAAGTTTCATGATCTTGGAGACTGATTCTGCTTTGATATTCAACACCTCCTTAGCTAGAAGCAGCTAGATGGATAGAGTGATGGGCCTGGAGTCAGGAAGACTTATCTTCCTGAGTTCAAATCTGGCCTTAGACACTTTACTAAGTGTCTGGGAAAGTCATTTAACCCTGTTTACTTCAGTTTCCTCATTTGTAAAACAAGCTGGAGAAGGAAATGGCAAACCACTCTAGCATCTTTGCAAAGAAAACCCTAAATGAGATTATGAAGAGTCACTCAACAAACTGCCTCAACACCCTAAGTGGCCTCTCCTCTCTGATTGGAAAGCTGAAGTGTAAAGCAATGAACTCCTTCCAAGGACTCCCTTTATAAAGAGCTTAGATCAGAGGTTCCCAAACTTATTTGGCCTACTGCCCCCTTTAAAAAAAATTTACTCAGCTCTCCCTAGAAATCTACTTTCTTTAACCCTTTAGCAGTGTTTTTTTTTAAATCTGTGTCACTTCAAAAATATATATATTTTAAAATGATATCTTAAATTTACTAATTTATTGTAAATTTGTAGGGGTTTTCCTTCATTTAAATTTTAATGATGCAATACTGTAACTGTATATATACTGTAAACAAGTAACCATATAAACATATAACCATGTAAACATATAAACTATGTAAACATATAAATATAAACATGTAACCATATAGTATCCTACTGTAAATAAGTCATTACACACACATATTCCTGCCAATGCATGATGGACTTCCCAACAGTATGCAACATGCTCACTTGCCAACACTTGCTGGTTAACACCTGTTGCCAGACTTGACCACTGATAACTGGCATTTTGTGTGTTTATTTATATAAAATATTTATTTATATAAGATAATGTAATCACTTTGACTTTAACTCTTTTACGCAACAGATGAAACATGTAGGAATGGTTTTTCAAAATTTTCTTCTCTTCTTTCCTTATATTTCCACCACCCCCTTATTTTCATTCAATGCCCCCCAATTGCACCCAAGGCTACTATAACCCCCTCATTGGTCCAGCACCCCCCCCTCAGGGGGCAGTGTTGCCACTTTGGGAACTTCTGGTAGACTTTGAGCTTCTTTTTGTGCTTTGTCTTTTCTCCTATTGATGGTAAGCTCCTTGAGGGCAGAGACTGTCTTTTTTTTATTTGTATCCTGAGTGCATTTAGGGTTAGTAGGTACCTAGTAGGTACTTAATGTTTATTGACTATTCACTAGAAGGTCAGAAAAGGAGAGGAAGAGACAGAGTCCCAAAGAAGTACCAATATTCGGATTATATTTCTAGAAGCCAAGATGGCAGAGTAAGCAGTAAGTAGCTCTCACTCTCCCTTATCGACCTCTAAAAACCCAGAAAATATTTCCCAAGGAAAAATCTTGGAACAACTTAGCCAGCAGAAAGATGGAATGCAGCAGTCTTTTAGCCCAGGAGGCTTGGAAGATTAATAGGAAAGGTCCCTCTTGGTCTGGTGGAAGGGGAGCAGTACAGGATGGGAGGTGTACAAGCAAGCCAGCAAGAGATCCTGAAGCCCAGGGTGGTGGAGCAGGCAAGCGCCAACACCAGGACCCTCAGAGTATCTTGGCATAGGCAAGAGAACCAGTAAACTCCAGCTTGCAAAATTACCACATGGGCTGGTGGGCAGGCATCCTCCAGCAGCCAGACCTCCCTATGCTTCAGCACAAGTCCAGGTAGATAGGTGTCCTCCTGTGTTTCAGAGCAGCCTGAGTGAGCTGGCTCAGGCCACACACACGGACCCCACGCAAACACCCTGAGAGCTTCAGTAGCCCCAGGAAAATGCAGAAAAACCCCACCTGGACTCAGCGCATTCCAGACACCACCACTAGGCCCCTAGCTCAGCACCAGGTAAGTTGCCAGATCCCTACAGCCTCCAGATGCCAGCACTTGAGCCCCCAGCACTCAAAGCCAGTGACCAGGTCCTTGACCCCCAGCACAAGAAGCTTGAGACA
This sequence comes from Phalanger gymnotis, assembly GCA_028646595.1. Lineage (NCBI taxonomy): Eukaryota > Metazoa > Chordata > Mammalia > Diprotodontia > Phalangeridae > Phalanger > Phalanger gymnotis. The sequence continues at coordinate 206,194,414 of CM053627.1, forward strand.
GTGTCCCCTGTGCTCCAGCAGGAGAGCTCAATTTTAAAAGCCAGGAAATAGGCAAACACCATGAGCAAAAAGTAGAAAAAGACAATGCATAGATTCTTTCTATAGGGACAAGGAAGATCAAAATACAAATTCAAAAGAGGACAACATTGTCAATATACCCACATCTGAAACCTCAAAGGGGAATATGAACTGGTCTCAAGCCCAAAAAACCTTCTTGGAAGAACTCAAGAAGGATTTTAAAAGTCAAATAAGAGAGGTAGAAGAAAAATTGGGAAAAGAAATGAGAGGTATGCAAGACAGAGTCAACAGCTTGGAAAAGGAAGGACAAAAGTCAACTGTAGAAAACAATTCCTTAAAAAATACAATTGGCCAAATGGAAAAGGAGGCACAAAAACTTACTAAAGAGAAGAACTCCTTAAAAAGTGGAATTAGCCAAATGGAAAAGGAGGTACAAAATCTAACTGAAGAAAATAATACATTAAAAATTAGAATTGGGCAAGTAGAAGTTAGTGACTCTAGGAGACATAAAGAATCAGTCAAACAAAATCAAAAGAATGAAAAAATAGAAAGAAACATAAAATACCTCATTGGTAAAATGACTGACCTGGAAAATAGGTCCAGAAGAGATCATTTAAGAATTATTGGTCTACCTGAAAACCATGATCAAAAAAAGAGCCTGGACAGCATCTTTCAAGAAATCATCAAGGAAAAGTTCTCTGAGGTACTAGAACCAGAATGTAAAATAGTCATCGAAAGAATCCACAAAGATTCCTAAAAGAGATCCCAATTTGAAAATGCCAAAGAATATTGTAGCCAAATTCCGGAATTATCAGGTCAAGGAGAAAATACTGCAAGCACGCAGAAAGAAGCAATTTAAATATCATGGAACCACGGTCAGGATTATGCAGGAACTTGCAGCTTCTACATTAAAAAATCAGAGGGCTTAGAATATGATATTCTATAAAGCAAAGGGATTACACAGCCAAACTGAGCATAATCTTTCAGTGGAGGAGATGGCCATTTAATTAAATAGGGGACTTCCAATCCTTCCTGATGAAATGACCAGAGCTGAACAGAAAATTTGATCTTCAAATATAAGACTCAAGAGAGGCATAAAAAGGTAAACAGGAAAGAAAAAAAAAGTGTTACTCAATAAGGGCAAACTGTTTGCATCTCTACATGGGAAGATGATACTTGTAACTCTTAAGAACTGTTTCTTTATTATGATATTTAGAAGGGGTACACATAGACAGAGGGCGTGGGTGTAGGTTGACTTTGATGTGATGATAAAAAATCTAATTAAATGGGATTAAAGGGATTGTACTAGGAGAAATGAAAAGGAGGAGGCAGAAACACACAAAGACCTATTACAGCAGAGGGAAAGAAGGGAGGGAGATGAGCATTGTTTGAACCTTACTCTCATTGAATTTGGCTCAAAGAGGGAATACCTCAGCTAGGTATATAAATCTAACTTGCCCTACAGGCAGTAGGAGAGGAAAGGGGAAAGAAAAGACAGGGGATGGATAGAAGGGAGGGAAAAAGTAGCAAAGGAAAAGGGAAAGAAAAAGAAGGGGGATGATAGAAGGGAGGGCCGTTTGAGGGAGGCAGTGATCAAATGAAGTACCAACATTCTTCACATACCCTGTCTCCCTCCCCCTGTCCTAGCTACCTATCCCCAACTAAAAATACAGTATATCGTAACATCAACTCAGAACCTACAAGTACACAAGAAATTGTACAATAGGATCACCTTGTCTCTTAGCTTAGATGTTATCTCATCTTTCCCTAGCCAGTAAGTTGCCAAAGGCTTTTTTGTTCAACCTACTCCATGATTTGCCTCCTATTACTTTCCTCTCCATTTACACTGCCAAAACCCTAGTTGAGGCCCTAACCATCCTTCCCACAGAACATTATAATAGCCTTTTAATTGTTCACTCCCCTCTCCAATATATATGCCACACAACTAAAAATAATCTTTCTGTGTCAAAATCTTAACCATGTTATACTCCTACACAAAAACCTCCATTGGTTCCTATTGCCTCTAGGATAAAGTTCGAATTTCTCAATCTGACTTTTAATGACTTTTGCAGTCCAACTCAAACTTACCTTTCCATTCCAATTTCAGTTACTGTCTTTCATGCACTCTACATTCCAGCCAACCTAGGCTTGAAGAATGGACATTCCATCTCCCACTTTTGGGCATTCTTTTCCTTATTTTTCAAAAACATTTTTAAAAATTCTTAACTTAAACACCAACAAAGAACAGGTCCACATGAAAAGAGGATTCTATATGAAATCATGAATCACTATTTCATACCACAAGCTTTTTAAAAGTTTACAATAAATTTTACACATAACTTTTAAAACTTTTTATCTGTTTCCTTTACAACAATTTCCTTCTGTTCTCTTCTGTGCCTTTAATGGCTCTCTGTCTTTGCAACACAATTGATAACCTTCTTTCTCCAAAAGAAAAGGGGGGGAATCCCCTTGTAACAAATAAAGATATTTGGGCAAAACAAATACAAACATGTAGATTTTTAAAATATATGTCTCTGCTCCTTGTATCTATTGCCTTTCTGTCAGAAGGTGGGTAATATTTTTCAGCATAGGTTGGACACATGATTAGCCTTTGCATTGATCAAAGATCTTAGACTCTTTCTAGGTTGATTTTGTTTACCATGTGGTTTTCTTGCATAAAAATATTCTGATTCTTCTCATTTTGCTTTGCATTAGTTGATAAAATCTTATCTTCTGACATTCCTTACAGAACATTAATATTCCATTACATCCATATATCAAAGTGTGTTCAGCCATTTTCCAGTTGTAAGAGGCAATCTAAAGTACTTCCTTAGATTCTAGTTCTTTGCTTTTCTTTTCCTCCCTTTCAGTCCCTGCTTCAGGTTAAGGAAGTTTGTTTTGTTTGAAACTATTACTTTTTTAGATATTATCCTTTCCTATCTACATCTTTGATTATTTCCCTGTTGAGTTGGATATATTTCTGTGCTAAACTATGTATATGTATACCCAACTTTCCTTTGTCTATTTTAGATAAGTGAGGTTCATCTGATGCTTGGTCCTCCAATCCTTTCCTCCAAGTTTATATGTTCTTCTAACACTCCTCAATTATGACAAATAGTAAGTTCTACCCCTTCTTGCTCCTTTTTATACAAATGCTTTCCTTTTACCCTCCTCTCTCTTTCCCCTTTTACAGATTCCCAGGGCTAATGGGTGCATTCTTGCTCTATGTGTTTACTCTCACAGGTCTGGAAAAATGTGGATTCTCCCTTTTGTCAGACAGGCAATATGGAAATTGATTAGTCTCTTTGACCAAGACCAAGACCAAGGCTTGCAGTGATCCAAGTCATGTACCCCAAATACTCTCACTGTAATGTAGCCCACCTTCCAATATAATATTCATTCTCTCATCTTACTTGTTGACCTTTTTAAAAAGACTTTATAAATATCCAAGATTCAAAAGGTTCAGTCTCTTTGGCTACCAAGGAGACAATGAGCCTGTTTTTGTTGATTCTTTTCTAGAGGTAGTCAATAAAACTGGTTTTAATTTACCCAGAAAAAAGAAGACCCTCAGGACCTCTGTTTTTCTTTTCGAACTCCCTCAATATCCCTTGAAGATTCTAAAGGGATACTTGTTCCTTCTCTCCCTATTAAAATGTTATCACTGTGTCAACCCACAGCCCCTTTTAATACTTGAATAAATTTATTTTTCTAGATTTCTTTTGACCCATGTTTGTATTTCAAATTTCAGAAATGCTTGAAAGTTCTCTATTCTATTAGAGATCCATTTCCTCCCATTATAGTATTATACTCATCTTTGCAAGATAAGTTATTCTTGGTTATAAACCTATCTCTTATACCTTCTAGAAGATTGTATTCCAAGACTTCCTCTCAATTTTGTAGAAGTTACCAGATCTAGTGTGACCTGACTGTAGTTCTTTGATATCTGAACTCTTTCTTTAAAGATATTTACGGTATATTTTCTTTGACATGGGAGCTCTGCTATTTAGTTATGACTGTCTTTGCTTTACCTTCTTGTTCTAATCAATCTAAGCAGTTCTCATGATTTCTTGAAAAACTGTCAATGCTTTTTTTTTCAATTTGGGTTTTCACCAAGTCTAATAATTCTCAAATTATCTCTCTTTGACCTATTTTCCAGCCTAGTTGTTTTTTGCATGTAGTGAAGACTATCTCTCACATGTAGCATAGTGGTGTCAGCATGTAACTCTAAGGGAAGCAGAGTAGATATCTCTAGCCTCTTCTCTCCTTTCCCCTCCATCCCCTTCTCCAAGGGAAACTTTATTTCCTACCAGGAAGGGAATCAAGAGGTTGGAAGCAGCAAAACTACTCTAGTATCTTTGCCAAGAAATCCTTAAATGGCGTCATGAAGAGTTGGACATGACTGAAAAACAACTGAACAAAAAAGCTCCCTTAAATATTATTTGTCTAGGGGATATAATTTTCAGGTTCAAGCTAAATTTTTTATCACTGTTTCTTACTGGAAGAAAGCAAGTCCCTAAGATTTCTATCCATTTCTATCTTAACTCCTTTCCCAACAACTACCAGTTTCACAATGAACATACATAGTAGGTAGCAAAAACACCCATTTATCTAAGTTGATAGCAAAACAGAAGTCAAAAAAAGCATACACAAACACACACACACAATATAGAGTGAAGGAGCTCTCCCTTTGAGAGTGAGGTAACACACCTCCAACAAGAGAGAGTCTTACATTGGTGCACTGTTAGTGGAGTTGTGACCTGATCCAACCATTCTGGAGAGCAATTTGGAACTATGCCCAAAGGGGTGCCAAACTGAATATCCTTTGATCCAGCAATCTTACTACTAGGTCTGTATTCCAAAGGGATCATTAAAAAGAGAAAAGGACTAAATGTGCAAAAATATTTATAGCAGCCCTTTTCATGGTGGCAAAATATTGGAATTGAGGGTATGGCCGATCAATTGGGGAATGGCTGAACAAGCTGTGGTATATGAATGTAATGGAATATTATTGTGCAATAAGGAATGATGAATAGGCAGATTTCAGAAAATCCTGGAAAGATTTGTACAAACTGATGCACATTGAAATGAGCAGAACCAGGCATACATTATATACTATATTAGCAACATTATGTGGATGATCAGCTATAAATGACTCAGCTCTTCTCAACAACACAATGATCCAAGACAAGTACAAAGAACTCACAAAGGCAAATGCTGTCCATATCCAAGTAAAGAACTGATGGATTCTGAATGTAGATTGAAGCACTGTTTTCACTTATTCTTTCTCATTTTTTTTGCTTTCACAACTGTGACTAATACGGAAATTTGTTTTATATGGGCATATGTATAAACTATATCAGACTGCCTACCATTTTCAGAAGAGGGGAGGGGAAGGAGGAAGGGAGAAAAATTTGGAACGCAAAATCTTGTGAAAACGAATGCTAAAAATTTTATGGACGTGTAACTGGGGAAAATACTATTAAAATAAAATAAAAAATAAATTTAATATATACTTTTAAAAGCAAAAAAAGTGCATAAACCCATAAAAAAGAGTCCTAGATCTCACCCTAAAGGGAAATTTCCCAAAGTCCCTAGTATTGTAAGCTGAAATTAGAGATTAAAAAAGAAAGCATTCTACTAAACTTCTTTATAAGACAAATAATCAATGTTGGAAGGTCTGCAGGAAGATAAGTATATTGATACAATGTTGGCAGAGGTTTGAATTAGTCTAATCATTCTGAAAAATAATTTGTAATTATGCTTAAAAAATTAACTAAGTTGTCCATACCCTTTGTCAGATTTCCTCAAATGCCTCAAAAACCAAAAGACTGAAAATTCTCGTCTACACCAAAATATTTCTGAATATAACTTTGCATCAGCATTTATTTTCTTGACAAAGATTAAAACATTTGTGGGCTGGTTTTACTCAACCGTTTTTTCTTTTTTTCAATCTTTATTGCAAGGAAAGACATAATGGTGAAAGGACATATTCAGAAATGGATTAAGGTAATACAAAAATTTAATAGGGGTCTAACACATGTGTAGTTCCCATCAGTTTAATCAGCTAATGCAACCGACCTCTTCAGGTTGAGAACCCTGGGGAGATGAGAGAGAAAGATAAAGACTTTGAAGAGTGTCCAGTATGCAAGTCCATGTGGTAAGGGGTCTTTTGGTCCTTCTTCCCCTCTGACACCATATGGACCCACAAAAAAGGGCCTGGATGCTTGGCCTTTTCACTCTCTCCCAATCTAGGTGCTAAAAGTGTAGTCTCCAATTTTGATGGTTTCAAAGACCTGGAAAAAGAACCATAGGAATTCAGGAGTTGAGATCCAGGCTGGATATGATGCCAGCAAGGCATCAATGTCCCAAAGAACAAGTAGAGGTCTTTGAGAGTGACCTTTCAGACACTAGACCAGCAGAAAGATTCAACTTTGGACATGAACTAGGTGGGATCAATGCTATTTAAGCACTAACCTGTTTTGAGCCTACTCCCCTAGAGACTGAGGTGGTACAGAAGGGAGAAAGTACATTATGGAGGTTTGGGGAAAACTATTTATACTTTCTTCTTGCTATATCTTTGAAATAAATGTCCCTTTTATAAAAAGCTATTTACTGTTAAGCAGTTAAATGAAACTAGGGTGCTAGTCATAGGCACAAATGGGGAGAACACAGCCAGTGGGAGCTCAAGCCAATGGCAGCAATAAAGAGACACCCCCAAAACCCCTCAGGCTGCCCTGGATACGTGAAAGGTTATGTAGATGGCCTGACCCTGAAAGATGTTATTACAAAAACGAAAAGTCATCAAAAAATAGATAAATCATGTAATGATTATTGTATTTAAGCAGCAGTGAGTACATTATCTTACCTCTCCAAATATATGTTCAACATTCAACAAGTGAATATATTCTTCCTTTTCAGGTTAATTCACCTTGTGACCCATGAAATAGGTAATCACATTTTTTTGAGGTATCGGAGTATTTCTAATTATATAATATCAATATAGCATAGTTTGTTTATACATTCTCCAATTGTTGTACATATTATCCAACTGTTGAATAATTTTTCCTAACAGAAATATAATAGATATCAATATTACGCACAGAAAAGTCCTTTTTTCCTTTTTATACTATTTTAGGAAAAACATCCTTGGCAAAGAAATTGCTATATCGAAAGTTATATACTGTTTTGTGATTCACTGCCTACGTTATCCAAAATATTTCCATTAGTCTAAAATCTCCACCAATAATGTATTCAAATACTTCTGCCTTAAAGATCTGCCAATGGGGCAGCTAGGTGGTGCAGTGAGTAGAGCACTGGCCCTGGTGCCAGGAGAGGACCTGAGTTCAAATCTGCCCTCAAACACTTGACACACTTACTAGCTGTGTGACTTGGGCAAGTCACTTAACCTCAATTACCCTGCCTTCCCCCTTCCTAAAAAATAAATTAAAAAATTTTTAAAAAGATCTGCCAACATTGGAAGTATTTCTTCTTCTAAATCCTATGGGTTTTTTTAATTATGAATTCTGTTGCAGCATAATTTGATTAAAAGTAGCAAGAGGCAGTGGGAAAAGCATAGGATATGGACTGAGGAGACACAGGTTTCATTCTTGGTTCTATCATTTAATTACATATATGATCTAGGAGAAATAATGGTAATCACATTTATAAAAAGAAAAATCCCAACTTGTCTGAATGCAGACTAAAGCATATTTTTTTCACTTTATTTTTCTTGCCTTTTCTGCAACATACTAATATAAAAATGTGTTTTGCATGTGTATAATGGATTTCATATGTATAATGGATATCATATTGCTTGCCTTCTCAATAAGTGGGGAAGAGACAGGAAGGAGGGAGAGAATTTGGAACTCAAACTTTTTAAAGTGAATGTTAAAAATAAACAGAAAATTGGGGGGGCGGAGCCAAGATGGCAGCTGGAAGGCAGGGACTACCATGAGCTCCCCACCAAGTCCCTCCAAAAACCTATAAAAAAATGGCTCTGAACCAATTCTAGAACTGCAGAACCCACAAAGTGGCAGAGGGAAGCAGGGCTCCAGCCCAGGACAGCCTGGATGGTCTCTGGGTAAGGTCTATCCCACAAGGAGCTGGGAGCTGAGGGAAGCAGAGCTGAGCCGAGCAGAGCCCAGCGTGGGCAGCGCAGACCGACCAGACTGCGGACCGACCAGACCAGGAGCTGGGTGGAGCAGGCCCTAGCGCCCTGAATCAGTGAGCTGTGGCATTTACCAGACCTCTCAACCCACAAACAGCAAAGACAACAGAGAAGGTTAGTGGGAAAAGCTGCTGGGGACAGGGAGTTTGCAGTTCTGCTACCGCCCCTGGGGCAGTGGAGGTGGGGCAGCTACAGAACTACAGCTGCAGTTGCTTCTGGCCCCAGGCCCACCTGGTGGGGGGAATTAAGTGGCTGATCAGAGCAGCAGTGAAGAGCCTGCTGAAGATCTAAGCCCAGTCTGGGTAGGGGGTTCTTGGGGAAGGAGGAGGGCTGGTGTGGCAGAGCTGGCGCATCCACCCAAGCGTGGAACATAGAACTCTTTAGTCTACAAGCAGTCATACCCCGCTG
>CM053627.1:206203506-206229807 GCA_028646595.1 Phalanger gymnotis
AAAAAAAAAAAAAGAAAGGCAGCATGCTAGGAAGCTGGCCAGGAAGACCTGGGTTCAAGTCCTACCTCTGATACATAGTAGCTCTGTGATTCTGAGCAAGTCACTTATATCTCTCAGTGCTCTAATCAACACTCTAAGTTGCAGAGAAGGTGTTGACCTACGTAAATAAAAGGAGTTTTCTCTCCTTGGAGTTCCTATATCTATAAAATTGCATGATTTCTGTAAGAAGCATTTTAAGATTATATTCTTACCAGTCCCAAATGTATCTTGATAAATTGCGTGATGTTATTATGTAGGATGGTATATGTCTTCCTGCTGTTTTTTTGTCACTGTGTCTGAGCACTTCTAAGGGGAAGCCTTTTAAGGGGCCACAACTGGGCGAGCTGTCCCAGGTACCACCTGAGTGAGGACAAATAAATCACATCAGTGAGTTTAGTCATCTGAGTCCACACTAAGGGGAATGTCTGAGACCTGATGTTCTCAGACATCATTGACCATCGTCAGACATCATCCTCATCATCACCTGATGAGGATAATTAATTAGAGAAGGAAGAAGTCCTGGGACTTTTATGTCAGGAAAAGTTAACAAGGGGAACAAAAGTTAATATAAAACATGGTCTTTGCACTGTTAGAACTTATAAGCTAGTGTGTAAAGCTAGAGTGGATAGAGTGCTGGGTCTGGAGTCAGGAAGACCTGAATTCAAATCAAGCGTGTGACCCTGGGCAAGTCACTTAACCCTGTTTGCCTCAGTTTCCTCATCTGTAAAATGAGCTGGAGAAGGAAATGGCAAACCGCTCCAGAATAAAGATACTGAAGAAATCCTCAAATGGGGTCGTGAAGACACTACTGAAAAATAACAAACTGAATGGGAAGAAGAAATAAGTGCAGATAGTTATAATAGAAAACATTTATGTTTTATTAAAGATATGCAAAGTGTTACATATGGCCCAAGGGTAAAAAAGCTATTACTGAATATGAGGTCACTGAGTTGTCAGCAGTAGTATTTTCAGTATTTTCAGGCGTAGGGAATAGTATAACCATGGCACAAACCACACATGTGCAGAGCCTATTGAGGGGACAGAGAGTAACCCAGTTTGCCTGGAGAGTAAGGTACCTGGAAAGCAGCAGTATGAGGTGAGGCTGGGGACCTGAAGGGATATCAAATTCTGAAGAGCCTTGAATGCTAAGTAGACTTTGGCCTTTACTCAGTAGACAATAAGGAGCCATTAAAGAATTTTGATAATTAGGACTTCATGATTAAACATGTATAAAAAAGGAGATGACTTTGATTGGATTGGCAAGGGGAAACAATGGAAGTGGGAACACCTTCTTAGGTGGTAATGGGAAGAAAAGAGGAACAGATGAGGGATGTTTCAGAGAAGGTCAAGTCAATAAGCATGTATTAATCCCCTACTGCATGCCTGACACTATGCTAAGTTCTGGTCTTAGTAATATTGGTTATTAGAAGTGAGAAAGAGAAGCCTTAAAGAAATAACACTAAAGTTACTAATGTCTAAAGTCATCATCATGAAGTCAACAAAGGGAAGAGGTAACAACAAAGGTAGTAACATGTTTTTAAAAAAATCATCCTTCATCAGGTTCCCAGAGCACTCAAAAATACATGAGAACCTGAGGGAGACTGCCCAAACTAGGTAGGAGACAACCCGATTTGCCATGGCCTGGGACCCCTAAAAGAGGCTATCGGCCCCAGGTCACTAAAGTCACATTTGTTTACCCAGGCAGAATGTCTGGGAAGGGAATCTGGAGCTCACCTAGTCCAACCTCCTTATTTTATAGAAAACTGAGCCTGGGGAACTTGACTAAGGTCATACAATTAATTAACAAACAACCAGGCTTCTTTCCTCTACACCCTTCTCATTTTTTCTCATTCTCAATTTCTCAATTCTCAATATTTTCTCATTCAAAATTTAGCTTTATCACCCAAGCATAATTTCAATAACTGATCAAAATTATAATTACCATGTTCCTAAGTGGTGAAGCAGTGTATGTTGCAGTAAAAAGAGGACTCTGGGTTCCAATCCTGGCTCTGCCACTTACCACCTGGGGGACCCTAGGCAAATTGCGCTATTTTTCTGGTCATCAGTTTCTTAATCTGTGAATTGACTGACTAGATGACTTCTGAAGTCCTCTCCACCTGGAAATCTTGTTCAACAACAGCCACTGCCCCGCAGAAGGTGAGAACAAAGGGGACAAGCGACAGCGAACACTAGGAGCAGAAAAGGAGTTCAAATCTTCAAGTCTTCGCATTCCCCCGCTCCCCCCGCCCACCCCCAACCACCACCACCACAACCACCGGACTCCTACCCCCAACACATCCAGCGGATTGTGAGTCCCTGGCGCCACCTGGAGGTCTCCATAGCTTTACAAGGGAGGACAGAGGAAATTCAGGGCTGGGAGTGAAAATGAATCTTTGAGCCCAAGGTGGGAGATGGCGTAGGGGTCTGGGGGGGGGGGGGCGGGGCGGAAGAGCTGAGCTGCGACTAGAACACTGAACCTGGACATGTCCAGGATCGGACGCCTGGAAAGGATGGGGAAGGGATCAGATACGATATCTAAGACGAAAAACAGTCACAGGCCTGGGTTAGCCCTCTGGAGAGTTGCCTGGACTCATTAGCCGGAGTTTCTAGTTTCTAACCAGATTAGGCAAGGGCGGGGGTGGCAGGGAGCTCAGCCTGGTGCCAGAAGGGCCAGGAAGGGAAGACAGGAAAGAAGGCTAGGGAGGAGGTCCGCACTTATGAAGGAGCAGAAGGGACCAGCTTAGGGGGTTTTCGGTCTGGGAGGAGCAGGAGGCAGAGAACAAGCCTTCCCTTAGACCCTTCGCCCCTGGTCCAGAGAGCCTTGCCTCCTTCACCTACCACTCGTTCTCCCGCCCCCACTGCATCCCCCTTGAGGGCACTGAGACTGCCAAGGGGAAGAAAGGCTGAGGAGGACTCCGGAATGGCAGCTTAGGTGTGAAGTGACTGACAAAACCCCAGATACCTTCAGGGACACCTGCAGTATGTATGGGTGTATGATAGAGCCTACAACCGTCCCATCCCAGAGCCTCTCTCATATGGGACTCGGGAACAGGTTGGACCCACTGGGATTAAACCTCCAAGGTTGTCTCTCCTTCCAACACACGTGGTCTGCGTCCTGCCCCATAGCGAGATATGTGGGGGTCGGAGGTGGATTGGTGATGGCACGACAGATGAGGAGGCGTCACCTAGTCTCTAGTGGGACCCCGGGGAAATAGGCGGTTCCATCCCCTCCTACCCCCCCCCACCCGGGAGACTTTGAGTGGCTTCTATTGGTTGAAAAATGAGAGGAGGTTGTGGGCGGGGCGAGGGGGTTAAGGGGGGGAAGAGAATCTGGGGGCGAGAGAGATGAACAGGGGAGTGAAGGAGAAGTGGTCACGATCACGAAGGGACGGATCTCACTAACTGCCGGTGGCATTGGCCAATGAGTACCCATTCTGGTGATGTCATGGACCAGTCGGTTTCTGATTGGTGACCAGGGTCCGAGACCATTCCCTCCCCTTCCCCCAACACACACGCTCTGGGGGAACCCAAACCAGCAGCCTCAGGAGCCTCCTGAGTTTCCAATGTTGGGTGGGGTTCAGACCCACCCCACCCCCAGGTCCTACTAAGCAGTCCTCGTACATCTTTTTCTGATTCTTCCCCAATGTCCACCCTCACCCCTCCTCCACGGGTTTTCTCAGCCCCGTCTTTCAAGAGTCTTCTCCGCCCTCAAGACATTCCAGCCCAAGGTCCCTCTGCTCTACATACACCCCATTTCACCCTAGAGAAGCTGAGAATTAGGGGGTTGGGATAGGCCTGCACTCCTGCTGATCCAGCTAGGAGCATATAGAACGGATAGGCAGGCGTCTCCCAGTTCTGAGTTTTTCCACTATCTAGACTGGCCTCGGGTTGCTCTTCCCCAGTGTCAAGTGCCCGTGTTGTGTGTGAAAGGAAGGTGGGGGTGGAACTGTCTAACACTATGTTTCGGTGTGTCTGTCATTGTATCTTCATCTCTGCCACACTGTGTGCATGGCTGGCATACTGTGTATCTTTAACTGTGTCAGTATGTGCCCATGTGAGTCTATCGTTGAATATTATCTTTATTGGTGTATGTGTGTAATTGTGTTCTATCCTTTGCGTCGGTGTCACGTCTATCTCCATAAGTGGGTCTACCCCTCCCTGTGTGTCAGTGTCTCTGTCACTGTGTGTCTAAGTATGTCTCTAAGCGTCTCACAGAGGGGAGGGGAGGGGGGAGAGATGGGCGGGGGAGCCCAAGCGGCCCCGGAGGGGGTGTGTGTGCCAGAGGCTGGGGGCGGGGAGGAGGCGGCGGCGGCTGTCAGAGCCGGCTTAGCCTGCGTTGGGGAAGCTCCTCTGCCTCCTGCTCCCGGCCTGCCCGGCCCAGGTAAGACCCCGGCCCCCCCAGTCTGGTCTTCCCCCTCATCTCCCATCCAACGACTCTGAAACATCTGAGAAGGAGCAACCCGGCTGTATGCGCGCATCCTTAGGCCCCCACAGACCCCTCACACATCCCCCGCCAGTCCTTCACCTCAACTCACGCAACCTCCCCCCTCCCTCTACCCCAGGCCTATAGCCGTTCTTCTCCTATCACAGAGAATCCCAGACAGACTGGTCCTCACCTTGGGCAGAGGGGGAGTAAATTCAGCGCCCCTCCCTGCCTCCCAAAGCCCTGCACATACACTTCACCTTCGCTCCCCGGCGGACGCTCTAGTCTTTCCATTGCCCCTGCAATCCTTGAGAAGCCGCCACCTCCCAGGGCCAGAGCATTTTATCCCGGGTCTATTAGGTCCCTGGGGTGGGGCCGGGACTGCAATGAGGGCTCCTGGGACCCCCAACCCCAATATCTCCAGCTTCTTTTCCCCCAGTCTCCTGATCCCTCAGGGTTCCCTGCGTCCCCGCCCCCAAGGGAAATCCATCTCTATTTTACTGATGGGGGGGGGGAGTTTGGGGAGGTGGGAGTGTCAGCGGAAGCCCCGGGTTATAATTAGCCCCTTTCCTAGTGTTTCCTAGTTAATCCTCCTCTCCTGCTACCCCCGCCCCATTGCCAAGGCTCAGAACCTCCGGAGGATCCTGAAAGCTTCAGGGCGGGAGGCGGGGGGAGGGGGGTGTGAGGGGGGATTTCCGTCCTGATCTGGAGAATTTTGATCCCTGGATGGAAATACCGGAACAGCAGCAGCTGCTGTCCCCAAAATAGAGGCCGGCTGGCGGTCCGATGCTCTCTCTCCAACACCTACCCTTCTCCCCTGGATGTGGGGACCACTGGACTCCTTAGTAACCTGGGTGTCCCGTGTTCTCTTCAGACTCCTAACCTTTGCCCCCTTTCCAAAAGCCGAAGATTCCTCCACCCCGCTGCTTGGCTCCTGGGTTGAAGGTGGGGGGCATGTAAGGGGGTGAGGAGAGATGGGGGGCGGGTAGGAGAAAGTAGGAGGATGCACTTTTGTCAGTGGCTGCTGACCCTCGCTGGCTGGATACTGGAACTGCAGTACCAGTGCACAGTATTGAGGAGGTGGGGAGGGCGGGGAAGGGGGGAGCGAGTCACCGAGGGCAGCTGGTTCTGGGGAAGAGCACAGCAGCTGACAGGAACCGGCACAGAGCTAGGCCTCTGTGCCAGGGGATGGGGCCAGAACAGGTCAGGGTAAGGATAGGGATTGGGCAGGAGTTTGAGGCAGGTTCCTGGCACAACCCCAGAACTCCTGACCCAAGGACAATTACAAGAGAGTCCTTTCTCTTTCTTCTCTCTCCCCTTCTCTCTCAACTTCCCCAAACTCTCTCTGGCCCAACCCTCTGTGGACTGTAGCTGTGGGCGTCACATAACCCCTCCACAGCCTCATCTCAGTCTATACCACCCACAGAGGACGGTATCTAGACCTTCTGAGCATGAAGCAAAAGGGCTCGGTTTCTGGGACTTTGTCTCTATCAGCTTGTCCTTCCTCTTCTGTCTCTGCATGATAACTATTACATCAAAATCCTCACCTCCTTCTTGCTTTCTGGCTGTCTCTTTCCTCTCCTCCCTCCTTGGCCATCCCACCTCCTGTCCCTCTTTACCCTTGCAGGCACCAGGATGGCCATGCGACTGTCTCTACCGCTTCTCCATAGTCCTTCCCCACCCCTTCTCCTCCTCCTCTTCCTCCTGGGCAGGGGGATAGAAGCTGAAACCATTGAGGATCCTGACCTGCTGGTGACAGTCAAGCAGGGCAAGCTTCGTGGAATTCACCTCAACGCCCCAGGAGGCCCCGTTTCTGCCTTTCTGGGTATCCCCTTTGCTGAGCCCCCAGTGGGACCCAGGCGCTTCTTGCCTCCAGAACCCAAACGGGCATGGAATGGGGTCCTGGATGCCACATCCTTCCAACACGTCTGCTACCAATATGTGGACAACGTGTATCCAGGTTTCCAAGGGTCTGAGATGTGGAACCCTAACCGAGAGTTAAGTGAGGACTGCCTATATCTCAACGTGTGGACACCTTCTCCCCGACCAGTGGTTCCTGCGCCAGTCCTGGTCTGGATCTATGGGGGTGGCTTTTACAGCGGGGCCGCCTCCCTTGATGTTTACGATGGGCGATTCCTGGCCAGGGTTGAGGGCACTGTGCTTGTCTCCATGAATTACCGAGTCGGCGCCTTTGGCTTCCTGGCGCTGCCAGGGAGCCGGGAGGCACCAGGCAACATGGGGCTGCTGGACCAACGTCTGGCGATGCAGTGGGTGCGGGACAACGTGGCGGCCTTCGGAGGGGACCCGAGGTCGGTGACGCTCTTTGGGGAAAGTGCCGGAGCTGCCTCTATAGGCATGCACTTGCTCTCGCCTCCAAGCCGTGGGTTATTCCATCGGGCGGTGTTGCAGAGCGGGGCTCCCAACGGACCCTGGGCCACTGTGGGGGCGGGTGAGGCTCGTAGGCGAGCCACCCTGCTGGCCCGGTTGGTGGGCTGTCCCGCTGGCAGCAACGACACTGAGCTGGTGGTCTGCCTGAGGACCCGTCCGGCCCAGGATCTTGTGGACCAGGAAGCGCAGGTGCTACCCCAAGAGAGCGTCTTCCGATTCTCCTTTGTTCCTGTTGTGGATGGAGACTTCCTCAGTGATACTCCTGAGGCCCTCATCAACGCTGGGGACTTTCATGGCCTGCAGGTAATTGTGCTTTCTGGCTCCTCATTCATTAATTACCCAAATTCAGAAATACTCTTTCACCTCTCATTTCACTTAAGCATACTTAGACCCAAAAATAGCTCAGTGGGGAAGGAAAAGAAAGGGATGAAAGTCAATGTATTTCTTTTCTCCCCAATCTTACAAATGTCTTTCTTCTTTTTCTCCCCAATCTTGCACATTTTCTCTTTCGTTCTCTGTATTTGTCCTGTCTGCCTCTCTTGTACTCTTTATTCCTGTCTACTCTGGTCTCCTTTCTTTTCACCTCTCCCCTCTCATGGTTCCTGTTGTTCTATGTATCTCTGTGTACTTGACTTTTTTTGGTCTCTACTCTGTCTTGTTTTTCTAAGGTGCTGGTAGGTGTAGTACAGGATGAGGGCTCCTATTTCCTGGTCTATGGGGCCCCAGGCTTCAGCAAAGATAATGAGTCTCTGATCAATCGGGCCCAGTTCCTGGCTGGAGTGCAGGTTGGGGTCCCTGAAGCGAGTGAGCTGGCCGCAGAGGCTGTGGTTCTGCACTACACGGACTGGCTACATCCTGACGACCCTGCCCGGCTTCGTGAGGCCTTGGGTGATGTCGTGGGTGACCACAATGTGGTGTGTCCTGCCGCCCAACTAGCAGGGGGACTTGCTGCGCAAGGTGCCCGTGTTTATGCCTATGTCTTTGACCATCGAGCCTCTACGTTGTCCTGGCCCCTCTGGATGGGTGTCCCACACGGCTACGAGATTGAATTTATCTTTGGCCTTCCCCTTGAACCGACACTCAACTACACTGGCCCTGAAAGAGTCCTTGCCCGTCGCCTGATGAGATACTGGGCCAACTTTGCCCGTACTGGGTCAGTTGGGTTGGGAGAGTGACGGAATATTTATAAGATTCAGATGGGGAACAGGCAAGGAGAGAGAAAAATAAGGAGAATGAGGAGTGATTGGGGATGGAGAAGGAGAGATGAGGAAGAGAGATGAGAGGCGAAAAGGGGTGAAAGGGTAATGAAAGAGGAAGATGACTGTGCGACTGTGGAAAAGAAGGAAAAAGAAGGCTGAAATGAGGGAGACAATGGGGGGGGGGGGCAAAGGACCTCATTTGAGAGATGAAGCCCACACAGATAATAAGTGGCAGAGGTGGGATTTGATCACGGATCCTCTGGTTGCAGATCCAAAGCATCTCTTTGATTGGTGGGGGGGAGGTGAGGTGCCAGGGGGAGAGGAGAGGAAAGGCAGCCGTCAGTCAACAAGCATTAGAAGCCTAATGTGTGCCAGGCACTACATCTGGGGGAAATGAAGATGCCAGGGTCAAGTACAGAGGGAAAAGGAGGCGCGGCTCCTGGCAGACCCGGGTGTCATCATGCCCTCGCTCTGCCCCCAGCAATCCCAACGAGCCCCGGGAGCGCGAAGCCCCGCGCTGGCCTCCCTACACGGCGGGGGCTCAGCAGTACGTAAGCCTCAACCTGCGGCCGCTGGAAGTCCGGCGAGGGCTACGCGCGCAGGCCTGCGCCTTCTGGAACCGATTCCTGCCGAAGCTGCTCAGCGCTACCGGTAAGTGGCCGGCTAGGAACGGGGGGGTGGGGGAGGACGCTTGGGGCGGGAGGCTGGAGGCAGGCGGGGCAGCGGTTTGGGTGGGATGTAGCGTTTGCTGGACCCCCGGGGGACGGCGGGTGCTGGGAAGTACGGAGCCTCGAGGAGGCCTTCTTGGGGCCCCGTATCTCACCCCATCACTCTCTTCTTCCCCCTCCCCTTCCTAGTCGGGGATGCCCAGTGCGCCAGCCCCTGCTCGGCCGGAGGTGGGGCTGCCCCAGGGCACAGGCTTGGCCGCTATGTCCTCCTCCCGCTCCTCCTCTTGTTGCTCTGATAACACACCCGTCACCCCCTCCCCGGGCCGGGTTGCGGCGACTCTCCGGAGCGGCCGAAGGGAGGGGCCCCGGTGTCAGGGAGCTCCAGATTCAGCGCCCCTCCCACCCCGCCCCGCCCCGCGAGAGCTCTCGGCGGAGGGAGAGCCTCAGATTGGACACGTCGGGGACACGCCCCTCCCCCGTTTGTTGTTTACATGAAAAAGGCAAATTTTTTTTTATAGAATAATCCATTGCATCCTGAGCGTGAATGTAGAGGGGCGGCTGAGGGTCTCCGGGTTGTTTGAGCACCACCACCCCGCCCTTAACGGGGCTGTTCTTTCTCAACTGTCTTCTCTTTTCTCCTCCCTCGTCTTCTGCCGCTCCTTGTCCCCCTGCATCTCCGTTCCGGCCATTCGCTTCTTCTGTCGCATGTCGTCCGCTCTCATCCTTTCTCGTTTCTCCCTCCAATGTCTTCCCCTACGCCGGTGTGCCTCGGACCCCCTCCCCCCCCTTCCCTCCACCCCCCTGGGCCACTGGCCGCCCTCGCAGATAGCCTGGATGAGGCGGAACGCCAGTGGAAGGCGGAGTTCCACCGCTGGAGCTCCTACATGGTGCACTGGAAGAACCAGTTCGACCATTACAGCAAACAGGAGCGCTGCTCTGACCTGTGAAGGGGCTCGGAACCCTTGGATCCTTCTTCGCCACTACAGGAAGCTGGCCTCCCCCCTCTCTCCCCAGCCCCACAGCTGTACATACTATTTATTTCTGGGCTGGGATATAATACGGGAAATGCCGCGGGGCTGGCCCCATCCTCCAGGGCTCTCTCGGCCCCATGCATGTCCGGGGCCGAGTCCCCTACCCCCGCGGTGCCTTCGCCCCTCTGGGCCGCCAATAAACTTGATCGCAGAGCTTGTGTGAGCCTGGTGGGGGAGGGGGCGGGGCAAGACCCGGAAGATAGGTGAGCGCAGCTTTGGTGCCCATGCCACTGCGGGGAGGTCTTGGGAAGCCCCCAAAGGCTTAATGGAAGAGGCGGGGTCGCTGCATTGTGAGAATGCTTAAAGGTCCACTGTTGGCAGGCCTCACACTCCCTCTTTTCCAGAACCAGCTTCGAAGGACAGGCAGGTGGGTGGTGCCAGAAAGGGTCTGATTAAGCCTCAGGGCTGCCATGGTAATTTCCAACCGGGCCTGAGAAGAGCTTCACGCTGCAGCAGCGAGAAAACGAGCCCTCCAGACCAAAAGGGCCGTCAGGTCCGGCACCTCAATACGAGCTCGTTGCCCCACCCCACTCATCTTTGCCCAATGCCCCCAAACCTGGAGCTCGCTAACTCGAATTTCTTCCTCTACACATAAAACTAGGATCTGCTTTCCAATGCACGCCTGAGCTTGGGCTCAACCTGTCCCAACACTTCTGGCAAGGGCTGGATAACACGGGTTGGACCTGTGGCTTTGGGGACTGGACCCTACAACACTGTTCCTGTCCTGATAAAGCAGACTCCTTAAGTAGATTCTACACTAGAAGGCCCAGTAGGCTGTGATAGAGACAGGAGATAAAGCCTTCTGGCTTTCAAAGTTCAGAGACTATCTTTCCACTTAGTAGAAAGTGTTATGGAGGAAGGGAAAGGAGGGCAAGGAAGAAAGCTCAGAAAATTGTGGGTGCAAGAGCCAAGGGAGTCTGGCAGCCAAGCATGAGTCTGTCTAGGGAAAAAAGCCAAAATGTCATAACTTGTATTTTCACTGCCAAGAGGCTCTATGGAACCACGAATGGTCACAGGGTTGAGTGGGTGAGTCGGCAAGAAATAGGCACAGCTTTTGACTCCAAGTCCTTTTACAATCAGTGTCCGAGAATTTAGGACTCCAGGAAAATGGGAATAAAGCCCGACATGAGAGGCTAATATAAAATGACTGAGCTTCCATCTCTATCTAGTCTTATGGACAGCTTACCCAGCATACCTATCAATGAAAACTAACGGCAGACACTAGACATTAAAGGAATCTTCCTTTTACACATGATTCTCCTTCCCAAATTCAGAAGGATAAAATAAATAAAAATGGTCTTCGGCACCTGTGCTGCTTCTGTAGCTCAAGCCTGCTACAGGTACTCTGCACACGCAGCTGCCCCAGTCATGTGGAAAGCTGTTTAATGGCAGTAGGGCTGAACATACAAAAAATTATTTGGGATTTGAAAGCGGGAGGGAGGGAATTATGGATACAGTAGTTGAGGAAGGGACCTTTTTCAGAAAAAATCAACATCTTCCGGGGCATCCAGGTCACGATACTCCACAATTGCCCTTGGGTCACCACGAACCATCCTGTGAAAGGTAATCAGAAAAGAGATGAAGCCAGACTTAGTAAAGCTGGGGTAGAAAGAAGAGCATATGTGAAATCTGGAAATCTCAGATCTTACCGGTTTCGGGGTTTCCCAGGGTAACCACCCTGGCCCCGGAATGAGTCATAGTTGCCACGGCCAGCACCATAAGGAGCATGGGGGCCACCATATGGGGGTCCTCCTGTAGGGACTGTGGGACGGACAGCAGCAGCTGTGAATGAAATATATGTTTAAATAAAGACACTCCAATTTTCCCCAATTTTCTCCCAACTCCAAATGATTCCATTCATCCTTCCTTTACACTCACCTCCATAGCCAAGGATAGGTGGCCGAGGCTGACCATAAGGCATCAAGCCCTGGGGTGTCTGGTGTGGGTAGGGAAGTCCTGTCAGGCCTGGGGGGAGTACAGCATGGACCGGAACATGAATTACTGCGTAAGGGTGGGAGGGGGATAAGGGGAGGATGGATTCATGGTAATGAGTGCCCTAGAAAACGGGGAAAGAAGGCCTGGGAAAGGGTAACATGACTAGATGAGGAGAGCCAGGAGTCTTAGACTGCCCAGAGTGAGATAAATGAGAATCTCCATGAAGCACTTCTTACTTTGAGCAGGACCAGGTGGTTGAGCTGGCTTGACTTCAGGCAGTGCAGGCCGCTTGGCATCAGTGAGGAAGTTGTTGAAAAAAGCCACCTCTTTCTTTACTTCCTCAATCTTTTCAGCATGCTTGTTGAAGATGTGCTTACGTACAAACTCAGGGCCCTGGGCCAGAAAAGAAAAGACGTTAAAAACAATCAGGAAGAACGAATTGTTGTTCAGTCTCTTCATGACCTTGTGGACCATACCCTCCCATGGGGTTTTGTTGGCAAAGATACTGGAGTTCTCCATTTCCTCTGCCTTAAGGCAAACAGAGGTTAAGTGACTTGCCTAGGGGTTACAAAGCTAGCAAGTGTCTGAGGCCACATTTGAACTCAGGTCTTCCTGACTCGAAGCCCAGCAGTCTATCCACTGAGTCATCTAGCTGCCCCTAGAAAGGACAAAAACAGATCTACTTCCCCCTGACTCCTTTGTTCTATGGAGTTTTAATTTTGGTATCTCTTCTAGGAGGTGATTAGAAATTCTTTCAATCACTGTTTCACCCTCTGGTTCTAGGATATCAGGGCAGTATTCCTCAATAATTTCTTGAGAGATGCTGTCCTGGCTCTTTTTTTTTTTTTGATCATGGCTTTCAGGCAGTCCAATGATTCTTAAATTAACCCTCCTGTTTGTTCCAGGTCTCGTCATGTTACAATTTTTCTCCCTTTCAAAATGCCCCAAGACACCTGGAACCGTTCACCTTAGCCTCCATCGTTCCTAACCTTGAATTTCTTGCCACTGAGGGGGCACAGCCACTTGTCTTTGCCCAGCTCCTGGGTGTTGGAAGTGACAAATTTTTCCACTTCTTGCTCAGGGTCTTTTCGTCCCATCTTCTGGGCTTCATCCTCTGACAAAGACTCCCGAACACTCAACAAGGGTGTCAGCTTCTCCTCAAATGTCTTCTGCCATTCTACCACTATGGTAAGAGAAGAGTATTAGGGTGAAATATAGAACCAGAGGAAAGGAGATTAAGGAAAAAAATCACAGGTGAGGATAGAAGTAAATCCCACTGAAGATGAAATGGGGAAGTAAAGAACGGAGAAACAAGGGGAGACACTAGATGTCTTACCTTCTCCATGGCTGATGCGATTTGGGGGTACAGGGCCTCGAACATGAATGATGCCACATCTGTTGGGCATTTCATCCTCGTTGGGATATTCACATGTATTGTAATAGTCCAAAGAGTGCACAATGCGTAAGTAAAGGAGGAGTTTGTCAAGAACCTGCATAGACATGTGGTGTCAAGATCTCTCTATACCCCTATTAATACCACTCTCCCCAATATACAAACAGGTAATGCCCCCTCACCTTCAGCAGCTTTTCATCTCGTTCCACGTTAATTTCAGCTGGATTCCCCTCCTTGGGAGGCTCCTCAGGGGGTCCCCCTCCACTGTTCCCCAGAAGCTCTTCCTCTTCAGCACTCACTTCCTCAATCAGGTAATCAGTGATATTCTTCAGGATTGGATTCTGAGAGGGCAGGCTCTGAATTGGGGTGGGGGAGGAGGGTTGCAGGTGGGTTATAAGAAAGGAATAAGGGCACCACCCCAGGTTGGCTGAAGTGGGCTGCTTACCACATCTGGCTGTGATAGCTCAGAACTTCCCTATTCAGGAAGGCAGAATTTGAAAGGTGAGGTGAGATTCCTACTATTAAACTGTGTATGCGAATCACTGATAGTGGTGGTTTTAGATTGGTAATGTCTTGACTTCCGTCCAGCCTACAGTAGGCTCCAGTCCCACAGCGGGGAGGGGGAGGGAAAGAGGGCAATGACGACAGTAGAAGAGTCTCATAATATCAAAGAGGAAAAGTAAGTATAACCCACATGCAATCACTGACCGTGGGCAAGGGAGGGGTCCCAGACTCAGCCCCCCAAAGTTGGGTCCTATCATCCAGAGTGTGAATCAGCTTGGCGGCCAGCTTGATGTCATTGCGTACAATCTGTTTGTGTTGAGTGATGCCATTGACGTTACGAACCCGTCGAGTTAAGTCTCGATTCACACCGGGGCTCAGCTCACACTCCCGAAGCTATACGAGAACAAGTAATTAGAAAGCTACCGACTCAGAGGCAACCCTGGAGGACAGAAAAGAATCCAGGACACCCTCAAAGTGGCCCATGGGTTTATACTACTAGGAACTGTGAAGTCCTTCAGAGAAGCTTATCGAATGAAGACAGATATGACCACACCTCTCAACACATCTTGCCCAGTCTCTTATATATAACTCTATATATTTATTCCCTCTATGGCACTCACCCTGATATTCTGCAGGTTCCAGCAGATTTCCTTGATGTTAACGCTTCGATCAAAAGTCACCCAACCTCGACGGAAAAATCTAAGCAAAGGTGGTGGTAGGTATGTGAAACTTCAGAATAATCTTCATCAATCACACCCTATGTAGCCCATTCCCCTCAGGGTACCCAAACATCCTGTCCTTCACAGCTCACCTCCTCTCAGGCTGGGGTTCTGACAAAGCCACACGCATGAAGCCTGGGTATTTCTTACACAGCTGGGAGGAGAAAAGGAAACGGGTAAATTTAGAATTCACATCTCTCTTCTTCCAAGTCTCCAAGAATTTGGGTTACTGCCCCTTATCTCCTTCCCTTGCCAGCTAGGAGGAACCAAAGGAAGACAGTGTTAACTGGTCCTCCACAATGAGGACATGATAACCTTGAGATATCTATGTGTGTCTCATCACAAACACCTGCCCTGACAAATAAGGTATCCCCATCTCACTCACAGAGATAATCTCAGCCCGAGGGATATTCGGTGCGATATTGCGCATGAAGAGGGAGCAAGTCTTGTGTAGAGGTCGGGGTTTGAATTCTAGTCCAAGTGTTTCCTTGGGCTTCTCTTTAGGCTTTTCTCGATCTTCCTCTTTGGGCTTCTCCTTCTCCTTGGCAGCTTCTTCTGTGTAGGGTGGAGATGAGGTGGGGGGGAGAGGAGTAAATAATTAATCTTATACCCCTCCCTCCCAACTCTATCCACCTAACCACCCCCTCATGAAAAAGAAAAATAAATCACCAACAGGAAGCTAAACCCACCAGCCTCATCCTTCTCCTCCTCAGCCTGGACACTCTCTGACTCAGATTCAGACTCAGACACACTGCCTTCATCAAAGCTGTCATCCCCACTGTGTTTCCGGTTCCGCTTCTTACTGCTCTGTAAGGAATGGCAGATGAGGTTGGAAAAGTCAAAAGATGAGTAAGAAATCAGGCCCTGCCCCTCCCCCAAAGGCCCACCACCTTCTTAGCTTCTTTCTCAGGCTCTTCTTTCTTCTCGTCTTTCTCCCCATCACCATCAGGTTTTTTGGCTTTATCATCAGACACACTATCATTCTCAGTCTATAAGCAGAGAAAATCATGGAGGTTATCTACCAAACAATCCACACTGGAGGCCTTTTTCTCCCTCAAGGTGGGTTCAGAATTTCCACCCATACCACCTCCACTCTTTCCCACATCCTAGGGGCCCCAACATTCCCAACCTGTTTGCTGTCTTCTTTGTCGTCCTTATCAGTTTTTCGTTCCCCGTCAGTAAGCCCTAAGCTTCCCCGTCCATCTTCTTTCTTGCCAGGTTCTCCAGGTTTCCCTGACTGCTCTTCCTCCTCTTCCTGGTCCAGAATCCTGAGGTCATGCTCTGTGCCTCCTTCCATCTTAATCACAGCTGCAGGCAGAAGTTCAGAGGTCACAACCCAATCTTTCTAGTCCTAGCTTTCCATTTTAACAAGGAAAGTAAGTACCTACCATAGTAGGTACATAGTAGGCAAGGCATTGTGCTAGGTGATGTGGACACAAACGGAAAAGTCATTTCCCTCAAGAAGATCCTGTTCTACTTGAGAAATCCAACATGCCATTTGCATATGTGAAAATTCGAAAAGGAAAATAGTACAAACTACTAGGGGAAATCATATAAAGCCTTCCTTGGAGTTGCATGTACACTGAACCTTGCAGGAAGCTAAGAATTCTAAGAGGCAGAGGTGAGAAGGGAATGTACTCCAGAGAAGGCAACAGTTTTTCTGCAAAGGCATAATGATGAGCTGATTATCTAGATGGGGGAACAGGGGAGTTGGTCCGTGTAACAGGTACATAAAAGTATCATGAAGGAAAGCAGTAAGGAATGAGTTCATAGGGACCAGGTTGTCTATTGCCAAGCTGAGGAGTATTTTATCCTAGAGGCAACTGACAGCCACTAGAGATTTTGAAAAGGGGAATGACACACATAGTCAGACTTGTATTTCAGAAAAGAGAAGTGAAGAAAGCCTGAATTAGGCTCTCACATAAATAAGAAAAAGGATGGATGGTGAGATTTGTTAGAGGCAGAAGCAACAATATTTGGCAACTGAACAGATACTGGGCATAATGGAAAAGGAAGGGCTAATGATTAGACCATGGTCTGAAAGAGTAATGAGTTAGAGAGGAAGGGGAAAAAGAGAATGAATTCTGTTTTGAAGACAGAATCACAGAATTTGAGAGCTAAAGGGAATCTCGATGATCTTAGTGCAACCAATACAATGTTGAATCTGAGATTAAGATAAATAGCTAAAGATGTCCAATAAAGTGATATTGTTCGGCAATAAGTGAAGTGGAATTATAATTTAGAAGAGGGCTAGATACAAGGATCTAAGAGTTTACTGTTAAGAAAATGAGAATTGAGGAGAAAGGGATGGGGTGGGGGAGAAGCTGATAGAAGGGACAATGGAGTCAGAAGCAAAACATTTCGTAAGGGAGAGGGTGAAAGAGAAAAAAGGATAAACAGGAAAAAAACAGGATGGAGGGAAATATATTGTTAATAAAATTTTTATAAGGTTCTCTGATAAAGGCTTTATTTCTCAACCATATAGATAACAGAGTCAAAATCATAAGAACACAAGTCATTCCCCAATTGATAAAGTCAAAGGATATGAACAGGCAGTTTTCAGATGAAGAAATCAAATCTATCTATAGTCACATGAAAAAAAATGCTCTAATCACTATTGATTACAGAAATGTAAACTAAAACAATTCTGAGGTACCACCTATCAGATTGGCTAATACGACGCAAAAGGAAAATGACAAACGTTGAATGGGATGTGGGAAAACCAAGACACTAATGTGCCGTTGGCAGAGCTGTGAACTGATCCAACCGTTCTGGAGAGCAATTTGGAAGTATGTCCAAAGGGCCATAAAACTGTGTATACCCTTTGACCCAATGATACCACTACAATACTAGATCTGTATCCCTAAGAAATTTTTTTTTTAAAAGACCAATATATACAAAAATGCTTATAGCAACTCTTTTCATGATGGCAAAGAATTGGAAATTGAAGGGATGCCCAACCACTGGGGAATGGCTGAAGAAGTTATGATATATGATTGTGATGGGATACTATACTATAATCAGCTTTAAGAAATAAGCAGGACACTTTCAGAGAAACTTAGGAACTTACATGCATTGATGCCAAGTGAGGTGAGCAGAACCAGAACAGTATACAAAGTAACAGCTATCCTGTACAACCACCAGCTGTGAGTGATTAGCTATTCCCACTAATGCAAAGATCCAAGACAATTCCTAAGGACTTATGGTGAAAAATACGATCCACTTCCAAAGGCAGAACTGACGGGAGTCTGAATGCAAATCAAAGCATCCTTTTCTTCCATTTTATTTTCCTTGGTGGTTTTTTTAAACTTTTCGTTTCCATGTTTTCTTTCACAACACGACCAATATAGAAACGTTTTGCATGACCATTCACATGTAACCTATATAATCAAATTGCTTGCCTTCCTACTGTTGTTGCTCGTCCTTGGTTCTCGAACAGGACCAATGATATCGGGAGGGTGCTATCTTGACTTGCAAGTGAACTGGATTTGAGTGATGTAGAGCTGTGTAAAGTCATCTGCCTCACTCTTTCCTTCAGTCATTTCATTTGGATTCTAGTGGCAAGACAAAGGCCAGGATAACTGGCGATGGCCCCAGAAGCTATAGGAGACTTCAGCCTCAGTTTGTCTAAGGCAACACCCATTCAGTAATTAAAGGTTAAGTAAGGATGGAGACAAAAGGTGACCTAGTCTGCCTTCACAAAAAATCAATCTGGAGTTTCTGGCCAAAACAGAACTATTGCTATTGACACTCACTCTGAGACACCAAAACCCAAACGATAAGCAAATGAAGCTGGGGCTGAGACCCATCATTGGCCAATCAGTGAGAGCCAGAGCAATTTGGTTAAGGCATAGTCAAGTAGTTCCATCTGAATCCCAAAGGGCCTTACCAAAGCCTGGTTTAACAGAGCTGTTTCAAGAAATCATAAATAAAAACTACCTGAGACAAAATTGTTCCAGTTCTTCAGGGGGGAGGGGGAAGACAATGATAGAATAAATAAGTAGGGAGGGAAGGAAAAAAATCTAGCCCCAAACCCCAAGATACCTTGCAAAGTATAAGTGATCAAAATTTATATTCCTTTGGACCAAGCAAACCAGGAGAATAGGAAGAAGCGGAGGGGGGGGGGGGGGGGAGGAAGAAGAAATAGAAGCACTGGACCTAGCCAGCTGGGTCCCCAGAGGGAGAGCTACTACTATTCACACCTTCCCAACAAGGGGGGGAGAAGAAGAAAGAAGGGAGTGAACTCAGAACTCAAAATTTTAAAAAAGCCAAAAATTCTTTTCACACGTAATTAGAAAAAAAAATAAAAGTGTGCAGTAGGAAATGAAAACAAAGACCACTGGCACCTTTTGGGAGGGTCCTTTACTTTATTTCGGAGTGATGGAGGCCGTAGCCACTCCTGGAGCAAAGAGACCTATGTTTGTGGCTACCTAGGATGAGGCTTATCACTAGGCAGACTAAGAAGGAGGAAAGACAGAGTATTCGTTCCTAGCCTGAGGTGATGATAGGGTCGAATGCGGGATTTTAAAGAATGGAGATCTGGACACATTTGCAAGTAAGGAGAAAAAGATTGAGGCAGGACAGGCAAGGGCACAAGTAAAGGGGTTGACCTTGGTAAGAAAAGCTACTTTATCACAGACTGGAACAATGAGGAGAAAACGGGAGATGATGTTGATGGGTGATGAAATGGAGAACGGAAAAGAGATGATCATGGATGGCCTCTGTTTTCTCTGCAGGGCTTCTGCTCCCTTAAGACCTGAATATTTTGGCCTCTTTCTCTCTCCAGATTCCCCCAGTCCTTTCACGGACAAAGCCATCTGTACTGTGCAAACCCATACCTGCATCCAGCATCTTGACGATGGCATCAGCCTTGTCAATATCCAAAAGGAGGTTATCAAACCAGCCACTATCCATTAGAGACAGGAACACCTGAAGTCTGTTCTGTAGGGCTCCTCTGGCCTCCTGCCGACGCTTCCCCACCTCATCAGGGTGGTATTTGGACCGAAACCTGAGAAAGGAAATGGGAAGGGGAAAGACAAAATAGTCACAAATAGCCAGGGCCATGGATGTGAGTGGGAGTCCAAGAGAACCATGGTAGACCCCCACCCTCCTCATATACCCACAAAAGATGGCAAGAACAGGAGACCATAGGGAGGGGGAAACAAAGAATTATCATGCCACCCCAAACGGGACAAAGACTGGCTCTAGGTGAGAAGATTTGGGAAAAGCCAGGATTGAGGAACTCTGGGTTCCAGAAAAATGGGGAGTCTAAGAGAGAATGGGGTAAATAAGGCAGGATCCCTTAATTCATTTCCCTAGATTTCTGGGGTACTAAGATAAATGGGATGAGTACTGCCAGAGCCCCATAGATAAAAGAGGAAATACACCCCAAAAGATCTCCCTCTCTTCCCTTCAGAAATTAAAAGGACTATTACCCCCAATCCCTCTAGGCTTAGGAAAAGGGCCTGAGACACACCAAGTAGGTCAGGGCCAAGAAGGACCTGACACTTCTATCTCCCCTTGGGAAGACAGACAAAATGGTTATGGGAGCAGAGAAAGGAAGTGGAAGAAATGACTGTCCCTTATAATTAAGGCACTGCCTAGGGGGACAGAGAAAGCAAAGAGAAAAGTAAGAAGTTTGGGGATGGGGGGGCGGGAATTAAGTCCTGGAAACAGAAAAAAAGGACACTGAGATGGGGAGACTGGAGGGGTGGCAGGGGGGAGAGTGTGAAAAGCTGAGGTAGATTAAAAGACAGATAGATAGGGAAAGACAAAGGGGATAGACAGAGGTAAGGAAACATGGACCAGAGATGGGGAGAAAAGGAGACACAGAAATATATGAAAAGGAGAAAAGAGAACCAAAAGTTCAGCGTGAGAGGGAAGGAAAAGCCGCAGGCGTCGCCTCCAGGGACTTTACCTTGGCTGCTTGGTCAAACAGAGCTCAAGATTTAACTAGCCGGGCCGACCCGAGCTGGCTGGTGGGCCTGGGCCGGCTGGCTCCTGGCTGGGGCGGGCTCCCGGCCCGCCGCCCCGCCCCGCGTGGCTTGGCGGTGGGGGCCCTGACTGACTAACTGCCTAAGCATTCACATTCATCTAAGCCACTGCATTGTGCACAGCGGTGCCCTTTCTCTCTGCCTGGCCGGGGGGGAGCACGGCTCGGCCCAGGGGGGCTGGTGTATGGGCTGGGTGTGGTGGGGGTGAGATGGGTTTGCTCCGAGCTCCGGCGATGGGTGGGTGTAGTTCCCGGTTCTGGCTCTTTTCAAAGAGGAGGAGCACGAGGAGGGGGGGAAAAGATGGTTGATTAAAATCAAAACATCCACAAACGAAAAAAAAAAAATCAAAGGGTTTTTTTGGGTTTTTCTTTAAAGATGACCCCAAGGCCTCTGCTTTTCTTGTTTAGATTCACTTGTCACTGTTAGGAGACCACCAGTCACAAAGGGTACAAAGATTGGGGATGACACAGCCCATGGCTCTCTCTGTGCCAACAAAAGGGGAAAACAGCCTCTCTGCCACCCACAGGAGAAAGACAGTGCAGGAGGGCTCCAGCCAGCTCCCTGAAGGTATCTCATTCACTGAGGTCAATGGTATTAGGTGGAGGTGGAGGAACACAGGAGTCTTTATACCCAGGAGACCACAACAGGCAATGTTGGGCACTTCCCCAAACCCGCAGGAACTCCAGGGCACATAGGGCTTCGGGCTCCATCTCCTAGGCCAAGGGTGACATGCCAAGGGAAAGGAGGATGGGTAAGCGGGGGGCACTCACCACTCCTCGTCTTTATGAGCCAGGAAGAAGTCCTGCATCTGCTGCCTTCGGAACTCCAGTTTGTAATCGTTGTAGCGTTTCACGGCTTCCGTCTCATCCACAGAATCATCCAGTGACAGCAGAAACTCCTTAAAGGTCTTCATAACAGGCGGTGGAACACCCAGGTCGATTTCTGCGATGCTGCCCAGCCTGGGGGGGGCCCGGTCGGGGGGTCTTGGTTGGGGGGGAAGAGGGTGGGGGGATGGGGGGCCAAGGTAGCCAGCAGCCCCATTCCTCACCTAACCATGGACATTAGTCCATTTCCATTTCCCACGCTATCGGTCTAGTTCCCTATTAGCCCTTTTTGCCATTCCAGGTACCTCCCCTCTTTTTTAAAGCAGCCACAACATTTCTACTTCCCACACTTCTCTCATTTTGCCCCGGGTCTTTACCTGGCCTGGATGGGTAGTACATGATGCTGCATAATGTGGACGTCCGGATGGCCCCAGGGCTGAGGAGGGCCGTAAGTTGGGCCTCCACCTCCCCCAGCGTAAGGCATCTCATAGCCACTGTGGTATGGGTCAGAGCTGTGTTCGTCCCTGAGAGTAAAGAACATGAAAATCAGAAAAGAGAGAACTCTGGAGAACAGAACAAAGGATGGGAAAGCTAGAACTATTCGAAGTTAGAAGGTCTAAGGCAGAGGTGGGGAACCTGTGGCCTTAAGGACACATGTAGCCCTCTAGATCCTCAATGGTGGCCCTTTGACTGAATTCAAACTTTGAAGAACAAATCCCCTTAATAAAAGGATTTGTTCTTAATAAAATCTGGACTCAGTCAAAAGGCTGTACTCAAAGACCTAGAGACTACAGGTTCCCCACCTAGCAAAAGGGATGAAAGACAAAGAGATAGTCTGAGAAAGAGATGACAAGTGTGTAAGAGCTTTCCAAATGGAGTGGATAGAGATTGATGGATTTGGAAGAAGAAACTTCTCAGGAGTTTGAAAGAATATGGTGGAAAACCTTTGGTATTCTTGTGGGCAGGGCTATAGATTAGTCCAGGAATTCTCAAAAGCAATTTTGGAACTATGCTAAAAAAAAAAAAAGTCACTAAACTAATCCACGCCCTTTGATACAGCAATGCCTGCTACTAGGACTATACCCAACCGAAGAGACGCAAAAAAGAACCCAAATATACAACAAAACATTTATAGCAGCAATTTTCATAGTGGCAAAAAACTAAGACACTAAGGAGTTCCCACCAAATGGGAATAGCTGAACAAACTATAGTAATGGAATACTGTTGTGCCGTAAGAAATAACAAAAGAGATGCTTTCAGAAACCTAGGAAAATCTGTATGAACTGGCAGAAAGTCAGGTGAACAGAATTAAAAGCCCCATTTATACAATAACATTGTTAAAGACAATTTTAAAAACTTAAGAACTTTGATCAATAGAATGACCAATTAAGATACCAGAAGACCAATAAGGCATACTGGCCACCTCCTGAGAAAGGTAATAGATTAAAGATGCAGAACGAGATGAATGTTTAGATTTAGCCAATGAAGAAATTTATTTTGCTTAACTACAAGTATTTATTAAAAGGACTTTTTCTTTCTTCGGGAGGTAGAAGAAAAAAAAGAATAAATGAAACATTAATTAAAAACACTCAAAAATAAAAGCAAGAAAAAGCAAAGCAGAGCTAAGCTCTGGCATTCTTACCAGTCTCGCCTCATTCGTTTTTGGGGAGGACTGAGTTCATGGCGTGGTGGAGAAAAGCGCTCACGTCGATTTCTATCATAGTCACGATATTCCCCCCTGCTCCTCCGATCTCGACCACGGTCCCACTCTCTAGAGTTGTAAAATAAATCGCCAAGCATTTATTAATCACCTACTATCTGCCAGGAATGGTGCTAGATATGAGGAATTTAAAGACAAAAAGGGAAACAGACCATCCCTCTATGAATTTATATTGTTTCAAGGGAGATAATATTTAAGTAGACATAATACAATGGATAGACTTGGAGTCAGGAAAATCTGAGTTCAAATCTGCAAGTCATTTAATCCCTGTTTGCCTCAGTTTCCTCATCTGTAAAATGAGGATAATAACTGCCCTTACTTCTCATGGTAGTTATGAGGATAAAATGACATAATATTTGTAAAGCACTATGTAAACGCTTTCTCCTGTATTATATAAATGCTAGCTAATATAATGTAGCTGGCCTTGGAGACAGAAGATATGGATTTGAGAACCAATTCCAATAAATACAAGTCTTTTCAGTACAGCAGGCAACTCTTTAAGACTATAAATTGCAGATAAAGATGCCAAAATGTAATGGTAGAAGAAGTTTCCTCATCCTGGAGTTGTCTATGCCAATGAAATCACAAGTCTAGCCCTTATTGGGAAGGAGGGCATTTAGCAGCGAGGAAAGGTGGGAGAGACTAGGAATACTTCATGGAAAAAGCGATGCTTGTGCTGAGTCTTGAAAAAAAAGAGACTGTGAGGCAGAAGTGAGAAGAAAGCACGAAGGCATGGAGATCGGAGATGGTCATTAAGGAACCAAGAGTAGAATGGTTTGGCTATAATGCGAAGTACCAGGAAAGTAGAGCTAAAAAGACAGGTTGGGCCCAGGATGTGAAAAGCTTTAGAAACTGAAAAAAAGAATTAATATTTGACCCCAGAGACACCAGGGAAGCAGAGGAATGTAATGAGTTACGGGAATAATGTGGTCAGATCCATGCTTAAGGAGGCTTTGGCAGGCATATTGAGGATGGACTGTGAATATAGGGGAGAATGCAGGTAGCAGAGAGGCTTTAGAAGACTAATGCAAAAGTACAGCCAAGATGTAGTAAGGGCCTGCCTAAGGTAGTGTGTGTGAGTGGAGAAAAGGGCAGATTCAAGAGCTATCGTGCAGACGGAAACCAAAGTATTTTCAATTCAATTAGCAACGATGAGATATGTGGAGTGAAGGAGAGTGAAGAGTTGAAGATAACTGAGGAAGACTAGAGAAATTCAGAAACTGGACAAAGTTCGAGTGAAAAGATGAGTTCTGTTTTGGACATGTAGAAAAGAATCTGAATTGTCTATGGGACAACTAATTTGTTCTCAACCTTTTTTTTTTTTTTAAAGGCAATCAGGGTTAAGTGACTTGCCCAAGATGACAGAGCTAGTAAGTATGTCAAGCGCCTGAGGTCTCATTTGAACCCAGGTCCTTCTGACTCCAGGGCCAGTGCTCTATTCACTGTGCCACCTAGCTGCCCCAATGGGACATCTAGTTTGAAATGCCAAGTAGGCAGCTGGTGTTGCAGACCTGGAACTCAGGAGAAAGGGCTAAGACGGGATATATAGATCTAGGAGTCATCTAAATAGAGATATGGTCACTACATCAAAAATCAATGAAAAGTACTGACCTGAGGAAGGTGTGAGGAGGGGGTGGGGGTAGGAAAGGGATACCCAAATCAGGTGTGGTAAAGTAAAAAAAGAAAACAGACCATTATCACTAAACAATTACTAATTTAAAAATATGTAAGACATTAGTAAAGAGGGTATAGAAATATATACAAAAAATTATTTATTGTGATCAGGTTGAATTTATACCAGGAATGCATTATTAATATTCTAACAGTAAAACTCGATAAAAAAATCATGTTAACAAAAGCAATGAAAATCAGACCAATCCATAGATGCAGAAAAGGCTTTTGTTAAAATAAAACACTCACATTAAACATACCTAAAAAAGGGAAAAACTAGACCTTTCCACAATATGATAAATAATATTTATCTAAAATCAAGGGCTTTCTCATTATCCAGAAAAATTTCATTTTTTAAAAAATTTATTTATTTTCAGTTTTTGACATTCACTTTTATGAGTTCTAACTCCCCCCCCCACTTCCCCTCTCCCCAAAAGACAGACCGCAATTTGATATAGGCTATACATGTACAATTATATATTACACATATTTCCACATTAAACAGGTTATGAAAGAAGAACCAGAAAAAAGGGAAGAAACCATGAGAAAGAAAAAAGAGAAAATACTATGCTTCGATCTGCATTTGGCCTCCACAGTTCTTTCTCTGGATGTGGATGCATTTTCCAACATGAGTGTTTTGAAAGAAAAATTTTAAATCTCTCTAATAAAAAGATACAGCAAGGATGTCCATTGTCACTTCTGCTAGTTGCTATAGTTCTAAAAGTGCTACCTATTAGCAACAGAAGAAAAAGAAGAAATTGGGAAAATAAGCAGACAAAAGAGACAAAATTATCTCTACTGGCAAATGATATGATTTACTTGGGAAATATTAAAGATTAAACAACAAAAAAAATTAGGATAACTTCAGAAAAGTAGGAAGATAAACAAAAACCATCGGCCTCCAGCCCAGTGGGAAAGCCCTGTTGGTAGAATAACAAGAGCAGGAAGCCCAAACCAAAGAGGAAGCTTTCAGTTTCGCCACGGAATCTGCAGAGCTTTTTAGATGTCTGACAGTGGCTGAGTCTAGCAATATTCTACTGGAATTCTATATGGAAACACAAACCCAGGTCAGGGATTTGTAGGGCTCAAAACCAGTAAGGAAGTGTCAGACTTTGCCCAGGATCAGATGACTTGGGGAACGATGAAATCTTCTAGGCTCACCTGTCCCCGAGATCTTAGAATGACCAAACAAACACACTCAATAGCCCAAGAAAGCAGCAGCAAGACCCAAAGGAAGATAAATTCAGCTCAGATGTTACCATCATAAGTCCAGAGTCTATCCCTAACAATCGTGCTTTTTATATTTCGCTGATTGCCAGGATTCAAAAGAATCATCACTTTTTGGCCAACTTTCCATTGAGAAGCCTCTCTACTTCCCAAGGCGGGTCCTTAGTCAGCAGATGCTGTGTCCAGGAACCCTACTGGAAGCCCGAACTGTTTTCCAGTTGTGTTTAACTCTTTGTGACCCTTTCTTTTTGGCAAAGATATTCAGTGGGCATACCATTTCCCTCTCCAACTCATTTTGTAAAGAAGGAAACTGAAGCAAACGGGTTTAAGTGACTTACCCAGAGTCACACAGCTAGTGTCTAAGGTCAGATGTGACCTCAGTAAGATAAAGTGTTCCTAACTCTAGGCCTGGCACTCTAGTTACTGGGGATAAGCTAGATGCATTCCCAATAAGATCAGGGTGAAACAAGGATGTCCATTATCACCCCTACTATTCAATTTGGTACTAGAAACGTTAGCTGTAGCAATAAGAGAAGAAAAAGAAATTGAAGGAATCAGAATAGGCAA
>CM053627.1:206230307-206341814 GCA_028646595.1 Phalanger gymnotis
AGGTATAGAACACTCCCCTTTCTCCACCAACCCAAGTCAACTTCACTACCCTCCCCCACCCATAAGGCTGCCACTGCCCCCCCTTTCCTTGCCCAATGCCTGGTCATCTTATTGAAAAAGACAATTTCTCTTCCCTTTCTCCCTCCACCAGGAGGGTTCCTTATGTTTCTACTCTTTTCTAGTAATATTCTCCCACATGTCCAAGAAAACCTTCCATGGCCCTACTACCAACAAGCCACCCTTATATTCCCAAGTCCTTCCCTCACCAGAACAATAACAAAAAGCCAGATTTTATGTAGCCTTACAAAATGCTTACCTCGATAAAGAATAGCTAAAAAAGAAGTAACCAACTTTCAGAAATTTGATCCAGTGCTGTTCTCCACGCACTGTATTACTCCCTAGACAGTCCTAGCCTTCCTTCCCACCTCCACCACTCCTAATCCTGGTAAAATCATAGATTTTATCTTCAATTTAGAGCTGAAAGGGACCCAGAGATAAAGGACCTGGGCAATGATTAAGCTCAACCCTAATAAAATCACTTTTTACTTACAGATTAGAGATGGAAGGGACCCAGTAATAAAAGGACCTTGGAGATTATCTAGCCCAATCCTCTTACAGATGAGACTAAAACCAAATCATTCCTTATTGTGGCAGACAAACCACTAGAATTCAGGTCTTTCAACTTTAAATCCAGCGTTCAGTTCACTTTACAATAACATCCATAACTGAGACCTCTTAATCCCCCACCCCCAACAATCCAAACTAGCTCTTGATACCCGGGAGCCCTCGGACTTTCCAAGATAAGTCCCACTCAGGGGTCTTCCAGGTAACCTCTCCACATCTTCCAAGCTTTTAAATCTTCAGACTTCAAATAGATATAAAAGACACCACCCGCCCCAAGCTGTGCACCTCAGCTCCTGGACCTTATTCAGAACATACGCCCCCAGCCCTAAAAGGTATTTATAAAATAGCCTTCAAAGTTTGTTCAAAGAACGCACAGGAAGGAGATGGGGGGAGGGGAGTCGTCATTAAGTGCTGAACTATCTCCCACCTTCTGGGGCTCGTAAAGGATACTAAAGGCTACATCCCGCAGCAGAGTAGGAAACTGAGGCCCGGGGGGGGGGAGGAGCAGAAGAACGGAAACGCCACACACAACCCAGGAACCGCCTCGGAAACCCATCCCCTCCTCACCTCAGGCCCAGCTCAGGCCAGGCTGGCCTATGCCTTCACTCTCAAGGCGGCTCGGCTTAGCGGCAGCCGCGTCGGGCCTTTTAATCCCTTCTACTGCTGAGGGAGTCGGGGGAAGGGAGGCGGAATCCAAGGAGGGAGGGGAGTCTGTGCGAGAAGAGCCGGAGGGTGCGGGGCAATTAGGGGCGCGGGGGCAGCAGAGCTGACTGTAGGGTCAGAACTAAAACGTGACGAAAACAGCTCACGGCCGAGTCCGCGCGCGCCGTTCCTCCCGCAGTGTCTGCTGGGAGCGACTGTGGCGTCGGCGTCAGCGTCGGCGTCGGCGTTGACGCATGCGCCCTCTTGGGCCGAGTTTTGTTTCTCTCGGGGCCCGGATAGGGAGTTCCCGGATGGACGGAAGCGGAAGTGCCTGCAGAAGGGGAAAAGGGAAATCGAGGCAGCCTGTAACACGTTTCGTTCTGTCTTCAGTTCGGTTCACCTGCCGTTCCTGGGACACGTAGTGTACGAGAGTCGGTGCTAAGCTTTTTTGAGAATCAGAGATGAGAATTGACACAGTTCTTGACTTCAAGGAGTTTACGATCTAATGGGGGAGGGAAACGCTTACCAAACTGGCAGGGCCGCTAGGTGGCGCAGTGGATGGAGCATTGGCCCCGTGATCAAGAAGGCATTAGTCATGTATTCAAATACGGCGTCGTCGGACGCTAGCTGTGTGACCCTGGTCAAGTCAATTCTGTTTGCCTCAGTTCCCTCATGTGTAAAAAAAGTGTCTTTGCCAAGAAAACCACAAATGGGATCACGGAGAGTCAGACAGACTGAACGACTGTAGATGCCAGTCACGGAGGTTTTACAAATATTTTATTTATGGAATGGGAATGGACCCACGTGCTGCCAATCATCTCTTAAAAATGAATTAAAGTCGTTACTTATAAGCCCTTAATGCCTCTACCCTCTTAAAAAAAAGGCGCATAGATTAGTTTGCCTATTGTCATTATATATGGTATCATCTATGATTCCAATAAATAAATCAGAGTACTAATAATGGTTTCCCCACACCTTACTATGAATTATGTTACAGTCCCCCAGCTTGTTGACCTATTCTTTCAGTGCCCTTGTAATGTCAATATTTTTAATGTCCTGGCCTGCGCCTCCAGATCAGCAAGTTCCTACAAGTTTTTACTTCAAAAACATCATATTTTTCAAGCAAAGCGTACCTTATCTGATCAATGGGCTGATCTGGAATGGCAATATTTAAAATTTTTTTCCTTTCATTAAAAAAGGGAACAGAATAATTAGATATGTTCTCCTCTTGATGGGAGTGAATTTTGTATTTTTTCTCCAGGGGGGAAGGGAGGGCAATTGGGGTTTAAGGGATTACCCAAGGTCACACAGCTAGTTAGTGTGTCAAGTCTGAGGCCACATTTGAACTCAGGCCCTCCGGACTCCAGGGCAGGTGCTTTACTCACTGCACCCCCTAGCTGCCCCAAATACTCTATCGTTAATAGTCTTAATTGCCTTAATTGCCTCAGTGCTAGTCTATGGAAAGAAGTCCCCTCTAAGCTTTAAAGGAATATTATCTTTGTGTGAATGGGGAAAAGAGCTTTTGTTTTGAATGGCTTTTTGGAAATGAGTGGAAAAAGCATTCTTCACTGAACTAATTGTATACGGATGTTGCCAGACAATTGAGGGGTGGCATGAAGGACCTCAAAAGTGAGACTATGTAAATCAAGGCAAATCTCTGGAATTTTAGGGTGGTTTAGCAACTGTGTTGAAGAAACTACTTGGATTTTGTCTTTGTTTTATTTTTTAAATTTGGCATTTAAGGAGATGATTCTGGGAAGATGGTAGAATAGGTCAGAAAACTTTCAGCTCTCCAAATTTCCTCCACACACACAAAAAAAAGATAAAACATCACTTCAGAGAGAATGTAGAGCAGTGGAAATAAACAAAAGTCTCCTGGGGTAAAGCAGACGTTCTCCTAAAAAAACTTGAGAAGACTCCACCCCACCTCCCCCAAGACCCAACCTCCAGGGCAGAGGTTAGGCCTCAGTGAAATGCAAAGACCTCCAGGCCAACTCTGTTGAATCCACAATTTCACAGACAAAGGTGGGGCAGGGTCTGAAGGCTGAGAAGATTGAAGGGCCTTCCACTATTGAGGGGCACCAAAAAAAGCTATACTATCCCAGAGCTGGTCCTGAACTGCTGCAGGGGAGAAGGGCCTAGCACACACCTGGTGAATGCAGTAGCAGAGGGGTAGGGACCATGCTGGTTGTGGGCACTTGCAGGAGAGCAGAGCTCGTGCTTTCGCTTCCAGGGAAGAGAGGACAGCTGTAGTTTGCAGCCACCAGAGGGAGTGCAGGGAGCAAGATCATTTGGAGAACAGTGTAACTGGGGGGCCTAACTGAGGTGGTTTAGGAATGGAAAGGAGAGCCTAAGATTGAGCCCTAGGGCAGACCTCAGAAAATAACAATAAGAAGGACCTGAGGCTTAAGGCATCATTCCCCATACCTTGGAACTAGAACTTGATGACACTAATAGCTACTAAAAACAAAATAAAACAAAAAAGAATAAATAAAAATGAGTAAGCAAAGGAGAAAGAACAAACATCTGGGTTCATATTCAGAGGAAGATAATGGAGCTAAAAAAGCTACTCCTTTTTCAATGAAAAAAAAAATGTCAAATGGTGCCAAGCACAAAAACAGTTCCTGGAAGAACTTTAAAAGGACATTAAAAATCAAATAAGAGAGATCAAGGAAAAAATAAGAAAAAAAGTAAGAACAATCCAAGAAAATCAAGAAAATTATGGAAAGAAATTCAACCAACTTGAAATAGAGAATCAAAAACTTAAGGAAAAAAATAATTCCTTGAAAACTAGAATGGGACAAAGGGAAGCTAATGACATTCTAAGGCACCAAGAAATAATAAAACAAAATCAAAAGAATGAAAAAAAATAGAAGAGAATATGAAACATCTCATCAGAAAAACAACTGATCTGGAGAACAGATGGAGGAGAAATAATATAAGAATAGTCGGACTACCTGAAAATTATGATTAAAAAAATGTTCATGTAACATTAGAAGAAATTATCAAGGAAAAGTTCCCTGAAGTTCTCGATCAAGAAGACAAAGCAGAAATAGAAAAAATCCACCTATCACCACCTCAAAGAAATAAGAGGGCAAGGAGAAAGGGTGGGGGAGGGGGGTGGAGCGCAAAGGAGGGACTCCTGGAGGGGTGGGTAGGTTAAGGAATAGGAAGGCAAGGTAGCAGGTAGAAGTAAAGTAGATGAGTGAAGAGAGATAGGGGAATAAGGTGACAAGGACAGTGAGGAAAAATAGGAAGGAGGAAAATACACAACAAGCAATTATAGCTTAGAATGGAATGGGATGAATTTATCCTTAAAATGGAAATGGATAGCAGATTAAAAATTTGAATTCAATAAGTTGCTTTCAGGAAACACAATAAAAATGAGAGATACACACAATGATAAAGGGCAGGAGTAGAATTTATTATGTGAAAAAGGAGTAGTAATCATGATCTCAGACAAAGTTAAAGCTAAAATAGATATAATCAAAAGAGAAAAATAGGGAAACTACCCTTTGTATCAGCAACATTATTCAATATTGTTTTAGACCATTTAACTAGACAGTATAAAATGCCTGAGAGTATACCTGCCAAAACAGACACAGGAACTATATGAACATAAACATAAAACACTTTTTATACAAATAAAGTCAGATCTAAATAATTGAAGTAATACTTATTACATATGGATAGATAAAGCCAATATAATAAAAAATGACAATTTTACCTTTTTTACCTTTTTATTTCATGCCATTCCAATTAAATTACTAAGAAATTATCTTACTGAGTTAGAAAAAATAATAAAGTTCATTTGGAAGAATAAAAGGTCAGGAACTTCAAAGAAACCAGGGGAAAAACATGTAAAGGAAGCAGATTCAATAACATCAGACCTTAAACTGTATTATAAAATGAGAGCATTGTTGAAGTGTAAATTTTAAAAGTGTTTATTTGTGTAAATTTAGAAGTGTTGAAGTGTAAAATTTTGATTATTCTAAATTAAAATTTTCTTGTATAAATAAAACCTATGCCACCAAGAATAGAAGGAATGCAGAAAATTGAAGAAAAATCTTCAAAGACAATCTCTCAGAGTTAGAATCTTGCTGTGGTACAGGAATAATGAGGTGGTTGATTTAGAAAAACAACGAAAGACTTGGATTTATGAAGGAAAATGCTGTCCACTTTCAGAGAAACAGATGACAAGTGGAAAGAAGCAGAGTACGGTCTTACATATAAGTGCATGAATATATATATATATGTATGTATATATCTATAGATGTATGTATATGTATATATATGTATGTATATATATGTATATATGTATGTATATGTATATATACACATATATGTATATGTATATATCTATGTCTGTATATATTTATCCTTGCTTAATTGTAGCCTTCTTTAGTGTGGAGTAGGAGGACGAAAAGGAAGAAAATAAAGGAAAAAGTGCACAGCCAACAACAAAAGAAAACCCCCTTTGACCCAGCAATACCACTTCTAGGGCTGTATCTCAAAGAGATAACACAAGTGGGAAAAGGACCCTATGTACAAAAATATTTATAGCAGCTCTTTTTGTAGTAGCAAAGAATTGGAAATCAAGGGGATACGCATCAATTGGGGAATGGCTGAACAAGTTGTGGTATATGAATGCAATGGAATACTAGTGTGCTGTAAGAAATGGGGAGATAGACTTCGTAATAACCTGGCAAAACCTACATGATATAATGCTGAGTGAGTGGAGCAGAACTAGGAGAACATTATACACAACCACAGATATATGGATTCTGTGATAACTAACCTTGATAGACTTGGCTCTTCTCAGCAATACAAGGTTCAAAGACAACTCCAAAGGACTCATGATGGAGAGAGCTATCTACATCCAGAGAAAGAAATATGGAGTCTGAATGCAGATTGAGGCACATTGTTTGCTCTCCTTTTTTTCTTTTGTTTTTGTTTTGTTTTGTTTCTTCTTTCTCATGATGCACTCCATTGATCATAATTCTTCTCTACAACATGACTATTGTGTAAATAAGCTTAATGCGAAGTTGTATGTAGAAGATATATCAGATTCCATGCCATCTGGGGGAGGAAGGGGATGGGGGGAGGAAGAAAATCTAGAATTCAAAAATCCTGCGGAACTGAGTGTTGTAAAATAAAAATAAAAAAATCTTAATTTAATTAAAAAATAAAAGAAAACCTACAAGGATGCCAAGAAAATCTGGGCAGCTTTGAAAACAGTGTGAAGTATTTATTATATAAGCTTTCTTGAAATGGAAATTTATTAGTGAATCTTCTTTATGTCCAGCTGTGTACATGGCTATTTTTGTTCTTTTCTCGTTTTGTATTTAAGTTTAAGTAAATGTTAAAATTTACCAAAAACAATTAAAAAATAAAATTGGCATTTGGAAGGCTAACCAGAATTGTGAAACCTGAATTATCTTGTGATTCTTTGAAGCAAGCAATTGGAGGAGGCACTTGAAAGGACAATGCTATAGTCTCACCAGGAGCGCCTGAGACATTTCTAGAATTTGAGACATAAACAAATGAGCCAATTGCATCTCAGTCAATTTTTTGAGGACATTCAGGAGTGCTGCCTCAGTTTAGACAGTTCTAACACACAATCAGACAATGAACTGTAACTTTTTCTTTCTGGAATTCCAGTGAGGGCCTCCTTTTTCTCCTTGTTGAGTTCCTGGGAGAATCTCCATTTTGAAAAAAGTCCTCGAACAACTATTCTTCATTCTTCTCCCAACTTTGCTTCTGACTTTTTGGATTTTGCCATTTTGCCCCCATGCAAGTACTTGCTTCAGCTTTCCAACATCTTTTTATGTGTTGTCCCATTAGAACGTTAGATCGTTGAAGTCAGGGGCTATCTTTTTCCCCCCTTGTATTTGTATCCTCAGCTTAGCATAGTTCCTGACACTGCAGAGCTTAGGTCCTCGAAACATTCTCTTACCCTGGCAGAAATGGCTTCTTCTTTAACAAATAGAGCTCAGATACTGCCCTGGAAGAGTCTCTAGCTTTATTGTTTTTTGTTTTGCTTTATAAAGTTTTTACCTGGGCATAATTGGGTGAACCTGAGCTGGAAATTTTTAATCTGAATAGCAGCCTTTTGAGTTTGATATGTCAGGAGCTTATTAATGGGGACGTACAGTCCTGCATTGTAGAGGATGAACATGAACAGAAAAGGGAACACAAGCCCTGGCATGATTGGCCAGAATCCTTCGGAGTTGTCCAATCTTTCCTGTGTGACAGTTCCTGACCTCATTGATTTTGGTGGACCAACCAGGTGCAATGGCACCCAGTTGAGGAGGACAGATTCAGGCTCCAGCAGTAGCAATACTTACAGCACCCATGCCAAATGCAGGAAGGCAGTGGGAGACTCCCAGCCACCCTCTGCATAAGAAGGCAGAGTCAGGACTACCATAGGAGGTACAGCCAGGCTCCCCATAGTAGCAGTGCAGTAGGACTTTTTGAGCCTAGAATAGAAGAGCTCAAATCCACTCAGTAGTGGGAGTTGTCCTGTCCAAGCACCGTGGGGTAGCAGTTGACTCTGGTATAGTAGTCAGCAGGCAGATATAAGAGCTCCAGTCCTGGGCCCCAGAAATGGTGGCTGGGTGGCAGTGGGCCACCATCAGAGTGGGCACTGGTAGTGGCAAAAAGTAGGCCCACTGTATCCTATTAGATTTTGGTCATTAAAACTCATTGGCTCCTTCACATTGCTGCCAGTGATCTTCGTACAACTACCCAACAGGGAAGGTTTAGAGGACCAAGGAGTGACATTGTTGAGAGGAGACTTGCTTTTTAGCAACAAAAGGGAGGTAAAAGGGTCAAACCAGCCCCCATAGAAGAAGGGGGACACTCCCACAGAACTCTCATGGAGCAAATATTTTGTATTCTCACCCTCCTTTACTCTGTCCCCTCCCATGAGGTTCCCAGGGAGGAAAAGATCACAGCTGATGGGCCATGGAACATTAAGTGGGTGGCTTTTGTTGTTGTTATATCTGACTCTTCATAACTCCTTTTCTTGGCAAAGACACCAAAATGGTTTGCCATTTCTTTCTCCAGCTCATTTTACAGATGAGGAAACTGAGGCAATCAGGGTTAAGTAACTTGCTCAGGGTCACACAACTAAGTGTCTGAGGCCAGATTTGAATTCAGAAAGAGGAGTCTTCCTGACTCCAGGCCTGGCACTTTATCCACTGTACCACCTACCTGCCCTAAGTGGGTGGTAGTATAAAATAATTAATCCTCCCTGTCTTTTAATGAAGATCAGTGACTATACAGGAAATGTTATCATCTTTGTTGAATATCATCTGATATTCCTAGTGCTACTCCTGCTTATGGCCATCTTTTTAACATTGAGAAAACCACTGTGAACTATGTAGGTTTATAATCACCTACCATATAGACCATGATCACTTAAAACCAGGACTCAGTCTTTCTTAGGATGCTTCCAGAATCTGTCACCTTCTGGGAGCTGTTACATTATTTTGCTTTGTTTATTTTATGTTTCTGTCTTAGTTCTTATTTTCTCCTTTAGTGCTGCCTATGTATCAACAAGGCAATAAACACAACATCGACAATAATTATGAATATGCCTATGTAGTTCTGTATCACAAAATATGAGAAACTCTCCATATAGAAGGTAGAAGAAGTAAAATATTTATTCAGACACCAGAGGACCAAATCCCAAAACCAGTAAGTCCAATCCTTCAAAGTAGCAACCAACTCCCAAAACCAGTAAGCCCACTTTATCATAACAGCAAGGAAATTAAAACTCAATATCACAGCATGAGCTTCACCATCCCATAACCTTCCCACAAACACACTCACAGCACAGCTAGCACACCTCTTCACTCTCCCTCACCTCCAACAGCTCTGAGCATTTCTTGCTCCACCCTTTCCTGTTCTTCTCGTTCAGCAAGCCCCTTCCACCACATGTGACTTAAGCTTCCTGTGATGTAAGCATGTCACATGGGCTTATTAATGGATGGGGATGATCTTCTCATTTAAATTACCTATACAATCAGGTGTCATGGAAACAATGAACATGAATGTGGACAGACTTCAAGAGTTAGTGGTGCATTGAAGGGCCTGGAGTGCTATGGTCCACGGGGTCACAAAAAGTCAGACATTACTCAACAACAACAACAACAACAACAACAACAACAGCAAAATATCAGGTATCTTGAATATCAGAGATTAGAGTTGATCAATAATAGCTCTAAAGTCATTTAAGTGATGGAAAGTCCTCAAGAAGGATAAAATTCCCAGCTAGGCTTTGAGCAGCAAAGGGCTGAAAAAATGCTAGAGTTTTGCCTAAACCGGAAATGCTTAATAAAATAAATAAAAATTCAAAACAACACAAATAATGTTAATTTGTGATTTTCTAAATCAATATGCAGCCCTCAAGCATCTGTCACTGCTCTAGAAAACCTTATGGTTCTTATTACCAAAAGGTGAAATATTTAGGAGAAGAGATATTGAACATCCCCTTCACTATACAAAAATGCAATAAGATTATGTTCAATAATAGGACCTTGAGGAAAGAATTCAGACTTAAATGGTGGCCTAAAAATATTCCTAAAGAATATGTGGATCACAATCATTCTGGAGAGCAGTTTAGAACTATTCCCAAAGGGCTATAAAACTGTGCATACCATTTGACCCAGCAATAC
Source organism: Phalanger gymnotis (assembly GCA_028646595.1). Taxonomy (NCBI): domain Eukaryota; kingdom Metazoa; phylum Chordata; class Mammalia; order Diprotodontia; family Phalangeridae; genus Phalanger; species Phalanger gymnotis. Next base: position 206,240,255 of record CM053627.1, read on the forward strand.
CAATTCTAGATCTGTATCCCAAAGAGATCATAAAAATGGGAAAAGGACCCACATGTACAAAAAATATTTATAGTAGCTCTTTTTGTGGTGGCCAAGAATTGGAAATTGAGGGGATGCCCATCAATTGGGAAATGGCTGAAAAAGTCATGGTATATGAATGTAATGGAACACTATTGTGCTATAAGAAATGATGAGCAGACAGACTTCAGAAAAACCTGGAAAAACTTATATGAACTGATGCTGAATGAAGTGAGCAGAACCAGGATAATACTGTACACAGTAACAGCTACATTGTGTAATGACTAACTTTTACAAATTTGGCTCTTCTTAGCAATACAAGGATCTAAGACAACTCCAAAAGACTCATGGTGGAAAATGCTGTCCACACTCAGAGAAAAAATTGGTGTATGAATGCAGATCGAAGCATACTATTTGCTCTCTCTTTTTTGTTGTTGTTTTGTTTTGTTTCTTCTTTCTTGTAGTTCCTCCCATTGGTTCCAATTCTTCTTTACAACATGACTAATGTGAAAATATGTTTAATATGAATGCATACATAGGGCCTATATCAGATTGCACACTGTCTTGGGGAAGAGGGAGGGGAAAGAGAGGGAGAAAAATTTAAAGCTCAAAATCTTATGGAATTCTGTCACAATATTACTTGCAGCTCCTGTGGCTGTGTAAGGCCAATAACACCAGCACACAGGAGGGTTGCTAGGATAGGTTCTTTGATCTGCTTTTCTAAGGAAAGTAAATTTAAGGGGTTTACAATCTCACTTTAATTAAACATATATATATATATATATCTCATTCACTTAGTTCAGGGAAAAAGCCAACACCTTGAACTTCAGAGAAAACACAAACAGAAATTACAAGCAGAAATTATATAAATAATGCAAATAAACACAAATCAACAGAGAGTGTTCTAGCTATCTGACCAAGACATTATATACACAGTTACCAGAGAGAAAACCACCAACATCTCAGTTTTTAAAGCTGGTGGGCTCCTTAACAGCTACCCAGAGTCTCTCCTAGCCAAATCACATGAATGCTCTTCCAACAAGTGAGCCCCAAAAGCAAAATGCTAACACCAGCATATATACCCTGTTTAGGGCCACATGGCTTAGCACCTACTTAACAAAAGGGTGTAGACTGAGGCTTAACATCTACCTAGCAAAAGGGTATGGGAAAGATTTCTAATCACAACTAGTATCACATCATATATATTGTTTCCAATCAATGACTGTTGAGTCAAACAAAGGCAAGACTCAAAGGCACTTGATTACCTTAGTGCTGAGAAGCACTCCAAAACAAAAGACAACAAAAAAATCCCACTTTTCTTGCTGTTGCAAAGAGAATGTTGAAAACCAAAAATAAATAAATAAATGACTGAATAAATAAATAAATAGATAGATAGATAGATAAATGAATAAATGAATAAATAAATAAATGGATGAATGAATGAATAAGAATATGTGGTCAATGAACAAATCATATACAAAATAAATAATTTTATCAAAGAAAATTATAACGATGAGACTACATACCAAAACTTATGAGATACAGTTACTTAGATTTTCCTCTCTCTTTAAAAATTAATTTATGATTTTTCAATTTTAAAAGTCTTTTAAGAAGAAAATAATTGCTCTTTGGAGTTTTAAAAAATTAATTAACCATTTTCAAAATTTCTACTTTTAGTCTAGGGGTTATAATTTGTTCATTTCAAGTTTTTAAAAAATTGTATAATCAATTCGCTTGTTATCACTCTTTATTTTTTGTTAATTTTTGTCCAGAGATACAAATTTTCCTCTCAGGCAGAGGTTCTTAGCCTTTTTTTGTGCCACGGACCCCCTTGAAAGTCTAACAAAACCTATAGACCCCTTTTCATAATAATGTTTTTTTTAAATGCATAAAATAAAATACATAGAATTACAAAGGAAACCTGTTATATTGAAATGATAATCAAGATATTTTTTTAAAAATATGTTCATGGATCTTAGGTCAAGAACTGGGATCTTAATTGCATAAATTGTGGTTTGTAGTCTCACTGTCATCATTCTCTTTAATGATAGTTGCTGTTCAGTCATTTTTCAGTTGGTCCAACTCTGGTTGAGAAACTTACTGGAGAGAGAATCAGGAGAGAAATAGAGACAGAGACAATGATGGGGGAGAGAGACAGACAGACAGACAGAAGGCAAAAAAGTGAGGCATGGCAAACAGGAAATCTGCTAGAGTCAAAGGCATGTAGAGAAAAGCTGGTACACAACATATCCTTTGCTTGAAACCTCAGAGACTAAAAAGAGACTACTCAGATGGTGAGATCATTCTCTCTGAAATTGAACTGAGACTTTTTCTCATTCTCAGGCCACAGAACCTCCTGACTCTTGTATGTTCTATCACTTAAACTTAAATGACTCTCCTGATTACTTTTGCACTGCTTGCAGTATGTTTGTTCACTATATGTGCCTTTTGTGTAGTAAGTATTAGGTGGGAAGGAAAGCTAAACTGGCCTAAATTAGGTTAACCTTTGTTCCTTAGGTCTAGGATGTTGGTCTAGAATTCCTCAGGTCTAGAATTGCCCCTCTTCACCCACCTCACCCTTAGCCCCCCACCCAGAGCAACCAGGGAAAGTGGCTTTTATCCTAAATCTCAAACTACCTATACTTAAGACTTAAAATATCTGATGTGATAGCTGTAATTCCAGCCCAATGCCCCATTTTCAATATAGGAGTACAAGAAAATAATCACCCAGCTACAGCCATCTTCCTACTTCCAACAAAGGTAGGAAAAGAAACACACACACATACACACACACACACACACACACACACACACACACACACCCATATACTCACATTACTCATGGGCTAGCCTTGTTCTTTGTTACATGGTCATATTTGTGTTATACACAAAAGCTTGTCCACGAGAATAACTTTACACTTTCTTAGTTACTTCACTTGCAATAATTTTTAAAACAATTTTTAAGCATTAGAATCTTAGTAATAAGTATGAAGTAAAGGGCTTATCCAAAGTAGATTGTTTTCATACTCCACTTAAAGTGCCTGGCTCATAGTAGGCACTTAACAAATGCTTATTCCCTTATGTAATATAACTTTCTGAACTGTATTGATGCTCTATATACATATTTTAAATATTTATTATATGCATCATTGTGTAATATGTGCTAACACATGAAAAAGTTATTGTAATATATGTTGATACATGGAAAAAACTCATAGTTTTGAGTTCATACATGTTACTTTGAATTTTTTTTTACACACAGTATTCCATAAAGCATTATTACTGCAGTAGTGGGCATTTATTATTTGCAGTAACATTTGGGTATTGATGTTCTATGCGGTGTAATACCAAAAAAAAAAAATGAGGACTGCTTCATTTGAGTCCTATTATCACTCATTTACATTTGAAAAGAATTTGGGACTCCAAATATCAGAGGTAGACCCAGATCTTAAGAGTAAGAATGTTTTAAGGATATAGCACAGGAATGTGAAAACGCTTGCAATGAAAGACACTAACTTTAGGGTAGGTGAGACAATTCAAGAAGTTTTTCTAGTTTTACTTGAGTATTTTGATCATGGAAATATATCCAAGGAGAGGAACAGAGTCAAGATGATGGTGAAACCAGTATTTTTGTCAAATTCTCTTGACACCTCCCTCCCCCACAACAACTTTTAAAAATACACCAAACCAAATTCTGAACAGAAAACCTATGAGTTTTTTTCTGAGACAACAAAAGTCACAGTGAGTCATTTCTCCAACCCAAGGCAGCTTAGAGAGACAGAGGATGAAGTCTTTGGCTACTTTGGCTACTCCTAGCTAGGAGCTGGTTTGGCCAGAATCAGCATAGGCTATGGACTATAGCAATGGCGGCACCAGGAGCAGCCAGTGCCCAGGGATGGCAAAACAATCAAAAAGATATCACAGAGGAGCCCTATATTAGCACAGGGAACAGTTTTGGCTGACCTAGGACTCCCTTCTTGAGTATAGATCACAGATACAGAGCAAAGGAATTGCTCCTCAAATGTAAAGTCAAGTGCATAGGCATAATAATGATTTAATAGTGAGAGAGGAAAGAGGGGACAAAAATCATTCTCCTTAGAAAGACAGTACCAAAGAAATGAAGAGCCCGATATAAGCACACTTCTACCAAGTAAAAACTAAAGTAATAGACTTGCCATCTATTATAATTGTGAATACAAGGCCATAAACATGTTGAATATACTAGAACAAGAAAGGCAGAGTTGTTTGTATAAAAGCTCATGCCTTCTTTTCCAGATTCAGAAACTGAGATGGGGATAGAGAGGGAGGTTAGCATGAGTCACAAAGGCAGTGGGACTAATCACAATGACTACATCATCAATTCCACCTGGATTCATAAGACCCCATGGAAAGATAATAGTAATGATTGAGAATGTGGGCTGCAATATTATTCTGGAGAATAGATCTCAAACCATTGTCATGTTTATCATTTATTGGCATAATTTGTGATTATTATCATTTTCCAGCATAATTTTCCAATATTTTTAGGACAGATATTTAAGAAAAATACCTGTAAAACTTGTAACAGGGTGCAAAGATAGCTACCTAAACAGGAGGCAAGCTGCCCAGCTCCTCTACACTGACTCTAGCAAAGACAGAAAGAATCTACTTATCACTTCCTGAAAGGAATCCCAAAAGGAAAGGTCTCAGGACTGTTGTGATCAAAATCCAGAGCTCCTCTGTCAAAGAAAAAATATTGCGAACATCCAGAAAGAAAGAGTTCAGTCACCAGGGAACTATAGCCAAGATCACGTAAGACCTAGAAACTTCTAAAAAAAAAATGAGAAGAGATCTTAGAAAACAAGATTCCAAAAGGAAAAAGATATAGTCTTACAAGCACAGATAACTCACCCTGAAATTCCTACAGGGGGAAAAATGGATCTTTAATGAAATAGAAGACTTTGAAGCATTTCTGATGAAAATATCAGAAATGAGTATGAACTTTGACCAGTAGTAGTAGTAATAGCAGCAGCAGTAGTAGAAACAAACATACAATAATACAAATAACATACAAACACAGGAATCTAGAAAGACAAATATGTTTAGGCAATTAGAAGAAGAGATTGGAATTTACTGTAAGGCAGAAAGCAGTTAAGTGCTTTGCCCAGGGCCACACAAATGAGGATGTGTTATGAAACATGACACTTTCTACTTGGAAGGTAAAGACAAAGTGTAGAGACACATATTTGGACAGGGTCACTGTGTGGGCATCAACTATGCTATTTTCTTTTATGGATGTTAACTTATGTAGATCCAAGCAACCTTTTTATTTTTCACATATCATGCTAGCCTTGAAGGTTTGGAAACTGTTTTATTCTGATGGGAGAAGGGTCATTAGAGGCCAGTTGCATTTACCAGCAAAGGTCTGACTGAATGTTGTCAGTTGTTTTTCTTGTGTTGGGTTTATGTTGAACAGTTACCAGTTTTGAGCTTACACTCAGGTGATTTTTGCAATGGACCCAGAAAAAGGGACTAAGGGAGGAATTTAGCCTTCCCTGAGGTGGTCTTGACAGCCTCCTAAAGGATAGCCTTGTGCAATTGTGTTATATAACTCTATTCTAGGGTTATGAGTCTGAGTTCAGAAAGAAAGCTGATTCCCTGATCACTCTTAAAGGTCACACTTAGCCCTTAGCTCACACACTTGTCAGCTTAGTTGCTCCTCACCAAATGGTATTGGCAATCAAAATGGGCTCTCAGAGCTTAGTTCAACCAAGTGCCCTTGAAAAGTTTGGACTTTATTTCCTTGATTAAATTAGGAGTCCTTGACGACCTCTTTGCCTCAAGAGAAAGCCTAGTTTACATGGGTTTGAGTGACATGTTTGTGACATCAAGGGCTTTTAGACCATGTGGGGTGAAGTCGCCTCTTTGTGAGGATTTTAGGTCATGTGGGTGAGTCACATGTGTGACACATCCTTGACCCTGAAAAAGATACAAAACCAGGGGTTGTCTTTCTCTCTTTTGGAGCTCTGACCCACAGCCATGGTAGCACACGTGACTCTGGACCAGCCCTTGTTATGAGCTCCCGGGCTGAACTTAGATGTTGGTAACTATGAATTGTATTTGGCCTGTCTGTCCATGTTTGTAATTTGTTTGTATTTGCTCTGAAGTTCAGGGCGCTGGCTTTTTCCCATGGACTAAGTGAATGGTAGTTGTACGTTGAATTAAAGTAAGCTTGTTAACCCCTTAACGTTATTTTCCTTAGTGAAGCAGATCAAAAGAACCTGTGCCGGCAGCATTCTGTGAGCTGGTTGTTGTTGATTTCACAGCCCCCACAGCAGCCGCTAGCCAGATTGTTGAAACAGTTAGTTAAAGGATCATCATACAAACGACAAATAATAAGTCCATTTATTCAAGTAAAAGAGCAAACAAATTGGAGAAGCTCTATAGATTAGATCCAAAGAATACACAGAAATAAATGAACTCTTCATCTGGCAACAAGATATGATCTCAGTTCAAATCAAGAGAGAGAAAACAATCTCAGGGGAAGTTCTTTGCCAGCAGTCTCCAGAAATTCAAGCCCCGGAGGTCAAGGAACTTGATGGGGCTGGCTTCCCATCCATGTCCCTGGCTCTGAGAGCTCCAATCCACCATTCAAATAGCTTTTATCTTGACCAGGTTCCTCTCTGTGTACATCTCCAAAGAGCGTCTAGAACCAGTTGAAGTAATTTCCTTAGAGTGGCGTTGTGTTCAGCATTCTCTCAAGCAAACAAGAGTCACCTCTCCCTCCACATACATGGAGATCAGTTTCCCCAACCCTGCCTAGGTTGGCAATGAGGATTTGGTGGAAGGAAAATCTAAACCAGCCAAGATTGAGTTAAGTCTTGCTTCAGATAAGGGGTGTAACCACTTCCCCCAAGGGAAAATGGCCTTTATCCTGAACCCCAAAAGAACTGTGCTTTTGTTGCTCTTGCTCAGTAATTCAGTCACGTTCGACTCTTCGTGCAAACCAGGCACTTCTAGCCTCCACTAATTCTAGAAGTCTGTCCAAGTTCATGTTCATTGTGTCTATGACATTATCCATCTCTTCCTCTCCTGTCCCTTTTTCCTTTTTCTTCCAATCTTTCCTGACATCAAGGTCTTTTCTAATGAGTCTTGTCTTGTCATTTCATGGCCAAAATATTTAAGTTTCAGTTTCAGTATGTGATCTTCCAGTGAACAGTCTGAATGAATTTCTTTAAGTATTGACTGATTTGATTTCCTTGCTATCCAAGGGACTCTCAAAAACCTTCTCCAGCACCACAACTTGAAAGAACTATGTTATTAGCCTTCAAATATCTGATGTATAATAATATACAGACACAAATTTAGCCCAATACCCCCTTTTGAAGATAGAAAAGCAAAGGTAATGACCACCCAGCCATAGCCGTCCTGTTCTCCAAAAAGGTAGAAATCCAGTGGAATAGCATCTGTTACATTAATATAATTATTTACTTTATTCCCTAGGATTTGTATTTTGACCCACATACTATTTAGGATATCATTACTTAGACTTCATCTAGGTGTTCATCTTTTGTCTATATTTTTCTAACTAAATATAATTTTTATGGTGTTATGGTCTATAGTGTCTCCTAAATTCTTAGTCAGATGTCTCGGCATTGTGAGGCAAGGCCAGTGGTATTAAGTTCTACTAAAATGAAAAGGCTTCAAGTATTTACCAGTCTCTTTTTAAAAAAAAAAATTTAGGTAGTCTTATCTTCTACATTATCAATCTTTTGAATTTCTTTCAATATTTTGGGTTTTTTTGTTTTAATATTTCTTGTTGCTTAATGAAATCTTTAACTTCTATTTGGTCCATTCTAATTTTCAGGGAATCCATTGCTTAGTCAAGTTTTTTGCCACTTGTACTATGCTGTTAATTCTCTTTCCAATTCTTTTTTTCTAAAGCTCTCTTTTCCCCCCATTTTTTCCCCTCAAGTCCTCTCTTTTATTAATAAGACCATTTTAAAACTCTTTTTAAAAAAAATCTCTTGCATCATCTTTTCCAGGACTTCTGGCTGAATTTTTATCCAAGCTGTGGCTTTTCACTGAGGCTTTTCTTATAGATGTTGTGGAGTCATTATCTTCTGGGTTCATGTTTGATCTTCCCTGCCACCATGACAGCTCTTTGTGGTGGGATTCTTTTTGTCTGCTTGCTTACTTGTTCTTTTGGCCTACTTCCTAACTTCAGACTTGACATTGGGACTGGCCTCTGTGATGCTTCTGGAGCGAGGGTCTAGACTGGTCCTGTTGCTGTTTTCTTAATGTATTGAGTGTTGTATTATTCCAGGATCTTAAGGGCAGATTGGGGACTGTAAGCTTTCATTGCTCCCAAAGTGGTCTGATCTAGGGAAAAGTCTAATTGCTGCCTTCTGGTCTGCTCTCCACAAGTTCCTGACCTTGGTTTAGATCTGAGCAAGCTCAGACTACTGCCAGATTTAACCCTTATCAGCCAGCTGGAAAGCTCTGTTTGTTTTTTCCAGAATGGCAGAATTGTAGACTTCACTTTGGTCTGGGATTCTTGCAAGCTGGAAGAGATACTAAAAATGAGACCCTGCTCAGACCTGGGGTCTGAGCCACACCGTTTCTGCTTGTTTCCGAAATGCCTTTTAAAAAAAAAAGTTTACTGCCTAGAACATCTGTGCCAGCCTTATTCACAGGTCTGCTTCTCAGTTGGATCTGTGACCCAGAACTGAGCAGGAGGCAACAAAGCTGCTAGTTTGCATCTGTCCCTATTGCAGTGTTCCAGTTTGGGTCTACTGTTGTCCCAGTGTGGGCCTGGCTTCTCTCTGAGTACTGGAGCGTGCTTGTACATGACATGCTCCTGGGCCAAACCCATCCCCTGTGTCTACAGACCTCTGTGTCCTCCTATGTTGTTTGTATGAACAAATGATTCACTATGACTTTTTCTGGATTTCCCCATTAGGATTTGTTTTGATACATTCTTTAAATCTATTTGGAAGAATTTTGTGAAGGGAAGTTCTGCCATACTACATCCTACTACTCTGCCATTTTGACTCCTGACTCTAGGCATTTTCACTGGTTGTCCCTAGTGCCTAGAATTCTCTCTCTCTTCGACTCTGCCTCTTGGCAACCCTAGCTTCCTTCAAGTCCGAGCTAAAATCTCATATTCTACAGGAAGCCTTTCTCTATCCCTCTTTTTTTTTTTTTGGAGGGGGAAGGCAAAGCAATTGGGGTTAAGTGACTTGCCCAAGGTCACACAGCTAGTAGATGTTTCTATCCCTCTTAATCTCAGTGCTTACCCTCTATCAATTATTTCTCATTTTTCCTGTATATATCTTGCTTGTACAGAATTGTTGTTTCCTTCATTAGACTGCGAGCTTCTTCAGAGCAGAGATTGTCTCTTGCCTTTCTTTGTATAACCAGCACTTAGCATAGTGCCTGCCATGAAGTAGGCACATAGTTTGTTGCCTATAGTTTGTTGAATGACTTATTGAATACAGGCCTGTCTTCCCAAACAAAAGAATACACACAGACAGAAGTGGAAGTGCAGTTAATTCGGCTGAAGGATGATGCTCTTCACCAGGCTTGCCACAAGGTAACAAATTTTTCAGTCATAGCAACTCTTGTAGACTGTCTTCAAAATATTCTTGAGACTATAGAAAATCTGTACTATGAGCCAGTAAAGAACATAACCATACGAATGAAATGATAGACCCTCGAAGTACTGAAAATTATAAGACTGTATTTTAATATTTCCTTTTCATGTTTTATAAAAATTGATGAAGTACCAGAATTTATTAAGGGCAAATGATTTTTTCCTTGCCCTCAATAAATTCTGACATTTAACCAATTTTTATTAAAGTATCCTGTGAGGCAGCATTTGACAGGCGGGTGATATCTGATTTGAATCCCATGAATCACTTTGAATCACTTAATCTCTCTAGGACTCAGTTTCCTAATCTATAAAATTATAGGGATGAATTAGATAGTCTTTTTAGTTTTAAATCCATGATCCTTTGATGCTAAAAAAAATTTAGTTTGCTCTTCAATATCCTCATTGCATTGTTACCACATGTATATCAAATCGAGTTTTTCCTATGTTCTGTTCCAATTCATAATCTTTTTGTTTAACTTTATGTTAAATTTGTTACAGTAGGAAAAATCACATCAAAGTTGTCTATAATTCTTTTTTATATTTCAGTTAGCTTTTCCTTAAAATACTTATATGCTATACCATTAGGTGCATATATAATTAATATTTATAGTTTCATTATGCCTTTAAGCTTAATATGTTTTCATCATTTGTCTCTCTTGTCAGAATTTATTTTTATGGTTGCCTCATCCCAAGTATATGATCTTATGTTTGCAACTCTTGCTTTTAAGGATTCATCTGAAACACAATATGTTTTATTCTGGTCTCTCACTTTAATTTTTTTATATGTCTTTGTTATTGAAGTATGTTTCTTATATGCTGCATATTGTTGGGATTTGTTATCTAATACATTTTGCAACTCTCAATTTTTACAAGTGAATTTAACCCATTAATATGTAAGGTTATAGTTCTTATGTTTGTTTTTTTCCTCAATTAAGTTCCATTGGTTAATCTTGCAAAAAAATTGACAATAATTACTTGCAATTTGTTTTGCTTAAAACAATGCAGTCCAAATTTATGCCATCATACACAGATATATATAATGCTCCTCCCTAGTCCAACTCAGAAAGGAGCAGAGTTTTATGTGTCACCATGATTTTAAGAATAATAAGTCACTTCTCTTCCTCCTTTTCTAAGAAATCATCCTTCAAGTGATTGACCTCTAAGTGAATTTCCTTTGTTCCCTCAATGGCCCTCAGACAAAGTAGGACTTCTAAGAGACAATAGTTTTGTCTCCTTGCAGCTTGTAAACATTGATACAGTATGTAGCTTTTTTGTTTTATTTAGAGTTCATTTGCTGAGTATGAAGTTCAAAGGCTCTGTTTATTTCTAGTTTTCTTTGAATGTGTGCTTGAAAATTTTTCTTTCTGTTCAAAGTTCATCTTTTTTCCCCCATAAAGGAGTATGTTCATCTTAGTAGCATATGTTATTCTGTGGTAGAAGTCATTTTCCTTTGTTACTTGGTATATCACATTCTAGGGATTTTTTTTTTCATTTCTCATGTTCAGTGAGTAATTCTGTGTAATTAGAACTAACTCCTCCTTTTTCCTTGCAAAACTTCTCCTTAAACACAGAAGATTCTAAAAATTGACCCCTCTAGCTTGACTACCTCAAAGTTGGAGTTCTTTTCTGACCAAGTCCTATGGAACTTGTTGGGTTACAAGTTCAATTTCTCTTCTTTCTTTTTAAAATTATTTTTAATAATATTTTTTTAAATAATATTTTTAATTTATGCCTTTTGCCTTTATACCATTCATTTCCAAATACATGCTTCTCCTCTCCCCTGCCCAATAAGCCATTCTTTTTTAATCAATCAAGAAGCATTTATTAAAGATTCCTGGTTGATATAGAAATACGAAAAATCCTAGAGAAGCCTAGCTCTCCCACATCAACTCTCATGTTTAGCTGGAAACAGTCTCTGAAAGACCAATTATAAAGAAACCCAAAAAGAAGCAAAGGCAAGCTTCTCTATCCAGTCCAGAGCTATGCAAAATATTGGCCAAAAGGGAGCAGAGGCAAGTAGAGAGATCAAACTAGGGCAGCCACTGCTAGCTCGGTTAAACACAGAAGCAGCAGTGGCAGGGATAATGTTGTGCTAGGGAAATGAGACAAATTTCAATAACGACTAGAAGCTAGTGGAGAGTGGAAAAAGATAGGAGGTCACATTAATTCCTGCAAATGGACATGAAAACAGTTACATTTTGAAAAGGGCCATTACAAGCCAATAATGATAAAGTTAAACGTTGTTCTGTCCTTGCCTGCATAACTAAAACTAAAACAGGAACCCAGAGCAGACCATAACTATTCTGGGAGGCCCCCACACACCTGTATTCTCATTTAGCTGACAATTACTGAGGCATATCTATTTCTAACCTGTAGTTTTCTGTCCTGCGTATCTATAATTGCTTTCCTGTAAACTTTACTCCTTTAATTGAAGAAAGATGGTGTTTTTCTTACTCTGCACTATGCATGGAGTAAAGAAATTGTTTCCAACATGATTCTCTGCTATGACTGTTCCTCACTGTTCCTCACAGTAGAGTCCTGTGGATTATTTCCTTAAAATTTTGGTATCAGAAGTGAGATGATGGTACATAGCCAAGGACCCCAAGAAATAATGAAATACTGGTGAGTATATTTGTGGAATTATAATTCCAATTGATTCCCCCTGTCTTGGTTCTTCCTTGTGGCCACAGTTCCATCAAACCTGTTTTTCTGCTTTATTCTGTTACATACTCTGTTGAATTTCTTGGGAACAACTCAGTAGTACTACCTGTTTCATCTCTCTGTTTTTGAGGTCTTCTGTAGTTATGGGAAAAATTACCTTCAAGATCTCCTGTCTGTCCTTTCAAAAGGAACTTAGGCAGATTTTTCTGCACAATCATTATGGGATAAGATTTATTACATTATGACCAAGTGCAATTTGTGTACTAGAGATAGTCCTCAGCTGCAATTTCCCTTAGAAGGATCCTCTGATCATGAAATTCTTAAACAGCTTTGTAAGAACTTGAAAATATATCACCTAGTGGCAGAGCCAAGGTGGCAGAAAAAAAGCCAGGTAGTTACCTGAGCTCTCCCCAGTTTTCATTGAAACAATATTAAATCAAACTTTTAAATGAATTCTAGAGTGACAGAACCCACAAAAAGACAGAAACAATTTTCCAACCCAGGATAACTTTGGACTTCTAGAGGTCTGTCTCACTTGGGTAAAAAGGGAGTACAACACAGCACAGGCAATGTCAGAGTAAGCCGGCAGGAAGCTCCTAGCCACAGCATATATCAGCAACCTAGACCCCACGGTCCTTGACCAGCAGGCCAGCTGTGAGACCACCAACCCCAATGCAGCAAGCAAACTTCCAGCCCTGGAAACCCTGGTACAATAGACACCACTAGGCCAGGTCACCCCAGCACAGCAGGCAAGTTGTCAGACCCAGAGTCCCCAGCACAGAAGGCCAGTGACCAGGCCCCTATCCCCCAGCACAAGAAACTTGGGACAGTGGCCCCTTTACCCCAGGATCAGAACTCAACTTTAAAAGTTACAAAATGACTGGAAAATGAGCAAAAACAAAAAAAGAGTCCTGACCATAGAAAGCTACTGTGGTGACAGGGAAGATCAAAACACAAACTCAGAAGAGAACAACAATGTCAAAATGCCTACATGCAAAGAAACCTCAAAGAAGTCTGTGAATTGGTTTCAAGTCCAAAAAGTCCTCTCAAAAGAGCTTTAAAAGGATTTTAAAAATCAAATAAGAGAGGTAGAAGAAAAATTGGGAAAAGAAATGAGAGTGATGCAAGAGAATCATGAAAAAAGAGTCAGCAGTTTGGAAAAAGAAAACAACTCTTTAAAAAGTAGAATTGGCCAAATGGAAAAGGACATGCAAAACTAACTGAAGAAAATAATTCCTTAAAAATTTGAATTGGGCAAGTGGAAGCTAATGGCTCTATGAGACATCAGGAATCAAACAAAATCAAAAGAATGAAAAAGAAGAAAATGTAAAATAGCTCATTGGAAAAGCAACTGACCAGAAAATAGATCCAGGAGACATAATTTAAGAATTATTGGACTATTTGAAAACCATCATCAAAAAAAGAGCTTGCACAGCATCTTTCAAGAAACTCTCAAGGAAAACTGCCTTGATGTCCTAGAACCAGAGACCAAAATAATAATTGAAAGAATCCACTGATCACCTCTTGAAAGAGAGCCACAAATGAAAATTCCCAGGAATATTCTAGCCAAATTCCAGAACTCTCAGGTCAAAGGGAAAACACTGCAAGCAGCCAAAAAGAAAGAATTCAAATATTAAAGAACCACAGTCAAGACTTAGCAGCTTCTACGTTACAGGACTGGAGGATTTGGAATATAATATTCCAGAAGGCAAAGGAGCTTGAATTATAACCAAGAATCAGTTACCTAGCAAAACTGAACATAATCTTTCAGGGGGGGAAATGGGCATTTGATGAAATAGAGGACTTTCAAACTTTCCAGATGAAAAGACTAGAGCTGAACAGAAAATTCAATTTTCAAATACAAGATTCAGGAGAAGCATAAAAAGGTAAACAGAAAAGAATAAAACATGTTATTCAATAAGGTTAATCTGTTTACATCACTACATGGGAAGATGATATTGGTAACTCTTAAGAACTGTATCTCTATTAGGGTAGTTAGAAAGAGTATTTACATAGACAGAGGGTGTGGGTAGAAATTGACTGATATGATGACATAAAAAAATTAAGGGATGAAAAAAGGATTGTACTAGGAGACGAGGGAAGGGGGAGGCAGAATGGGGTAAATTATATCACATGAAGAGGTACAAAAAAACTATTCAATTGAGGGAAAGAAGAGAGGGGAGTGAGCATTGCTTGAACCTTAGTCTTATTAGATTTGGCTCAAAGAGGGAGTAACATACATACTCAGTAGGGTATAGATATCTATTTTACCATATAGGGAAGCAGGAGGGGAGGGGGAAATGAAAAAGGAGGGGGAAATGAAAAAGAAGAAGGAAGCTGACAGAAGGGAAGGCAGATTGAGGGAGGTGGCGGTCAGAAGCAAAACGCTGGTGAGGAGAGACAGGATGAAAGGAAAGAGAGAGAAAAGTATAAACTGGGGAAAAATAGGATGGAGGAAAATACACAGTAATCATAACTGTGAATGTGAATGTCATCCCATTCACCCATAAAATGGAAACAGATAGCAGAGTAGACTAAAAGCCAGAATCCTGCAATATGTTGTTTACAAGAAACACAATTGAAATATAGAATCATTCACAGAGTAGAGATAAAAAAGCAGAATATATTATGCTTCAGCTGAAGTAAAAAAAAAGGCAAGGGTAGCAATCAGGATCTCAGACAAAGCAAAAACAAAAATAAATCTAATTAAAAGGCGCAAGGAAGGAAACTACATCTGGCTAAAAGGTATCAGTAATATCAATACTAAATACATATACTAAACATATACCAAATGGTATAGCATCCAAATTTCTAAAGGAAAAAAAACTAAATGAGGTATAGGAGGAAATAGACAGCAAAACTATACTAGTGAGGGGCCTCAACCTTCCCCTCTCTGAACCAGATAAATCCAACCACAAAATAAACAAAAAAGAAGTTAAGGAGATGAATAGAATTCTAGAAAAGTTAGCTATGACAGACTTCTAAAGAAAATTGAATGGGGATAGAAAGGAATATACCTTTTTCTCAGTGGTACATGGCACCAAAAAAAAAAACAAACCCCAACCATGTGTTAGGGCATAAAAGCCTTACAGTCAAATGCAGAAGGGCAGGAATTTTAAATGCACCCTTTTCAGATCATGATGCAATACAAATTACATTTAATAAAGGGCCATGGAAAGATAAATTGAAAGTGAATTGGGGGAGGGGGACAGAGCTAAGATGGCAGAGTAAAAGCAGGGACTTGCTTGAGCTCTCCCCCAAATCCCTCCAAATACCTTTAAAAAATAACTCTAAACAAATTCTAGAGTAGCAGAACGCACAAAATGACAGAGTGAAACAAATTTCCAGCCTAAGACAACCTGTACAGTGGATAAAAGATCTGTTGCACCATTCTGAGAGAAAAGCGCAGTCCAGTGTGGGCAGTGCCAGCACAGCCGGAGCAGGCCTTAGAGTACCAAATCATTGGCAGCTGTGGCAGTTTCCAGACTTCTCAACCCACAAATGCCAAGAAGGTCAGTAGAAAGGTCTGTTAGATGTGGGTGAAAGAGGAGCAAGGTCCACCCCAGCCCCAGCCCCAGGGTGGTGGCCGTGGTGACAGTAGCAGTGGCTGCTTCCAGAGCTCACACATACAGTGAGCCCACATACAGTGGGGGGGATCCAGTGGATGATCAGAGGTGGATTGCAGGGATCTCTTTGGCAGTGCTAAGGCAGGATTTTCCTCCTCATAGTTCCAAGGCAGAAAAGAGTGCTTGTAGTCACTCACAGACCAGAGCACATACCAGGAGAGGAGTAGACACCTCTCCTTTCATCATACATCCTTGGAAGAACTGAAAATTTACAAGTCCCTAGAAATATCTCTGAAAACAGCTACACAAAACCCCTGAAGCTAGGGACAGTATATCCTGCACACTGGAAACAGAGACCTATCTTAACAAAGAGCTAAAAAGTCAAATAATTGGCTGGGAAAATGAGCAAACAGCAGAAAAAATTAGACTATAGAATCTTACTTTGGCGACAAGGAAGATCAAAACAAAGTCAAAGCTTCTACATCCAAAGCCTCCAAGAAAAATATGAATTGGTCACAGGCTGTGGAAGAGCTCAAAAAGGATTTTGAAAATAAAGTAAGAGAAGTAGGCAAAAAATTGAGAAGAGAAATAAGAGTGATGCAAGAAAATCATGAAAAATGTGAACCGCTTGCTAAAGGAGACACAAAGAAAATGCTGAAGAAAATAACACTTTAAAAAACAGACTAACCCAAATGGCAAAAGTGGTCCAAAAAGCCAATAAGGAGAAAAATGCATTAAAAAGCAGAATTGGCCAAATGGAAAAGGAAGTTCAAAAGCTCATTGAGCAAAATAATTCCTTAAAAATTAGAATGGACTAAACAGAAGCTAATGACTTTATGAGAAATCAAGAAATTATAAAACAAAACCAAAAGAAGGAAAAAACAGAAGACAATGTGAAATATCTCTTTGGAAAAACAATTGACCTGGAAAACAGATCCAGGAGAGAGAATTTAAAAATTATTGGACTACCTGAAAGCCATGATCAAAAAAGGAACCTAGACATCATATTTCAAGAAATTACCAAGGATAATAGGATAAAATATCAAGGATAATGCCTTGATATTCTAGAACCAGAGAGGGAAAATATATATTGAAAGAATCCACCAATCACCTCCTAAAAGAGATCCTAAAAGGAAAACTCCTAGGACTACTGTAGCCAAATTCCAGAGCTCCCAGGTCAAGGAGAAAATATTGCAAGCAGCCAGAAAGAAACAATTCAAGTATTGTGGAAACACAATCAAGATAACACAAGATTTAGCAGTTTCTACATTAAGGGATGAGAGGGCTTAGAATACAACATTTGATATTCCAGAGGTCAAAGGATTAAAACCAAGAATCACCTACCCAGGAAAACTGAGTATAATACTTCAGAGGAAAAGTGGATTTTCAATGAAATAAAGGACTATCAAGCATTCTTGATGAAAAGATCAGAGGTGAATAGAAAATCTGACTTTCAAATACAAGAATCAAGAGAAGCATGAAAAGGTCTAAGATCATATACAGAATCTCAGAATCTTGAATTGGAAGGGATCTCAGAAGACTTCATATACTTTGATATGTGATGACTTCAATGCAAAAGAAGGAATAGGTGAGGATGGTTAAAAAATGTTTCAGGAAATTTGGATTAGCGCATGCTTAAAAATATTTGTTGAATTCAATTGAATTAAGGAATAAAAGAGGCAAGAGACTTGTAGACTACAAATAAGCCGCATGCCTATACATCATCAATATTTCTTAAAAAAGAATGAGAAGGTATTAGAAATGGCAAACACCAAATAGTCTCTCCCCCCCTTCTCTCTCTCTCTCTCTCTCTCTCTCTCTCTCTCCCTCTCCTTTTTCTCACACACATACTCATACAAGAAACTACACTTTAAAATATACGAAATGATTTGTTACTGACATGACAGTCATTCTTAAATGAACTGAGTATGCTGGACCAATTTGTTAGAGCAAAGATTAAAATTAATACAAAGGTAGAAGAAAGACTGAAAATGAGAAAAAGATATGTACAATTAAAACAAGTTGAACCTGACAAAAAAGTGAATTGAAAACTAAATAATCTAATAAACTAAATAATCTAATCCTAATAAAAATCTAAATAATCTAATCCTAAGGAATGGGTGAGTCAAACAACAAATCATAGAAACAATCAATAATTTTATCAAAGAGAATGACAATAATGAGACAACATACCAAAATTTATGGGATGTAGCCAAAGCAATACTTAAGGGAAATTTTATATCTCTAGATGCTTACATAATAAAATAGAGAAAGAATAGATAAATGAATTGAGCATGCAACTAAAAAAAATAGGAAAAGAACAAATTAAAAATCCCCAATTAAACCCCAAATTGGAAATCTTGAAAATCAAAGGAGAGTTTAATAAAACTGACAGTAAGAAAATCATCGAACTAGTAAATAAAAATAATAACTGGTTGTATGAAAAAAAACACCCAATAAAATAGATAAACCTTTGGTTAATTTGATTTAAAAAAAAGAAGAAAACAAAATTACCAGTAGCAAAAGTGAAAAGGATGAATTCACACCAATGAAGAGGAAAGTAAAGCCATAGTTCATAGCTATTTTGCCCAATTGTATGCCAATAATCTGACAATCTAAGAGAAATGGATGAATATTCACAAAAATATGAATTGCCCACATTAACAGAAGAGGAAATAGAAAACTTAACCCCATTTTAGACAAAGAAATTGGACAAGCAATTAATGGACTCCCTAAGAAAAAATCTCCAAGGCCAGATGCATTTAGAGTGGATTCTACCAAACATTTAAAGAACAGCTAATTCTGAGACTGTGTAAACTACCTGGGAAAATAAGTGAAGGAGTTCTACCAAATTCGTTTTATGATACAAATATGATGCTACTACCTAAACCAGGAAGAGCTAAGACAGAGAAAGAAAATTATAGACCAACTTTTCTAATGAATATTGACATAAAATTTTAAATAAAATATTAGCAGGTAGATTATATTAATTTATCACCAAGATCACATACTATAACTAGGTGGAATTTGCCCCCAGGAATGCAGGGCAGGTTCAATATTGGGAAAACCATCAGCATAATTGACCATATCAATAACAAAACCAACAGAAATCATATGATTATCTCAATAGATGCTAAAAAAAAAGCTTTTGACAAAATACAGCATCCATTACTATTAAAAACATTAGAGAGCATAGGAATAAATGGAGCTTTCCTTAAAATGATAAGTAGTATTTATCTAAAACCAAGAGCAAGCATTATATGTAATGGAGATAAGCTAGAAGCCTTCCCAATAAGATCAGAGGTGAAACAATGATGCCCATTATCACCACTATTATTTAATATTGTACTAGAAATGTTAGCTTTAGCAATAAGAGAAGAAAAAGAAATTGAAGGAATTGGAATAGGCAATGATGAAATAAAACTATCACTCTTTGCAGATAATATGATGGTATACTTAGAAAATCCTAGAGAGTTAACTGAAAAACTACTTGAAATAATTAGCAGCTTTAGCAAAGGGGGAAGATGTAAAATAAACCCATACAAATCATCAACATTTCTATATATTACCAACAAAGTCCAGCAGCAAGAGATAGAAAGAAAAATTCTATTTAAAATAACTGTAGACAATATAAAATACTTAGGAGTCTATCTGCCAAGACGAACCCAGGAATTATATAAACACAATTACAAAACACTTCACACAAATAAAGTCAGATCTAAACAACTGGAAAAATATCAATTGCTCATGGGTAGGCCAAGCCAATACAAAAAAAAATGACAATTCTACCTAAATTAATTTACTTATTCAGTGTCATACTAATAAAACTACCAAAAAACTATTTTATAGAGCTAGAAAAAATAACAACAAAATTCATTGGTCAAGAATATCAAGGGGATTCATGAAAAAAAATGCAAAGGAAGGTGACCTAGCCATACCTGATCTCAAGCTATATTATAAAGCAGCAATCATCAAAACTATTTGATATTGGCTAAGAAATAGAGTGGTGGAATAGATTATACAAGACACAGTAGTTAATGACTATAGTAATCTACTGTGTGATAAACCCGAAGGCCCTAGCTTCTTGAATAAGAACTCGCTATTTGAAAAAACTTCTGGGAAAACTGGAAAACAGTATGGCAGAAACATATATAGTACAGACAAACATCTCACACCATATACCAAGATAAAGTCAAAATAGGTACATGATTTTGATATGAAGGGCGGGTAATAATATAAGTAAATTAAGAGAGCAAGAAATCATTTATCTATCATATCTATGGAGAAGGGAAGAATTTATGACCAAACAAGAGGTAGAAAGCATTACGAAAGTAAAATGGATAATTTGATGAAGCTGAAAAAGTTTGATGAAATTTCATTTGAGGAAATAAAAATGTTTTTGCACAAATAGAAATGGAACCAATGTAACCAAGATTAGAAAGAAAGCAAGAAGCTAGAAACAATTTTTACAGCAAGTATCTCTACAAAGGCCTAATTTCTCAAATAGAATTGAGTCAAATTTATAAGAATGCAAGTCATTCCCCAACTGTTAAGTGGTCAAAGGATATGAACAGGCAATTTTCAGATGAAGAAATCAAGGCTATCTATAGGCTTATGAGAAAGTGCTTTAAATCACTTTTGATTAGAGAAATGCAAATTAAAACCACTCTGAGGCACCACCTCACACCTATCAGATTGGCTAATATGACAAAAAAGGAAAATGATAAATTTTGGAGAAGATGTGGGAAAATTGGGACACTAATACATTGTTGTTTTGCAATTGTGGACTGATCCAACCATTCTGGAGAGCAATTTGGAACTACACCCAAAGGGCAATCAAACTATGTATACCTTTTGATCCAGCAATATCACTATTAGTTCTGTATCCTAAAGAGATCATAAAAAGGGAAAAGGACATAAATTTATAATATAGCAGCTCTTTTAGTGGAGGCAAAAAATTGGAAATTGAGGGGATCCCCATCAACTAGGGAATGGCTGAACAAATTGTCATATATGGATGTAATGGAATTCTATTGTTCTATAAGAAATGATGAGCAGGTGGATTTCAGAAAAACCTGGAAAGACTTACCTGAACTGATGCTGAGTGAAGTGAGCAGAACCAGGAGAACATTGTACACAGTAACATTAACATTGTGCAATAATCAACTATGATTGACTTAGCTCTTCTCAGCAATACAGTGATCCAAGACAATTCTAAAAGTTTCATGATGGAAAAGGCTATCCACATCCACATCTTTAACTGTTGGAGTCTGAATGCAGATCAAAGCATACTATTTTCTGTTTTTGTTTGTTTTTTCTTTCTTGTGGTTTTCCCCTTTTGTTTTGATGCTTCTTTCATAACATGACTAATGTGAAATATGTTTTACATGATTGCATATGTACAACCTATTTCAGATTGCTTGACATCTTGGGGAGAGGAAAGGGGAGAGAGGAAGAAAAAATTGGAACTCAAAATCTTTCCAAAAATGAATATTGAAAATTGCCTTTACAAGGGCAACTGGGTGGTGCAGTGAGTATAGCACTGGCCCTGGAGTCAGGAGGACCTGAGTTCAAATCCGGCCTCAGACACTTGGCACACTTACTAGCTGTGTGACCTTGGGCAAGACATTTACCCCAATTGCCCTGCCCCCCTCCCAAAAAAAGAAAGAAAATTGCCTTTACATGTAATTGGAAAAAACAAAATATTATTTTTTAAAAAAGAAAATACATAACCTGGTCTTATTCCTTTCCTACACTCTCAAATACATTTTGCAGTACATCAAACCACTTAGGTAGATATAAATCAGCCTCCGTCAGACTTGTTGCCCCAGGAACAAGGATCAGTCTTCTGTATAACTGCAAATTAACCAAATCTTGCACCCCGCACTGACTAGAACTTCCTGAAGCGTGCCAGTATCTCTTTGATGCAGTGCTGCGAGCCTGCAATCCTTGCATTGATTGACAGAGAGTGACCTGTAAACAGAAGGACAATGAGCGCCCTCTTGATTATCATAACTATTGTAACCTATAGACTCCTGGCCCTTGCCACTTAAACACCTTCTAGGCCTTTCCATTGCCTTTGCAGCTGAATTTTCTTTTATATGTTGCATCCCTCAATTACACTGTGAGCTTCATGAGAGCAAGGCCTGTCTCAATTTTTCTGTTTGTATTCCTGGCACTTACCAAGCTGCTTGGTACATAGTAAGAGCTTGGCTTATACTTTTCCATTCAGTCACATTTTAGCAGATTATTAGAGGTTTTTTGAGACACATTCTGGCATCCCAAACCCAGACGATTCAATTCAGCCAGTTCTTTCACAAAACCTAATCACTGGCATCCAAAAGACTATCTTTCAGGATGTTTGGAATACTATGAGAGTGTGAGAATCACACTTTGTTGCTGAGGTTGTTACAGCAACAGCAGTGCATTTTTACAATAAGCAAGTGGAAGGAAGGAAGGAAGGAAGGAAGGAAGGAAGGAAGGAAGGAAGGAAGGAAGGAAGGAAGGAAGGAAGGAAGGAAGGAAGGAAGGAAGGAAGAAAGGACAGAAAACAAAACAAAAGAAAAAGTAAGTTCTACTCCTTCCAAACATATGGCTCTGAAAAATAAAAATGAAAAGTCTGCTTTCCCAAAAGCATCTCTCTTCAAACTTGGTCATAATTCTAAAAGGCCACCATAATGTCTCTGTGAGGGTGAGATTCATAACTATTAAAAAAAAATCCAAAAAAAAGCAAGGCTCCCCAGAGCAAAGCTTAGCTTAGTCTTAGTTTTGTAGGGAGAAAGGATTGACCTAAAAGTTGCAAAGGAAAATAATCTTTCAGAGTCCATTTAAAACAAAGCTATATCTTTTTGCAATAGGAACAGCTCAAAAAATTCCTACATAGAGAGGGCCAAGGTCAATAGTGGAATGCTGAAACAAACAGAAGATAACGTTACTTCTGCCTACTCCCTCTGAAGGATAGAATCAAATATATCTGAGTTAGATTTAATGTTTTACTTGTGAGGTTTTATTTTTATTTATTTATTTCGAGTGAATCCTGGTTATCTGAGGGAATGAGGAGACTGAGACTTCCTCAGTACAAAAGGAAAACAGCTACTAATTAAATTAGAATGATTTTAAAATTTAAACTTTTAAAGAGATTTTTCAGTAATTAAACTTCTCAAAGTTATCTGATTAAACATTGACCATATTTTTTCCTACTTTTTAACCTGGCCAATCATGAGAGGAGAGTAAAACTGGAAAACTGGAAAAACTGGAAAAGTTTTAACATATAAAAATTCTGTTTTTTGCAACTTGTATTGAAGATAAAAAGGTAATTTATGATTCAAAAGTGAGCCAGATACGGTCTTTTTAAATCTGGATTTTCAAACTCGGATGGTGATGAATTTTAAATATTTTCATATGTTTAATTACCAACAACGGAATTCTGTAGCCTCCCCTGGGCCTATATACCTGATGCTGTATCTGGGACATTGGGAAATTCCTATTTGATACTTGAAGCAACTATGCTTAATGGGCAACTGGCCAATGGAGGCTTATTTCTCATCCCATGCACTGATCTGGTGAACTGCTTATGAAAATGCATGATGATATGCACTGGGGACAACCTTGTGTCCCAATTCCTTTGGCAAATTATCTCATGCAAGAATATAACTATGATTAGTGCTGGGTTCATGCCCAGATCCCCTAATATAAGCTGAAAGGATACCCATGGTTGGGATATCCTGGTAGACCTAAATCTTGTACTAGGTCTATGCTAGATTTGGTGCAAATATCTCCTGGTATGAAACTTTGGATTTTCATGAGATCCAAATAGTTGCAGTAGAAGAGAGGTCTGTACCCCAAGTATCATATATTGATGATTTCCATGGATAACTGGAAACTACTTTCACTTCTATGGTGTTGCAAAGGCTTTGTGCAAGGGAGCTAAGTGGCACAGTGGATTATAGTTCTGGGTGTGGAATCAGGAAGACCCAAGTTCAAATCCTGCCTCAGACATGTAGAAGCTATGTGTTCCTGGACATGTTGTGAGGAACAAATGAGATCATATTTGTAAAGTGCTTAGCACTGATGCGTTTAAAAATGCTTCCTTCCTTGCTTCCTTCCTTCCTTCATTCCTTCTTTCTTTTTTTCCTTCCTTCATGCCTTGAGTCCTCAAGTACCAAGGAACTATAGTTAGGATCACACAAAACTTGGCAGCAAACACTTAAAGAAGAGAAAATCTCGAATCTTTGCAATAAGCAAAAAGTAAGTGCTTAAGAGGTAAAGAATGTGATTTCCATCCCCTTTCCCTGAGCCCACACATGATGAGGTTTTAACATGTAAACAAGATGTGACAATAACTTATGATCCCTTTATAAAGGATTGCTTGGGTCAAAAATGGGAAGGAGGTATTGACAACAAACAAGCTCGTTCAAACCTCAGGAGGGTTTTAAAGACGGTAGTTGGATGAATTTCAGTAACAAGAGCAATAAGAATCTAATTTGGGATTTGGAGGCAGGTATAGAAAGGAGACTTTTGCACCTGAAACAGAAGGCAGCAAGGAGACAGGAAGAGATGGTCTTTCCTCGTCACTACCATCACCCCAGTCCACTGGCTATGTTATCAGAGTTACTGGACAACGTATCCAGCCAGAAGCAAAGACACACACTTGAGGACAGACAATAGATACAGTCACCCAAGGGAAGAAGCGTCTTCAAGGACCATGACCCCTCACAGCAGAGTAATATTACGGATTCAACAAATGAGCAGATTTGGGGGTGGGGGGTCCAGCTGAATTGCCCACCCAATTAAGTCACTACACCTAAGGGGAACTGTGTGAGGACTCTGCTGTGATAAAGAGAGAAAGTACTTGCAGGTTATACAGTGCCAGGATTTGTGGATTACCTTTCGCCACATGTGTATTCTACATATGTGAGTTTGAAACCATTCTTTCCATGGACACTAACTGTATTCATGGAAGAGTGAACGAATTCCAAGTTTGCAGAGTTGGGAGGAGGGGTAATATTTTGTACCAACTGTTCTTACTAGTTAATGTCTTTAGGAAATCTTGGTAAATGCCTTTGTTAAAAGCTAATTAAGTAAATTGGCTGACTTAAGGGGAAACAAGGCAGTAGAGGTTTATAAGCCACAGTGTAAGTACCATGTACAGAAAGCCAATGGTTTACCCCTAGTCACTTTTTGGACACCCAACCTACAAGTATAAGGACAAATTGGGGGAGTACCCTGAGAAGGGATATTAAAAAACAAAAATACCTGCAAAAAATACTCTGCAAAACTAAGAATAATCCTACAAGTTTAAAAAATATAGATCTCTAATGGAATAGAGGACTTTCAAGCATTCTGGAGGACAAGACCAGAGCTGAGCTGAAACTTTAAAATGCAAACATGAATCAGTGTGGCCTGGTAGCTAGGAAGCCAGCCTCGAACCTGGGAAGAAGTAGGTTCAAGACCTGCCCTTGAAACAATGACTGTGTGACCCCAGTCAAGTCATTTAACCTCTCAGTGCTCTAAACAACTCTCTAAGACTATAGGTGACAGAGGTAATGACCTGAATCAGCAAAGGAGAGTTTCCTCATTCAGTGGAGGAATCAATTAAATCATAGATCCAGTCCCCACTTAATAGAACTATGTACCAAATGGTATAGCATCCAAAAATTGAATTGAATTACCAGGGAGAATCACACAGCAAAACTATAATAGGTAAGGATTCCCCCAGTCTGCTCCTTTGAGACCTAGACAAATCTAATAAAAAAGAAAATTTTTTTAAATTTAGGATCCAAATAGAATTGTAGAATACTTAGAGAGGATAGATCTGGCAATTACAGAACATGATCAGAAAGCAGAAAGCAGAAATTTTTAGTTATACATGGCACATTTACAAAAATTGACAACGTGTCAGGTCATAAAAACCTCATAAACAAATGCAGAAAGTGGAAATTTTTTTTTTTAATTTCGTAGTGACCACGATGCAACAAAAATGTGATTAACAGAGGGCCTTTGAAGAAAAAAACTCAAACTTAAATGAAAACCAAATAATTTAATTATAAAGAATCAGTGGGTCAAATAACAAATCATAGAAACAATAGGTAATTTCATTAAGAAAATGACAACAATAAGACAACATTTAGCAACTTTTGGAATGAAGCCAAAACAGTCCTTAGGGGAAAAATTACATGTTTAAACTCATTCATTAAAAAAAAGAGAGAGAATTAACAGATCGATTACTTAAGTTGGCAACTAAAATAACTAGAAAATCAATGAAATTTTAAACCTAATTAAAACACAAAGTAAAAATTCAGAAAATCAAAGGAGAAATAAATTTTTAATAAAAACTATTGAAATGGCAAACAAACAAACCAAGAGTTGATTTTTTTAAGAAAAAAAACACAATGAAATAGAAGAACCATTATCTAATCTGTTAAAAAAAAAAAGGAAAATCAAATTACCAAAATCAAAAGAAAAAAGTTATAACAAATTAAGAGGAAAATGTAAAATTGTTAGAAATGCAATGTTAGAATGTTAAAAATGTTAGAAAAATTTCTAACAACTTGGCATTTAACTATTTTGCTCAATTATATGCTAGCAAAAATAGTAATTTACATTAAATGGACGAACATTCACAAAAATTAAAATAATCAGATTATCAGAACAAGAGAATTACCCAATTACCCAATCTCAGAAAGATTTTCTGTTGATATAATCATGTGATTTTTATTGTTTTTGTAAATCATGTATTATGCTTATAGTTTTCCAATGGGAGTTATTTGCTTATTTAAATTATCTATTTATTGTCTGATGAGATTGGAAAGATAGGAGGAAGGCCAGGTTATGGACTTTGAATGCAAAGCAGAGGATTTTATCCTTGATCTTGGAGCTAATAGGGAGCCACTAGAGTTTATGGGCTCTGAATAAACCTGAGATTATTAGAGACCATTCAGTATAAAAGAGTTATATATAAGTTCTTTAATCAACTTAAGAGGATTATAGGGTCTTATCATGAATGAATTCAACTGACACTATACTGGAAACTTCCAATGGTTGGTTTAGATCAAAAAGAAAAAGCACTTATATGTACAAAAATATTTATAGCAGCTCTTTTTATGGTGGCAAAGAATTGGAAAATGAGGGATTTCCTTCAGTTGTGCTATATGAATGTAAAAGAATGCTATTGTGCTGCAAGAAATAATAAAAGGATGGTTGCAAAGAAATCTGGGAAGATTTGTTTGAACTGATGCAAAATGAAGTGAACAGAACCAGAGCAATTCATACATTAACAACAATATTGTAAAGACAATTTTGAAAGACTTAGGAACTCTGATCAACACAATGGCAAACTACAGTTCCAAAGGACTCATTATGAAATATGCTACTCACCTTCAGAGAGAGGTCATGGACTCAAGAATACAGATTGAGGTATATATATGTAATATACATATATGTATATGTACATATACCATAGATATATATATATGTGTGTGTGTGTGTGTATATACACATGTGGCTAATGCTGTAATTTGTTTATACATGTTTATAATGAATTTTTTTCTTGCTTTCTTAATTGAGAGGAGGAAGAAGAGAATGTGGAAGGGTGAGAATGTGGACCTTAAAATTTTTTTAAAAGACAGAGTTAATCCTGTAAAAACAAAACATCTAAGAACTCTCACAGGAGGGTTTTGTTCCTCTCTCCAAGAGAATGGTATGAATTTCAAAGGAGTAGATGAATGATGTTAGCAGAGCTTACAGAAAGTGGCCATTGGGAGCAAGTATTCAGTTTCTCCTCCTGGGCCAGAGAATTGATCAGTATAAACGACAGCCGGCATTGACAAAGGGTCATGAGGGGATTTCCTAATGGCAAAGACAAGTCTGCTAACCATTAGCTGGCAGAAGCTTATAGAATTAATGAATTCTAGGTTTTCAAAAATTCATTCCTTACTTCTTCAAGTGACTCCTCTACGCGGGAGGGAGATGGAAAAGCTCTCCCGTGCAAACTTCCTGCTCAGAGACCAAGGCTGGGTCTCACTCCTTACAATCAAGTAATTTGGTTTCCCCAAGGTTAGGTAGGAGTATGAATAAATAATGGAGTAGAGACTCTAATCATCACCATAAATGGGGACAAGGGGCAGCACAGTCTTGGAAATCCAGCTGGAATGGAGGAAGCCTAGAACTCTTCAGCCAAGGTTTCCCTTCTCATGTGCGCTCCCTCACAATATCCTAAATTTCACCTCTTGGGCACTTTTTTGTAGAGGTCTCCTCTCTGTTATCTTCCCTTCTTCATGAAGTAGGGTCACCAACCCCTTGCTCCCACCCTCTCCAAGCAACAAGTTTTATTGGAAATCCAATATATGCCTATTTCTCACAGAATTTGTGGTCATCATCCCCCTTCCCTTCAGTGTTTCTCTCCAGGATGTAATTTCTTTGGAGATACTCCCAGCCCAATGTAGTGGAGTTAGAATTGTTCCCCACACCTAGCAGAAGATACTTGGGGGGGGGGGGTTGGCGCAGGGTGGAGTTTTACATCATCCTGCCTCAATCTTAAATATTGGCTGAGGTGTCTGGCCAAGATTTCCCCTATCGAAGGGAGAAAGGTGGGGCTGCCTGGCAATTGGAGATGAGGGTAGTGGGGGGCAGACCACAACTATTCGATCTCACCTTCCCACCACCATTTTGTGCTATCACTGAACCATCATCTCAATCACAAAATTGTTTTATTGGTCCCACCAAATCTCCCTTTATCTACCTGCACCCCCGAGGCCATATCTCTCAACTCTTTTTAAAGGGTTATCCAAATTTCTGCCTTACTCATAAAATTATGAATTAGGCAGTTACAAACTT
Organism: Phalanger gymnotis; assembly: GCA_028646595.1. NCBI lineage: Eukaryota > Metazoa > Chordata > Mammalia > Diprotodontia > Phalangeridae > Phalanger > Phalanger gymnotis. The sequence continues at coordinate 206,268,968 of CM053627.1, forward strand.
CTCCTTGTCAGTGTCTTGATGTAGAGGATCCATATATCCTGGGGGAGGAGGGGAATGGCTGTTAGGAAGAGGGGAACATTGGCCCCAACCAGCAGGAAACCCTTGATTTCCCACATGATTAAAATAACCCCCATTTTGAGTTATAGGGAGGCAAAAGTAAACTAGAAGGAGGGGCTTAAGGTGTTCAAGAAAGCTATTGGGAATGTACCACTCAGGGCAACTTGGAGAAGTTAGGTATCAAAGAGAGTAAGTCAGGGCGGGGAAGGGGAACTGGGGGGGGGGGCGGGTCTCAAGATCCTACCATATAAGGACTCGAATTGGGGCTATTTAGCTAAAGAAGAGAAGACAGAGCAAAGATTGCCTTCTTTAGCCTCAGGACAATAGATTTACAAGGGATCTCGAAGGCTATCTTCAAGTGATTTATTTGTTCAAGGTCACAAAGTGGTAAAAGTAGAATTCAAACCCTGGTCCTCTGACTCCCAATTCAGTATTCTTTTCAAACTATTCTTCTTGGTCTTGGAGAGTAGGACTAGAAACAAAGAATGGTAGCCCCAAAAGAGGCAAATTGTGCCTGATATAAGGAAAAGCTTCCTAACAACTCAAGCTCTCCAAGAGGGCTGGTTATGCAAGATGGTTTCCTCCTTCACTGGAGGTCTTCAAGCAAAGGCTGGATGGCCTCCCTTCAGGCATCAGTCAAACTTTTATTAAGTGCCTATTATATGCTAGGCACTACTCTAAGTGATGCTACAGACAAGTTTTTGTTCAGGACTATTACAATAGCATTCTGGTTGGTCTCTGCCTTAAGTCTCTCTCTACTCCAAACCGCCCTCCTCTCAACTGTCAAAATGACCAACTTAAAGCACAGGTTCAACTATGTCACTCCTCTGCTCAATAAACTCCAGTGGCTCCCTATCACCCCCAGAATCAAATTTGTTATCCTCTGGAGAAGCCTTTCACAATGTAGCCTTCTACCTCTCAATCTTCTTCTACCTTACCCCAAGTGACACTGGCCTCCTTGCTCCTCTTTCTTGCACAAAGCACTTCATTTCCCTGCTTAGTGCATGTTCACAGACCATTCCCCATGCCTGCAAGACTCTCTCTCCTCATCGCCACTTCCTGGCTTCCCTGAAGTCTCAGGTATCCCACTTTTGACAAGAAGCCTTTCCTTATATCTGATTAATACTAGTGCCTTTCCTCTATTGGTTATCTCAAACTTAACCTGTATTTAGTTTGTATATGTCGTTTTTATATTGCTTCCCCTAATGCTTACCACAATGTCTAGCATATGGTAGGTACTTAACAAATGCTTGTTGCCCTCGATGACTGAGGTAAAGGTTGGACTAGATGTCCTCTGAATTCCATTCTAACTCTGGGAGTCTATGATTAAGTGAAGTCATTGTGGCTTTCCCTATTCCTTTCTGCTGCCAGGCCCTCTGTTGCATAATGAATAGCCAAGAAGGCAGGCCTTTTCCATGGCCCAAAAGATCAGATGAGCTTGGAGTACACGAAACATTTCCCTCTAGGGTAGCATTCTTCCCAAAACAGGACAATCTCAGGGTCAGTTTTTCAGTTCTACTTCCTGCCAGAACCCAAGTGTCCAATAATCCTGGAAACCCAAGCATTTAGCCCTTTGACTGTTTCCCTGTATAGCCCAAGCCACTACACCACCAGCCTTAACCCAAACTCCTCTGCACCTTTCTCCACTCCCATCTCTGTATGATAACAGCTCCTTAGTCCTGCAATTCCTGCTCCCCTCACAGGCAGGGGAAGTAGTCCTGGGGCTCAGCAGTTAAATGGTAAAGATTGGGAGTGAGGGGCACGGGACTTAGCATCTAATTGTAAATGGGAACAAGATGGGTAAGGGGATGTTAGAGGACATGCTGACAGGTCACGATTGTGGAGAATCTCAGCAGTCGGTGGTGACAGTGGCCGAGAGCTCCTGGATTCGCCAAGCACTGCAAGTCTTGCACAGGATATGACCATCCAAGGGGTAGCAGCCCTGACATTCTCCCTCTGATGATAGCAACAGTCCACATTCCTGGAGGGCATGAGGGAAGAGAAAGAGAGGAAGAAAGGACAGGAAGACAAGACCTTGCCATCAGTCCTCTGCTTCCCCTGCTCCCAGGACCCCCACACTGCCTCCAGCTATTTCCTCTACTTCCTTCCCTAAACTCACCACCCTCCACCTCTCCCCCACCCCCTAACCCTCCAGCCCAGACTAGGCCCCCTGACCTCGCATTTGTAGCAACCAATGTGGAAGCTTCGATCAAGGGCAACAATCCTCACAGTCTCCTCCTGCCCAGGTTCAGGCATGATGGCACCACCACACACAGAGCATCGAGGAGCAAATTTCCTGAGAGAAGAGTGGAAAAGGGTGTTGAGACAGGGGAGAAGAAGATAAAAGGACACAGGGAAGTAGAGCAGAGGATGGAGAGGGTCTCCCAGACCCATGCTGTTTTCCTGGGAGAAACAGAAGAAAGATGGGCCCAGTGGCAGAGTGGTACACAAGCTGACTTGAAGTCAACTGACCCGGGTTCAAAACCTAGTTCTCCCACTTTCTTGTCTGTGATATTAGCCACATCACCCTACCTCTACAGGCTTCAGTCTGCCCATTTGTAAAAATGAAGGACTAAACCAGGTGGCCTCAAGTATCTTTTAACACTATGTGATTTCTATGATCCACATGAATAGGGCAAAGATTTGGGGGAACTTGCATAGGTAAGGGAATGGAGTTGTTGAGACCACAGAGAAGGAAAGGCTGAGAGAGGCGGGGACCATCAGGACCTGTGGAAGTCTTCAATACAGTGGATCTGGCTGGTGGCATCTACTGTGAAAGGAATGCCATCAAGGCCTTGGTGACACACAACACAAGTAAAGCAGCCAGGGTGATAAGCCTTCCCCATGGCACGCAGAATCCGGTCCAAGATAGGCTGAGAGCACATGGAACACTTCTCCAGGGTAGCCTGTTGAAGAAGCCCCACAGTCAACTTTCCAGTCAAACTCCCTGCCAGAACCCAAGCATATGGACTCCCAGCCTCCCATCACCTTGGCACTCAATCAAGTCCAAAACCCTCTGGGGAAAACCTGAAGATACGTACCTGGCACAGACCACACTCGGACCTAGCTCCCCCATGGACTAAGTTATCTACTTCCCTAGCTTGGCAATTCTTTCTGATCCCAAATCTTCCTTCCTTCTAAACCCTGGCTTCCTGTCACTTACCACATAGCAGCCTTCACAATATGCCTTCCTTTCCACTGCATAGAAGTGCTGGCCCCGGAGCTGAGCCCGACATGTGGAGCACACAAAGCAGCCAACGTGGAAGACGCGGTCGAGGGCAATAACTCCAGCACCATCCCCTACCACGTCCTCCCCACAGCCCCCACATCGGCCTAAGGAGCAAGGCGGGGATGTGGAGGGGGAGAAGGGAAGGGAGAAGAGAGTAGCAATTTTAGTCTACAGAGTACCAGAACACCCCTGCACACCCCTCAAAAATGCAGATGTTCAGACCCCTGGCTCACCAAAGTATTCCCCACTGGGTGGATGGTTCATGTCATGTACCAACTTCTTGGTTAGTCTCTCCAGTTCTTCCTCAGGGGGGGCCCTGCTGGGGACAGGCTGGGGCATGGGAAGAGGGGACAAGAATGAGACTCAATCCCCTCTGTCCCTTGTCCCTCTCCCAAATCCCCAAGAAGAAGGAGCTGTGTGTTGCACAGAATCGCATAATAATAAATAACAGTTCACATAAGAGCGCTTTTGAATTTCCTAAGGTGGATAAGGCAAGTATGATCATCTTCACGGTAAAGATGAGGAAGCTGGAGTGAAGTGATCTGCGTAATGACTCATTAAGTGTCAAGATTTGGAGCTCACACTCGGTCCCTCCAGGAGAACCCATTGCAGGGTCTCTCTCATCTTCTAACACAACAGCCAAGGAAAGGGGAAGAACCCAGGCAACTTTGGGTTCTCAAGTGGCCTCTTGCCTCTCTCCTAGCCACCCACCTTTCCTTATAGGGTTTTTGCCACCCCTGCTCTAGAATCCCTCCCACCCATTTCCCATCAATGACCTAAGCATTACAGTCTCCCTGGCTCACCTTGGGCATATATCCTCCTCCTCCTCCTGTTCTTCTTCCTCCTCTTGGGCCAGAGGCTCCAGCACTCTCTTCTTTGGCCCTGAGCTCTCTGTGCCCCTCATAGGAACCTGCCCAAGACTCAGCCCAATTGGTGGAAGGAGGGTAAGGAACTGGGGGTGAGTTAGAGGCCTGAGGGACACCCCGCCAGGACTGACCATACCCCCTCACAGGCTGAGCCACCTTCACCTGGACCGGGAAGGCAGGGCCAACCGGAGTGCTGGCTGTGGTATAGGAGGCAGGGGTAGGGCCCCCATAAGATGGGGCTGAGACTCTTGGTGGAGCGCTCCCTCCTCCACCTGGTTTCAGGAGACCCATGGGGTAGGGAGGGGGCCGAAGGGGCTCACAGGCCTGAAAAGAAATAAAGATAGCAAGGGATGAGTGGGATCTACCTTGTCAACTTGCACTTCTTCCATGCTCATATATTATGACACCACCCAAGAGCCCTGGACTGGAAAGGGTCAGGGGACTTGGTATCTTGTAGAAGTTATGGGGGAAAAGATCTTTCTGTTCTCCAAGGGTATGTTATTGGAGAAGCAAAGGATGAGTATTCTGGGAGGGAGTCACCTGTCTGTCTGGACGACATGGCGCATGGCCCCTACTACTATCCAGGTCAGCCAACATGCTGGTCAGTGAATCTATTTCTGCATCCAGACTTCCTAGGTGTAAGGCTCCCCTGTCCGGCCGAAGCCCCTGAGGTCAAGAAGAAATGAGGCAAAGGAGTAAGGAAATTTCTGCACCCTTTTCCTGGGAGCCCAAACATCAAGCCCCCATCTCGAAATCCTTCTACATCCCACCTGTATGCTCTGGGAGGGTCTCCCCAACGCTGGTGCCAGTTCTTCTTGTCGGCCGGCGCCCTGATAATTTGGCTCTGCTGGGAAATGGTAGGAACTGACTAAACATGAAGTGGGGTTAGGGCGCTGGTTAGAGGAAGGAGGAGGAAAGGGGAAGAGAAAAGCAGGGTTCCAGGAACAAGGGAAGGAGTGGTACGGGGCCGATTCATCGCTCCCGGAGGCTTCCTGTCTCTGCACAGCCCAGGTGTCAGGAGAAAGCCAGACCTGCTTTGCGGGTGGGGTGGGGGTGGGGCACTAGGGTCTCCAGCCTGGGGCGGGGGGAGGGGGGGGGGTGAGGTAGGAAAAGCTAGGACAGTAGGGAGCCGGGGACCCGGACGGGAAGCGAGGGCTGGAGGGGCATTCGTTAGACATCCTCCTCTCCCCGGGTCCTAGGCTGGACACGCTCGTTACCTGATCCGTGGACTGAGGTGCCAGGAGCGCCCCGCAGGCCAGCCCTTCCCTGGAGGAGCCTGGTCTGCTCCGGCTGTTTCGGGGGGAGCCAGGTGGGACCAGACATGGCAGGGAAGGAGGTCCTCGCTACGAGTGGAGGAGCGGGTGGGAACTCGGCAGTCGCGTTCTTCCAGGGGTGGGGTCCTTCTCCTCTCTCTTCCACCCCGATTCCGGCTCCGGCTCCGGCTCCGGGTCCGGCTCCTGCTCTGGGTCCGGCTCCTGCTCTGAGAGAGAAGAAACTTTTTCTGCCTTCTCTTTTTTCTTCTTCATCAATTTGGGGGAGAGCCACGCCCCCAGTGACATCACCGCATTCCTAAGTGATGAGGATCACGTGGTGGCCCAAGACTCCGGGCTTTCCACGCCTCTCCCCCTCTTCCCAGCCCCCGGCCCCTCACCGACTTCCCCACCATCTCCTTCTATCCTGCCCCCTTCTCTAGCTCCACTTTCTCGCGGTTTACGGGGAGCTGGGGATGGAGGCTGGCGGAAGCGGGAGAGACATCTAGGTAGGGGGCTGAGGTCCTGCGGGTCTGGGGGCTGGATTTGAAGAAGAAAGGAAGCCCGAGAAAGAAAGGCTTCGGATGGCTTGGAAGGCTCAGTAACCCCACACCTTTTTCTTTGGATTCACCAACACAAGTGGTCCCGTCCCCAGCTCTCATCTACCTTGCATGTCACAGAGCCCGCCACGCTTCACCCTTCCATTCCCTCACTTCCCCTAGCCAAGTGAAAAAGGAGTACCAGCAGCACCCCAGCCCACTCTACTTTCTACTTCCTTTCCTTAAAAAAGTACATATATGCATACATATATACACACACATATATGCACATATATATGTAAGCCTACATGCATTTGTAATCTGCCCTTCCCGTTCCTTCCATACTAAACAAAAAAATAAAATCAAACTGTCTCCATACACATACAAAGCAAATTCCCACATTGGCCATTCCTGAAAATGTTTCTGCTTTTTAAAGTCCACTGGTTCACCAGTCTTTGGGTTTTTCATAAACTATGCTACTGTGTTTATTTTCTTCTGTGTGTTGCTACCTCATCTGTTCCCCACTGTTTGATCTCTCCCATTTTAAAGCATGACCGAATTATTTTATTGATCACTGCTTTGTAGTACCCTTTGAGATTCAGCAGGAGGTGAACCAGGGTGTTTAATCTTTGGGTTTTCTCTTTATAATGTCAGCATTGTATAAATTGCTTTTCCAGTTGTGCTCACCTCAGTCTGCATGTGTTCCTAGAGGTCATCCCAGTTTTCCACTGAAATTGTCAAATTCATCATTTCTTATGGAACAATAATATTCTGTTACAGTCAAATACCATAATTTATTTTCCCCATAGCAGAAAAACCTCTTAGTTTCCAATTTTTGGCTACCACAAAAAGATCCACTCTAAATATTCGTGTATACTGAGGTCCCTTTCCTCTCTCTGACCTATTTAAGATATAGGCCTAGTGGTAGTATAGCTCCAGGCATGCACCCCTTTTGCAACTTTTTGCGCATCATTCTGATGGGATATAGGCTCTGGGAGCCCCCTTGAACTCTCCTAGAATCTTCCCACCTGGTCTGGTGTTCGCCTGAGGCTATAAAGCCTTTCATTGACACTAGGCCCAAATCTCTGTTACCCTTAACCTAGCCTCAAAAATCCCATTCTCTTGGTTTCTGGAGTCTGACCTCCAGTCGCCCCAGTCCCATCAAGATTCTCTCGAAACTCCTCCTCAGGATCCTCCCTGGACCCCTCCTCCAATCACCCCAGACTACTTGACCACCCTTAGATCCCTCCCACAGCCTTTCTGTATATAAGATCCATCTTGTTTTCATTAAGGTGCTCAAATTCAATCTGGCCTGCTCCCAATATAAACATCGCAAAGGCTCAGATTCAATCTGGCCCACTTGTCACAGATACTCAGATTCCTTAAGAGGCTAGCCAATGTTCAGATTCCTTAAGAGTCTACCCAATATGGTGGATCTTTAATAAACTTTGTTTTTCTTTGGCTGAAAGAAGGCTTGAGTTGTATTCATTCAGGCAGGGCCCCCATTTTGCTATTTTGGGGTCCCAGCACCCCTGAACCTCAACATTTTGGTTCTTTGACTGGGAATTGAACCCAGGGGGCTTCTGTGAGAGCACCAAATCCTAACCACTAGACCTGGCTGGACCAATTCACACCTCTGTTTAAGTGTAAACTAGTTCCTGTTTCCCTACAATTGCCCTCCCTAGTCTTTGTCATTTTCCTCTTTTGTCATGTGTGCTAGCCTGATGGGTGGGACTGCTTTAATTTGCACTTCTTTAATTATTAGTGATTTAGAGCATTTGTTAAATGGTTATTCATAGTTTGGATTTCTCTTACCCAAAAAACTTGTTCTTATCTTTTGCCTGTCAATAGGGAAATGGCTCTTATTCTTATAAATTTGAATCAATTCTTTAATTATCCTGGATATGAGATCTTTATCAGAGAAATTTGAGGCAGATATTTTTCCTATTTACCCAATTCCCTTTTAATTTTAACCACATTATATTTGTGCAAAAGCTTTTAAAATTTCAAATAATCAAAATTGTCCATTTTATCTTATGTAATCATTTTCATTTAACCCTTCCCCATTCATTGACATGAAAGATACTTTCTTACTCAATCCTCTAATTTGTTTACCTTTTATAGCTAGTCTCGTATCCATTCAGTGCTTATCTTGATATATATTGTAAAGTATTGGTCCAAACCTAATTTCTGCCAGACTGATGCCCAGTTTTCCTAGTAGTTTTTGATCAGATACTGAGTCCTATATACTGAGTAACTGTAGTCTTCAGGTTTTTCATAAACTATTCTACCATTTGTTTGCTTCTGTATATTTTATACCTGATCAGCTTAACTGATCGGTCTCTTTTTTAACCATGACCAGATTATTTTAAAGATTACTGCTTTGTAGTAAAGTTTGAGATTTGGTACTAATAGATCCCCTTCCTTCACAGTTTTTTCATCATTACCTTTAAGATTCTTGACTATTTGTTCTTAAATAGGGATTTCTTTTTTAATATTTTTTTCCTATCTCTGTAAAATGATCCTTTGGTAGTAGGACTGGTACAGCACTGAATAAGTAGATTAATTTAGGTAATATTGTCATTTTTCTTATGCTGGTGTGTGGGACTTCACCCAACTTCACCCGAAATTAAACTTAGAGGCTTCTCAATGTAGAAAGTAGAAAGAAATTTTATTATGATACCCAGGAAAGGCCAGTCTCCGAACTGATAGACAATTGGTAGGGAGAGCCGGTGCCCAGAGGGCAGAGCCCAGCTATATACCCTAATGCAAACAACCCCCACTCACCACTGACCTTTACTCTCATCGGTGGAGTTCAGGCTTACAATCTAAACACGGAAATCTACCCCAGGTACAAGAAACAAGAAAACTCTAATTTAGCCAATGCCAGCTCTTAAAAACACTTTTATCCTTATTTGGTGAGGTGGGTCAGGCTGCTCTAAGTCTGGGACTCCCGCAGGTCAGGCAATTCCTAGAAACTTGAAACCTAGGCCTAGCCATCAACCAGAAGCCCCAAGCCATGCTGAAAAGTCCTCACTTTTATTTATCCCACTCAATTTACAGAAAGGCTGAGATTTAGATTTTATGAGAGGTCTTCACCATCCCACTCACTGGCTAGACCTACCCACCAGCAATTAATGTTTCTTCAGTTAGGTCTTTATTTCTGCTATAGTTGGATTCAGGTTCGTCTTGGTAGATACACTCCCAAATATTTTATAGCTTTTGTAGTTATTTTCAATGAAATTTTTCTTTCAAGAACTTTCTGTTGTGTTTTGTTGATAACATATGAGTGGTGATGATTTATATAGATTTATTTTATATCCTTCAACTGCTGAATTGTTCCAATGAACTTAAATTGGTTTACTCTTTAGGGTATTCTAAGTAATTCATCATATTATTAGCAAGAAAGCAATTTTGTTTCCTCTGTCTATGCTTATTCTCTCAGTTTCTCTTTCTGATCTTATTGGTGCAGCCAGCACTTCTAGGACTATATTAAATAGTGGTGGTGATAATGAGCATCCTTACTCCATCTTATTAGAAAGGCCTCTTTGTTCTTTACGTACAATGTTTGCTTTTAGATTTAGGTAGCTATTATTTACTCTATTAAAGAAAGACCCTTTTTTCCCCCTATGCTTCCTAGAGTTTTTCATAGAAATTGGTGCTGGATTTTGACAAAAGCCTTTTCACCATCTGTTGATAAAATCATATAGTTTTTATTATTTATGTTATTACCATGATTAATATTATTTTATTCTTTCTTATATGAAACAAATACTGCATCTCTCACTTAAACCTAGTTTTTTCATAGGATATAATCTTTCTCATATGCCATCGTAATCTACTTTGTGCAACTTAAAACATTTTGCCTCAATGTTCTTTGGGGATAGTGACCTATAATTTTCTTTCTTTACTTCATTTCTCCCTGGTTTGAGGGTCAAGACCATATTTATATCATAGAAAATATTGGAAGGATTCTTTTTTATTATTATTGCATAAAGTTCTTGTAACATAGAATTAATTGTTCTCTGAATGTTTGATAGAAGTACTTGTAAATCCATCTGGTTCTGTAGTTTTCCCCTACCCCATCTGGAAGCTTTTAAAAAAAATAGTTTGTTCAGTTTCTTTGGGCATTTTATATTCATATAAATATTTATCTATTTCTTCTAAGTTGTTGATTTTGTTAGTATATAATTGGGAAGATAGTTTCTAGTAATTTCTTTATTTTTTCAATTGCTGAGTTCTTTTCCTTTTTTGAGTTGAACAATTTGGTTTTCTCTCTTTTCAAAATCTTATTAGCTAACTATTTTATTAATTTTTTTCTTTAAAAACTCTGTTGTTAATTTAATGCTCTATTTGCTTTCATTTTCATTAATCATTTCTTTAATTTTCAGAATTTCTATTTTGTTGCTTAGTTGAGGGGTTGTTATTCTGCTGTTAAAGTTTTTTTAGTTGTATACGCAAGTCATTGATTTGTTCTTTCTCATTTTTATCAGTGGAAGTGTTTAGCAATATATATTTTCCCCTAAGAACTGTTTAAGCTGCATCCCATAAGTTTTGGTATGTTGTCACATGCTTGTCATTTCCTTTTGTGAGATTTTCTATTGTTCCTATAATTTGTTCACTGGCCCACAAGTTCTTTAATGTAATGTTATTTAGTCTCTAACATTTAATTATTCCAAAGGCCCCTTATTGACTGTAATTTTATTACATCATGATTAGTAAATTTATTATTATTGCTTTTCTGTATTTTTTGGAGAAGTCATAATGCCCCAATACATTGCCAATTTTTATAAAGTTGTGTTGTATAGCTAAGCAGTACATAATTCTTTTCTATTTCCATCTTACTGGCTATCATTTCTGTCATCTCTAATTTTTCTAAAGTTTTAGTTAGATTTTTAAAAAATCTTTTGGCCCAATTTATCTAGATCTAAAAGGGGCATATTAAGGTTCCCCACTGTTAAAAGCTTTACTGTCTATTTCTCTCTTTGAATTAACTTGTCCTTTAAGTATTCCCTAATTGTATAGATACACAACTTCCCTGCTTATCTTTTTATCTTGTCTATATTTACTAAAGCCTTATCTGAAATTATGACCACTACCCCTGCTTTTTACAATTCAGCTGAAGCATAATGAATTTTGCTCTAGCACCCCATTTTAACCTATGACTCTTTGTGTTTTGTTTCTTATAAACATATCAAATAGTTTTCTAATCCATTCTATTTTCTTCCATTTCATGGGTGAATTCATCCCATTCTCATTCAGAGTTATAATCATTGTGTACTTCTTTCCATCCTATCATCTCTTTGCTCCCATCCCCTTCTTTATAAGAAGGTAAAAGAGAGTTGCCTGACACTTGTGGTCTACACATACTGGAATGGGTATTGCCTCAGACAAACTGAGACCTGGGAAAGACCTTACCTTAAAAAGGCCAAGGTCTCCCACTGCATCTGGGGCCACTGCCAGTTGTCTTGACCTATGTCTTGCCTCTGGACTCTAAATGAAATGACTCTGGAGGAGAGAGCAAGGTTGATGACTTTGCACAGCTCTGTCTCACTTAAATCCAATTAACTTGCAAGTCAAGACATCACCCTCCTGATATCATTGGTCCCCTCTGAGAACCAAGGGTGAACAAGAACAAACAATACCATTTCCTCTCTTTTCTTCCCAACCTCCCCCCAATTCCAAATTCTCATTCTTTATTCCTTTCTTTTTAATCTCCCTTCTCCAACATTCAAATTTGTTTTGCTTATGACCATTCCATTTCATACTGTGGCCCCCTTCTTAGACTATCCTCCCCAACCCCTTTCACCATTTCATACTCTTTCCCTTTTGAATTTATATTGTAATACTATGCCAAAATATCCATGTAGGTATGTGCAATTGTGTTGAATCTTCCTTTGTTTGGTTCATGGAATGCCTATTTCCTCCTACCAATTCTTCCATGATTACTCTTCACTATATCATATGTTACTCCATTATATATCATTTCCCTCCTTTTCCACCTTTCTTCTCCAGTACAACCTGTCCTTCCCATTTTTGTTTTCTCCTAAGACCATAAAAAAGAACCAAACCACCTACTAGCCCTTTGCTGTTTACCTTTTTCCATGACCTTTAAAGATATTAGGGTTCTGAGACAAAACATTAGTATGTAAACAATCCACCCTCACATATCTCCTTCCAACTAAATAAATCTATGTGATTTGGCTCTTCCAATTCCATTTCAAAATGTCTAATCAGGTCTGGCTTTTTCATCAGGAACTTTTGGAAATTCTGTGTTCCATTAAAGGTCCACTCCCCCTTTCCTTTCCTCCACCCCAGGCAGGATTATACTTAGTTTTTGTTGGATAAGTTATTCTTGGTTTATGCCTTTATTTTTGCCTTTTGGAATATCATATTCCAACTTCTTTATGGTGGCAGCTGCCAAGACTTGTGTGATTCTTACTCTGACTCCTTTGTACCTGAACTCTTTTGGGTCACTTTTTTTTTTTCCCTTTGAACTGCAAGCTCTGGATTTTGGCTATGATCTTCCCGGGAATTTTTATTTTGGGATGTCTTTCAGGAGGCAACTCTTTACCCCTTGTTCTAAGAGTTCTAGGCAGTTTTCATTTTTCATTTCTTGAAACAGGATATTCAGATTTTTTGTTAGGTAATGAATTTCAGATAGTATGAGAATTTTTAGATTGTTTCTCCTTGAACTATTTTCCAAGGCAGTTTCTTACATATTTTGTGGATTTTGTTTTTTTCTTTTTTAATCATGTTTTAATGTTTCTGTCTTGAGTCACTGTTTTCTAATCAGCCTAATGTTATTTTTAAATTTTTGAATGAGGCTTTCCACTGTCTGTTCTAAGGTATCAATTGTCTTTGCCATTCTTTGTTCCCTAGCTATTCCATTTTTTAATCTTTATCTCCCCTCCCCCCCCCTTCTTTTAATTTCCCCTATAATTTCCTGTAATCATTGTAGCTAGAGCATTTTTTTTTTCCTGAAGGCTTCACCTGGACTTCTTGTGGGTTACAATCTACCTCAAGATTTATCCCATGGGTGTTCTCGAATCAAGTTCTCATGGTATTTGGAGTTTTCTTTGGTTTGCTCATTAGTCTTAGTATTTTGGTTGAAGGTGGGAATTATATGCTTAGATCGAGCTTTACTTGGGCCAAAAATGTCATGGACAGGGCCTGACTTGTTCTGAATATGGTGACTAAGTTCCTCCCTCAGGGGAGTACAGGACTGCTTCTAAGTTGGGTTCTGCTTTGGACCCACCTGAATTAGGCTGTGCCTAGGGTTCTCCCAGCTACTGGGCTCCTACTAAGGGTTCCTGGCAGATGTCTCTGCCTAGTGCCGTTCTCCTAAATCTACATTTAGCATCACACAAGACCAACCCAAAGTCTCAAATGGCTGATCTATACTTACCTTCCCACTTTTGTTAGTTTGTATATCTCAGGGTCTCCTCAGAATTTTATGCAACCCAGACCTGACTGGAGGAGTCCCCAGACTTACCTACTTTCTCACCACCTCCTGCTCCCTTTCCCACTCCCTAACCCCAATTCTCAGACATCCACAGGTACTTAGAGGTCAAAAGCCACCATAAGAAAGAGAGGAATACCCTAACCTCCTTCCCTTCTCCTAATTTCACCAGGCAACAGCCAGATAATCTATAACATGTTGGTCTTTTATTCATGGCAAGCACAAAAATTTAAAATACAAAAAGCCTTGGGAGGCTAGTGTCAGAAATAAGGGATCAGGGTGAGGTAGGCTAAAGAACAGAAGCCCAAGGTGAGGAGAACCTGCCCCTCCTAACAAGGCACCAGTGAAGTGAAAGCAAAGTGGGTTTGAAGTGGGAAAGCTGAGTCCCCTTCCACACACATTCATAATTTAAAGGGGCACAGCCGCCCTCATCAGTGCAGAAGGGCTCTTCCCACAATGGAGACAGAAGTTAAGCCCCTTAAAACGATCCAATGGGATTTTGGCCCAAGGAGGCAAACCCAAATTAACCTCCCCTTTGAATCTCAAACAGAGAACACATGATTGAGATGGGCAACTAGACCTAATCATTCCTCCCTCTGTTCCTCCTAAAAAAGAGGAGGAAAATCAAAGATCAGTGCAAGTGACTGGAGTGACCCCATGGATGAGCAATGTTGGACCTAGGTCCTGGCTCAGCATCTCCAACAGAGCTAAGTATCGGGTATAGCGGGCAGGGTCAGCAGGTGGCCGAGGGAGATAGAGGAAGGTAAGGGCTGTAGTTGGCCCCTCCTTCCTATGATCCCCTTCAGGCCCCCCTGGACCCTCACCCCTGCCATTGGCCTGCTGTGCCCGAACAAGGGCATTGGCACTGATGGCTAGTGCATCAGCCTCAGCATCTCCGCGGCTCCCGTTCACGAAGTTCCCTTCGTCTTCTCCCTCATCTATTCTGGCTCCTTCACCCCAAACCACTTCCTGAACCTTTGCCCGGATCCGAAGCTGACTCAGCAACACCCGGAGCCTTGCCTCACCAGTCCCAGGAGCTTCCTGAGGTCCTAGACACAGAAAGATTCGAAGCCTGGCACTTTGCCAAGCAGGTACCATGCTCAGGATAGTTGCCATCTGCAAGAGGAAGAGGCCACAGACATCCACGTAACCAGGGCTCCCTTTTGGCCGCAACAAGTTAAGGGGCCACACGTCCACATGGTGAGACTGGGAGGAACCCCCAGAGCTCCGGATTAGCCGTTCAGGTGGTAATGCCCAACACCCTCGAGCTAGCACAACATTTTTGTTCATCTTCAGGGCATCTACCACTGTGGCCACATAGTCGTGGGGAGTGAGTGCCCGAGGACTGCCAGGGGCTCGTGGTGGAGGGAACAAGGAGTCCAGGGCAGGCCCCCCTCCCTCCACTGGCTGTGAGAAGGCTGGGTCTGTTAGGAAGTGGTCTTGAGATGGTGCATCATCATAGAATCCTAGGACCAATGTGTTGGGCTTCATGCCACCTGAGGGGAAGAAGGCAGAGCAGGAAAGGGAAGGAGAAAATGCACAAAAATAAGACAGAGTCCTTCAAAGACTTTCAGCGCTTCATTTCTTAATTTGTACTTAGTTAGTGGGCACCTAAGTTAGCTTGTTTTGTGCCCTGTGGATCATTCATATGTTCATCCTCATGCCACTATTATACCTCAACCTACAAAATGCTGTCAAATACACTATTTCATGTGACTATACCAATAACTGAAATCCCGCCATGGACGAGCCCTACTTTAACAAGTAAAGAAGTGATTACAAAATTAAAATGGTAACCGTGGGTTCTCAAAGGCTATGCCTGTGGAGAACAAGTTCTGACAAGTTCTACTTAGTTGGAAAGTCTTTGAACACAGTCCTGGCAACAGACCACAGTTTAAAAGCAGACTGTGCTAATACCTACACTTTTCTGACCCCTTAGATTCTCCTTAGGGAGGCAAATAAAAGACTTAAAAGAGTTTAGCTTCATTATCCACCTAAAGTCAATAATAAATATTAATTCATGGGATACTCTTTCAGGAGAGGAATTCTATCATCTTGGGGAGAGGACCACCTCAGAATCAAGGAGACCTGAGGATTCAAGTCCTGCCTCTGACGCTTAGCTGTGTGCCTACAGGCAAAATGATCTTTTTGTTGGCTACTGAACTAGAACTGAGAGACAGACAACGGGCTCTCAAGGGGACAATTTGTTTGCTCTTTCCTGCCTGACTGATTCGAGTGAGGAAGTCATGCTGTAAGCCTCTGGGAGGGAGGAAAAGGAGGGAGAGAGAAAGAGAAAAGTGGGAGGAGGGCACATGGTAATTGGTACCTGTGTCTTAGGACCAAAGAGGGCAAAACCAAGAAAATAAGATATCTTTCTCCTATGGAGGAGGCATGATTTAAAAAACAATTTGACAGGGAAAGCTGGGGGAGCTGTAACTTGTGAAGTAAAAGGTGAGTCACTGAGAGTCATCTATGCCACTGAACAGACAGCCGTGAGAGAATGAGGAACCTGAGAAGCCACGGCAAGGGACCTGAAAAGCTATTCTGTTGGAGGTGGGGCATTCGAGAGAAGGCTTCAGCTGATTCCTGATGTCCCAGAAAGAAATTGACTTCATTGGCCAAGAACTCCAGGGATAGCTGTTGCTCTCTGGCGCCACCTAAAGTTGGGGAAAGGTGAAGCTTCTCATAAGGGTTTGTTGCTCCCGGCTGCCCGCTCTGTACTGAGGCAGAACAGCAGAGGAGGCAACCTGGTGGGGCCGTTTTAAAAGGGTGAACTTTAGCTATGATGTTGTGAGACCCCTTCTGGGGATCAGAGAGACTCCATTCCTTCTAGGCCTGGCCTCTCTTCCTGACAGCAGGGGATCAGGTACATGCTATTCCATTGTTGTGTGCTGGTCCGCTGAGGTGGTCTCTTCCTACTTGCCTACAGGCGACCATTCGTTCCTGCTCCCTCCAGCTATCTCCTGATCTGTCCTGCCTACAGGGGCAGGGGAGAAACATTATTCCATCAGTATCTCTCACTAGTCCCCTCACCTAAGCTGTGGAACACCCTAGGAAGACAACACTAGGCCAACCTGACAGTGATGTTAACAACTCTCCTGACCTCATTTGGCAACGATCAACAAACTCTCACCTGCTCATACCTTCCCCTTCATAGTGATTCTGAACATCCAGCTGTCATTAAACAAATTCCATTCTCCATCCCTCACCATCCACTCCCCTATTCCTATGCCCCTCAATTCAGTCCCACCGATGTCTCGCTCTAAAGCTACCTGCCCACTGTGCTCTCTGGAATGAGTGCCTCACAGATAATAAACTTTCATCTTAATTTTTTTCCTTTCCCACTCTTTTCATCTTCTGGCTCTCACAGAGACCTGACTTCCCCCTGATGAGGCTGTGACCTCCCTGGACTCCCTTTCCAGCACTGGTTGCACTTTCATTCACTGACCAGTCAAGATCAGGAAGTTAGAAACTCCTTGCTGCCCAGTACCATTTCCAGGCTCTCCTTCTACCTCCATCACTCGGTAACCTCTCCTCCTTTGAGGTTCACTCAACCCATATCTATCACCCAATGGAAATTCTAGTAGCTGTTGTCTATCAATTCCTAGGACACTCTCCTATCCCTAATTCCTTCCCTTATAATAGGGGACTTGAATGTACATATTAGTATTCCTTCAGATGTTCTCATCTACAGTTCTTCAACTTGCTCATTTCTCATAACCCACTCTTTCCCACCACTGCAGCTACACGCAGAAGTCATATTCTTGATCTCACAATCAGCCATAAATGTCCTACTTCCACGTTTATGAACTCTGAACTTCCCTTCTCTGATCAGCCTGTTAACATTCCACTGCCTTACAATGATGGCAATAGCTACCGGAACATCGGCAAAAATTTAAAGGCACCAAGGTACTAATTTTCACAAAGTCAAAGAGTCGAAGATAACAACAGAAAAAATAGAAAATAGGAAAAAACCCCCACAGATGGTGTTATCGCCACTAAAACACAACTACCAAAACAAGAACATTAGTAACCACTAAACCCACTTATCTATTTTTTCGACTTAAAAACATCGTAATGAGAGCCTCGATGAAAATATAAGAAGAAAATAGGCAGGCATTCACAAATGACTTTCTATAGAAATGGAAGATCACATTTCATTGCATCACAACTGATGGAAAGATGGAGAAAATACAAGGTCCCAATATATTTGTTTGTTTATTATTCCTCCCCCCCAAAAAAAGTTTGACTCCATAAAGGATGTGTTAAAAATCACAAAATTTCAGAGGTGGAAGAGACCTCAAAGGCCATAAAGTTTAACCATACTTGGATGAGAAATCTCTTTTACAATAGCCCCACCTTTCTCCAGCTTTAGGTGGCGCCAGAGAGCAATAGCTATTCCTGGAGTTCTTGGCCAATGAAGTCAATTTTTATCTGGAACTTCCGAACCACTAAGATGAACTGAAACCTTCTCTCAGATGCCCCACCTTCAACAGAATGGCTTTTCAGGTCCCTTGCTGTGGCTTTTCAGGTTCCTCATTCTCTCCCGGCTATCTGTTCAGTGGCACAGATGACTCTCTGTGACCCACCTTTTACTTAAGAAGTCACAGCTCCCCCGGTTTTCCCTATCAATCCAACCTTTTCTTGAAGACCTTAGGAGCAGGAACCTACAACCTCCCCCAAAAGCTCATTCCATTTTTGGGTAGCTTTGTTAAAAAGTTTCTTTGGACACAGAGCCTAATTCTGCTTCTCCACAACTTCTGGCTTAATTCAAGGAATTGTGATTGTAAGGACAAAATAACTCCTGTCTTTGAAAGTGCTTATGGGAGACAGAACTAGCATGAGAACCTGTCGGAGGGAGGCAACTATCATGTCCCCTCCCAAACATTCCCAGGTCCTTCAAAGAGTCTCCATGTGCTGTGATCTTAAGGCTGTCCACCACCATGTACCTCTTCTTAGGGCGCTCTCCAGGTTAAAGATTTTCTTCCTAAAATTAGCCTCCCAGAGTCGATCTACCACAGTATACTCAAGACTTCCTCTTGTTTAGTTGTTTTAGTCATGCTTGACCCTTTGTGACCCCAATTGGGTTTTTTTAGGGGGAGAGGGTTGGGGTTTTTTTTCTTGCAAAGATACTGGAATTCTCCTGTGGATCCATTTTGACATGCAATAAGAGGTTAAGTGATTTGCCCTGGGTCACACAGCCATGAAGCATCTGAGGTTGGATTTGAAATCAGGTCTTCTTGACCCAGGCCCAGTACCTATCCACTGAACCACTGGCAGTTTCCATACTCAAGATTTATGTAAATATAATTACAAAATACTTTGAAATAATGAAAATTATGACAAATGACAAATTAATTCACTGTTCATGGTTGGGTCACAACAATATAATAAAAATTATATTGTCCAAAGTAATGTATAGATATAGTCCTATGCCAAATTTCCAAGGGATATTTTAAAGAACTAAGTAAAATAATAAAATTCATTCTGAAGAATTGAAAGCCTAGAATTTCAAAGAAAATAATGGGGGGGAAAAGTACGAAAAAAAGAGTAAAGAGCACTTTCTGAACAAAATTATATCATAAAATAGTAATCACCAAATTTGTTATTGGTCAAAAAAACCCCAGAAAAGTAGATCAATAGAACTGTTTATATAATCACCCCAAGATGCCCATGCCTATCACCTGTCTGGACTCCCCTCGGCTACACCTTCACCTGCTCCACTTGTCTGCTGGGATGTAAATGTGGTCTCCTGGGCCTCACATGGCTCCATGTCTCTACTGGCTATGAGGCTGGTTCTCAAGAGAGGGCCTTGAATAGTCTAATCGGCTGTTTCCCTCAATAGACTAGTCTATTAAACGCAGAGAGTAAGATTTGCATACTCTTTCCAGATCCCAATGATATCTGAACCCCTAGCTGTCTCTGTACAGAAGTCATTCTCGATCCCTGCTGTCTACTTTGTTAATCCCACGGTCCTCAGCCCTACGCCTCACACGTCCGACTCCAAATCTACTTTTCTGTTGTGCTCCGTGAAATGACTGCTCCATAGTTAATAAACTTGATTTCATTTTAAACCTTTTCCTTTCCCACTCCATCTTCTGGCTCTGACTGAGACCTGGGCACACTTGGGCACCCTTTCCAGTACTGGTTGTACTTTCATCGGTTGTGGTATTAGATTCGGTATACTCTTTGCTCCCTATTCCTACTTCTAGGCCCTCCCTTTACCACCCTTACTCAGTAACCTCTCCTATATTTATCACTCACTCAAGATTCTGGTAGCTGTCACCTAGCTGTTATCTGCCTCAAGGACACTTTTCTTCCTTCTTCAATGAGTTTGTCTGGCTTACAGTCTTTCTTTCCTCTTGAATTCTTGCCTTCACACCATGGGACTTCAACATGCATACTGACACTCCTTCAAAAACCATAACATCCTAGCTCTTCAGCTTAACCAGTTCCCATTCCTCTACTCACACCTCAGTCACACAGGCAATGGCCATACCCTTGACCTTGTCATAAGACATAAGTATTCCACTTGTATGCTCATAAAGTCTGAAACCCCTTTATCTGATCATAAGCTGTTATTGTCTCATCTTTGCTCGTATCTTATGACCCCTAACCCTGTTCTTCAACCTCACTCTGAATTCCAATCCCTCCCCGTCTTAGTTCTTTCCCAGGCTAATAACCCCACACTGTCTGCAGCACCCTTCTTCCTTCAAAATCCTGACTACCAGGTGAACCAGTTCAATTCTACACTATCCTCTTCTTTGAGCTCCTCACCCCTTTATCCTATTGCCAAACCTTGCCCTGCCAAGTCCCAGGTTCAGCTCCTTCCCACAATCCTTCACTCTTATTTATGTGCCCTTGAACGGAGATGGAGAAAATCATGAAACCACGATGTATGGGTCTAATACGAATTTATGTTACATAATCTCCACTGGGCTCTCGCTACTGCAAGGCAATCCTTTTCTACTTTGTGGATCGATTCATATCTCGCTCACCACAGTGGCTTTTCTAAACCTTTTCATTATTCTTCAAACCTCCCAAGGCTCCCCTTATCCTTTCAGCTGAGAATCTTGTCTCATATTTCACTGAAAAAAAAAATAAAAAACTGAGGACATTCACTGAGAGTTTCTTTTCCTCTCTTCACTCTGATGCATTCTGCTATACTATCTCCTTCTTCATTTCTATCTCTATTATGAAGAGGTAACCTTCTCCTTCACCAAGGCCAGTCTCTTTATATGCACAAGTCATCCCATCCCATCCCATCTTCTTCAGCAGATTATTCCCTCTATCACCTTTATTTCCTTTTTTTTCCCTTTCTTCCTAACTTTCTTATTAGTTTTCAATTTCTCCCTATCTACTGTTTGCTTCCTTGCTGACTACAACATGCCCAGATCTCCCCTATCTTCAACAAATTCACTTGATCCATCCCCACTATCATCCCACTTTGCTACTCCTTTTTGTGACTAAACACCTTGAGAAGGCCATCTACCCATGATGCCTTCACTACTTTTTTTCTCAATTATCTTTCTGCGGTCTGGCTTCCGACCTCATCAGACACTGGTCTTTCCAAAGTTTCCAAAGATATCTTAATTGCCAAATTTAATAATGGCCTTTTCTCAGTCCTCATCTTTCTTGACTTCTCCTCAGCCTGTGACAAAGGAAACAGTTAGTCATTATTTCCTTTCCTCTATTCTTTTTCATCTTTCATCATGACTTTTCTTTTTCCTTCTTTCACTTCTCTTTATTTTCTTCTTTTTGCTTTCTAACTTTCTCTCTTTGCTTCCCTTTACTCTCTTCTCTAGGACACAACTTGCTCCTGGTTCTCCTCCTACCCATCTGACTGCTCTTTCTCAGTCTCCTTTGCTAGATCTTCATCCAGGTCAGGCCCACTAACTGTGGGTGTACCACAAGGCTCCCTCCTGAGTCTTTTTCTGTTCTCTTCCTATACTATTTCACCTGGTAATCGCATCAGCTCCCAAAGACTCAATCATCTCTAATGATTCTCAAATCTACTTAACTGGCCCTCATCTTCTTGTTCACCTCTAGTCTCACACCTCTAACTGCCTACCAGACATCTCTAACCAGATGGCCCACAGACGGCTTAAATACAAGTTCAAAACTGAATTCATCATCTTTTCCCAAAACCCCTTCCTTATGACTGTCAAGGGTACCACAATCTTCCCAGTCCCCTAGGCCAGCAACTTCAGTGCCACCCTCACTATCTGCTGTTGGTGGGAAGCCCACGAGGGGTTTCCTTACTCTCTCTCATGAGATGTGTTCATTTTGCTTTTGTAACATCTCTCATATACTTCTACTTTTCTCTACCCTCACGTAGGCCTCCTTCCTAGACTAGTGAAATAGCCTGCTGGTTGCTCGCTGGTCCATTATCCACTCAGATGCTAAAGTGATATTCCTAAAAGACAGGTCTAAACATGTCGACTCCCTCCCACCCACCCCACTCCCATTTAATAAACTTCTTGGTTCCCAAATATCTCCAGGATTAAATATAAAATCTTCCGTTTGGCTTTTAAAGCCCTTCATAATCAGGCCCCAGCCTATCTTTCCAGTGTGACTACACTTTGTACCCCCTGCCTACTCTACAATGTGGGGATGCTGGCCTTCTTGCTAGTCTTTGCACAAGGCTTTCCATCTCCTTTACTCAGCATTTCTTCACTGGCTATCCCCCATGCTTTTCTCACTTCTGACTCTTGACTTCCTGCAGTCTCAGCTAAAATGTCACCTTCCACTAAACCCCCTTAATACTAGAACCTTCTCTCCGAGATTGTTTCCAGTCTACCCTGTATGTATCTTGTTTATATAGAGCTGTTTGTCTATAGCCCCTCTCTCCCATTAGACTGGAAGCTTCTTGTCAGCAAGGACTATTTTGCCTTTCTTTGTATCCCCTGTACTAAGCTCAGTGCTTGGCACAACACTCTGTGCCTCAGTAAGTATTTGTTGACTGACTCCATTCTCTATATTCTTAGAGCAGTTATTA
Source organism: Phalanger gymnotis (assembly GCA_028646595.1). Taxonomy (NCBI): domain Eukaryota; kingdom Metazoa; phylum Chordata; class Mammalia; order Diprotodontia; family Phalangeridae; genus Phalanger; species Phalanger gymnotis. Next base: position 206,291,369 of record CM053627.1, read on the forward strand.
TCTGTGTCATTCATCTGAAGCTTATCACATATTGCCTTGTATGATTAATTATCTGTATCTGTGTATGTGCATATTTTACTTCCCCAAATAGATTATAATCTCACAACTATAGGAATTGTGCTTCATATTCCTCCCACAATGCCTAGCCCAGGCCCTTACAAACTGGCAAATTTATAAATATTTTCTATCTGACACAAATGGAAACAGAAACTAGCAGCAGGAGTCAGGAGGAGAAGGTGGGGAGAGAACAAGGATAGGACTGAGAGGATGTGGGGAAGAGAGTCTCACCAAGACCAGAAATACGCAGCAGATGCTGGGCCCCTTGACGCACAGAAGGTGAAAGAGTAAGGTCCACAAAAGCCTTCACTTGAGCACGATCTATAAGACTCAGCCATGCTCCATACTGGGGCTGCACAGGGTCCAAGGGCAGAGAATCTGAGGAGAGAGTTTGAGAATGGAAACATCAGAAAATCTGTGTCCTCTTCCTCAAAGTCTCATATGGAAACTTCTTTCCATTCCCCCAGAGGCCCAGAGGAAGCAGTAGCTAGAGAACATGAATGATGTTTAAAAGGAACTAGGGAATCAAGGGATTTAGGAAAAGGGATATCAAGAGTACATTTGTGGGGTGGGGAGGTCCTCACCAAGGTCTCCCAAGATGACGTGGCCCAGCACATAGAGGCCACCCTTTTTAAGCTGATTGGCCAGCCGTAGCAGGGGTAGCGCCCCTCGTGGGTTTCCCACTAACAGCAATAACTGTGGTCGCCAGAACTTTACATGGTCCTTCCGCACATCCAGCCGCAACAGGTACTTTCGGACCTGAGTGTATGAGGATTAGGATACAGCATTCATTATACAGCATTTCTCAACCCACCACTCGCACAATCCACTTCTCTTCTCAGAATTGGTACCAGTGTGAGTCTCTCTTGGGACAGCACCCCGGGAAACCCCCTCACAAACTCCCTCCCAGGGTTAAGGACAAGGATAAGGAAGCTCCATGCGACCCCGTGCTAACCTGGTGGAACAGCAGGGCTTGACTGACGTAGCCCCAGCTGCTAGGTCCTCCTCGGGCAGTGAGCAGGGCCGAAAGCAGCCCCATGAGCAGCAGAGACCCGCCTGCAGCTCCCGGGCTAATGAGGAACATCATGAGTAGACAGGAGGCCATGCCCAACAAGCAGGTGTGCCAGGAAAACAGGTTGAAAGTGGGGCTGATGACAGAAAGACAGACGAACATGGGGCCCCCAGCTCTGTACCCTTAGGCACAGGGTTAATTCATTCCAGGCCACCTTCGGGAACCTCTAGGGACCCAAATCCAAATTTTTTTCTCTAACCTACTCCACCCCCAGGCATGACATAGCAGAAATAACACTGGGTGGGACATCAAAAGACTTGAGCTCCAGTTCTAGTCCTGTCATTGATTTCTCTAGGCCTATGTGAGACAGTCAAAAAACCATGGGATTTGGAGTCAAAGGACCTAAATTCAAATCCCAACTGTGCTACTTACTACCTTAGGCAAGTGACACAACCTTCTTGGGCCTAAATTTCCTCAACTATAAAATGAGGGGTTGGATTAAATAACCCCTGAGGTCCCTTCCATCTCTAACTCTCTGATCCTTCCAACTCAGAATCCCAGGCTTCTAAAATTTCAATGTGGCCTCTGGAGCCTAAGGTTACACGCCTCTCACCGGAAGTTGGGGGCCGATGCCCACTCAAGGCTCAGGCAGGAAAGATCCACCGCAGCATAGGCTACCAGGTAGAACACTGTGACCACAGCTGCCAGGGTGTTGAGCTTCCCAACGAGAAGCATTATCTGGAGGAAAAAGGTGCTTAGGTCCCCTCACCAAACCCAAATGCAACCCCTGCCCTTGGCCAAAATCCACATGGTCCACATTTCCCTCAAAGCTGATTTCCCGCCCTGCTTCTCGTCCATTTAGGGGAAGAAAGAGAGACAGTCTATGAGAGTCCCCACCAATTCACCTGCACTAGACACCAGGAGTACAACACAGCTCCCCAGGGGTTCCCTCCCTGGGATACAATTTTTGCTGGAGCCAGAATTATCCCTGCAGGGGAAAGAGATGGGACAGGCAGAGGTTAAACAAGAAAACTTCAAAGGATAACAAAGTGGGGGAAAAGCAACAAATGGTAAAGGGAGAATTCAAGAAAAACCAGAGAATTCAAGAAGGCCATAGAACTAGGGAAGTGTGGGTGTGAGGGCGAGGAATGAATATAGAGATATGCACTCATTAAAACAGGATAATTAGGAGAGCACGGAATAGTTTATCTGTGAGATGTATGGATAAGGGTAGCATTTAGGATCAAAGAAGTCATAGAACGCATGACAAAACGTAAAATAGATAATTTTGATTATATAAAATTTAAAAGGTTTTGCACAAACAAAACCAATGCAACCAAAATTACAAGGAAACTGGGAAAAAAATTTTCAACAAGTATCTCTGATAAAGGCCTCATTTCTCAAATACGTAGAGAACAGAGTTGAATTTATAAAATACAAGTCATTCCCCAATTGATAAATGGTAAAAAGAAAATGAACAAGCAGTTTTCAGACAAAGAAATCCAAGCTATCTATAGTCATATGAAAAAATGCTCTAAATTACTATTACTCAGAGAAATGCAAATTAAAACAACTCTGAGGTACCACCTCACATCTATCAGATTGGCTAATATGACAAAAAAGGAAAATGTTGGATATTGGAGGGGATATGGGAAAACTGGAATACTAATGCACTGTTGGTGGAGTTGTGAAGTGATCCAACCATTTGGGAAAGCAATTTGGAACCATGCCCAAAGGGCTATAAGACTGTGCATACACTTTGATCCAGCCATACACTGCTAGGTCTATATGCCAAAGACATCCCAGAAAACGGGAAAGGGATTATTTATACAAAAATATTTATTATAACAGCTCTTTTTGTGGTGGCTAAGAATTAGAAATCAAAGGGATGCCCATCAATTGGGGAATGGCTAAACAAGCTGTGGTACATGGTTGTGATGGAATATTGTTCTGCTACAAGAAATGACAAGCACAATAATTTCAGAAAAACCTAGAGGGACTTACATGAACTAATGCATAACGAACAGAACCAGGAGAACATTGTACACAGTAACAGCAAAATTGTTTGATGAAGAACTGTGAATGACGTAGCTATTCTCAGCAATACACTGATCCAAGACAATTCCAAAGGACCAATGACGAAGCATACTATCCGCCTCCAGGTAAAGAACTGACATGGACTGCATACAGCCTGAAGCAGGCTATTTTTCACTTTCTTTCTTTGATTTTTTTTCTTGGAGTCTTCTTGTACAAAATGACTAATACGGAAATGTTCTACATAATTGCACATGTATAGCCTATATCCAACTGCTTACCATCTCGGGGAAGGAGAGGGAGAGGGCAAGGGATAGAATTTGCAATTCAAAACTTTAAATAAAAATGTTTAAAAATTGGGGGGAAAAATTGAGGACGAGCAATAAAAAAGAAAACCCACCAAAAAGGTCATCCTGTGCCAAGGCATGGAGTATTCGTGAGGCACCAATGAGTGAGCTCATGGAAGCTGAGAGTGATGCAGCATACACCCCAATTAGCACCATTGGAGGCCATAGGCTAATGCCTCGAAAGAAGCCGTAGTCCTCCTGTAGCAATGTCCTTGAGGGAGAGAACAAAGATGACACTTGCTATCTAACTATTATCCTGCCTAGCCCTCACCTTTCCCAATCAGTGACGCAGATAATCTGGTCTCCTGCCCATAATTCTCCTTGGAACCTTGCTTCCCTTAGGGATCCAGATGTCCTCCCCCAGCCCCAGCCTATACCTCCCACAGAGACCTAAGTATCTAGTCCTCTCCAAGTATTTCTTGTTCACCTCCATCCCCAAAACTTGGGGTCCCAGATCCACCTCCCCATCCCCACCTGTCACAGGTAAAGCTGGAGAAGAAGAACAGCAGAGCATAGATGAAGAATGTATACACCACAGCAATAATAGTGCCCAGAGGGATGGCTCGGCTTGGGTCCTTCAGCTCCCCTGGGGAAAAAAGAGGTTGGGAAGGAAGAAAAGACAGGTTAGGTGACAGAGTGTGGAAGTGTCAATCCTCGGGGTCCTCTGACCCCACCAAACCTCAAACGTTTTCCTTTCCAAGGGCAGAGTCTGGCCATACAAAGAAATCAGGATAATATGCAGGTAAGAACAAAGTTAGGGCCAGAGAACAACAACTACCCTTTTATAGAGTGCTAATTTATACAGTACTTTCTTCAATAATCCTGCACAGAAGAAAAGCCAAGTATCATTATCCCTATTTGAAAAATGATGTAGAGAGGTAGAGAGAAGGTCATCCAGTTAAAAACTTTCAGAGCTGAGCCACTGATCCAGGGCTCCTGGCCCCAAGTGGTATCTCCTAGAAATGAAGCCAATTTCTTATCAATGCTCGACCCTTTGCCATCTGCTCAGGACTTGCACTTCCTTTAAGAAGGTCAAAGACAACAGTGACTCACCTGACATGTTGGCCCCAGCCATAATGCCTGTGCAGCCATTGAAGAGGACGGCAAACACACTGGCAAAGGTCATGGTGGCCCCGGTGGTGTAGTCCTGGGCATAGCCCGCTGAGAAGAGAATGCACAGATTAGGAAGGGGCTATGGACATCTCTGGGCACCCAGGCATCCTCTCCCCTTCTTCTACACCCCCTGCCCTTCAGGCTAGGATGCTGGTCCTTCTCTTCCAATGTTCCAGCTCTCATTTTCCCTCTTCCAAAACCAGCTGATCTTTGCTCTAGTCAAACTAGTCTTTCTTACTCACCTATAAGTTTACTATGTCTTTTTGTTCTCTCATTCCTGCCTTGGCATGCCTCCCCTTCCCTTCTGAGCTGACCCAAAGTGTTCTCTCCAGCCTTCAAGACTAGGCTCAAGTCTCACTTCCTCCTGCCACTCCAGCCCATGGTGGCAGTCTTCATTTAAACCACTTTACTTAAACCTGTACTGTCTTTCATTATTTAATTATTCCTTGAGCGCATCTTATCTCTACATCTCCTTAAGAGCAGAAAGTCTCTCTAAGGCTTCTCTTGTGTCCCCCCACAGTGCTGACTGCAGAGTAGGAAGGTAAATCACCCATTTGTTGATTTACTGAATTAAACTGAACTGTGCTGGGACCGGCGCTTCCCTCTTTCTTAGTATCTCGTACCCAAATCCTCTCTCCCTCAGTTCTCACCCTCATCTTGGGATTTTGGTCGTCTAGCCCTTCCCTTCTCCCCTTCTATAGAGCCCCAAGTTACAGCTTCTACTCACCACCCAAGTTGGCCTTCAGGGTGCTACTGTTGAAGCCAGTAAAGTGGCCCAGCTGGGGGATTGTCGAGGAACCATTGGTGCCTGGCCTAAGAGGAAGGGTGACATCTCGGGGCCCCACAGCCATAAAGCTGATCAGGACCAAGGCCAAGGAGGCAGAGACCAGCAGGAATGTAAGCAAGGAGGCCTGTGCATACAGACCAGCTCCCAGGGTACAGACTCCACCCACTAGGCCCAACAACATTGTTCCATACAGCAGATTCCAGCCATAGCCTTGGGAAAGTACTCGTATCCCTGCTGGCCCTGATGTATCTGGGAGAGAGACAGGGATGAAATCATTTGGGGGAGGAAGTAACACTCCAAAAAACTATCCAAATCTGAGATCCATCTACATTGAGGTATAGGATCCTATGAAATCTTGTATAACACACCCCAAATCACAACAGGTCATTTTAAATATTCCAGTTATTCTCATGAATGTCATCAGACACTGTGAGTTCCACAGCAGGAACCATGTCTCTGAATTTAACAATTAATAAATGTTTCAAAAGTTAATAAAATGTTAGCACTGGGAGAGACCTTAAGGAGCATTTAGACCAACGGTTCTTAACCTTTTTTGGTATGATGGCCCCACCCCACCCCCCGGCAGTCTCGTGAAACCTACGATCTCCTTCTTAATGTTTTTAAATGCGCAGAATAAAATACATAGGATTACAAAGGAAATAAATAATAAAAACAAGCATTGGGCCTATGTTAAGGACCTGTTAAATTCAAAGTTGCCTTAGACCCTCTACCTTCAAGTAACAGTAATGTACCAGAGATTTGTCAAATTAGAGTAGAACTGAATTCTGGACAAACCCTTGGACAGGCACCATGGCCCTGGGCAAAGAACTCTGGGTTTGGATTCAGAGAACCTAGATCCGACCCTTGGCTCTGCCATCATGACCTCTGACAAATCGCTTCACCATTCTGAGCCTCATTTTCTTCTGTGAGGTGAAGGGGTTGCACTAAACAACTCTGAGGCCCCTTCCAGCTCTTCTTTCCTAAGCACGCCAACCCTGGCTGATCAATCTCTCTCAATCTCTCTCTCTATTTTCTAGCAGGAATATAGTTAGGATTAAGAGCTGAGAGGGACTATCTGCTCCAACTCCTGCATGACACAGAGGAAACTGAATCTCTCAGAGGGGAAATGATTTGCTTAAGGTCACACTGGGAAGTAAGTGGCAGAGTATGGACTAAAATATAGGTCCTCTCATTGCAAATCCAGAGCTCCTTTTGTGAGAACTACACAACTCAACATTGTGTGTGTGTGTGTATGTGTGTGTGTGTGTGTGTGTGTGTGTGTGTGTGTGTGTGTGTGTGTGTGCAGTAGGGGCCAGCTGGGCCTGCTCCTGGGAACATACAGATGTTTGGTGAGTCTGCCATAAGACGTGAGTGGCGGGGGCTCCTGCTCTCCGCTTTGGAGCATACCCAGAAAAACAGGCTCACCACACACCTCCATGCGCCAGAAACAGGCCCTCAATGGCTAATCCCCCATTACATGTTTATTTCATCTGTCCCTTCTCCCTTACTACAACATAAGCTCCTTGAGGGCAGGCATCATGTCTCCAACCCTTTATCCTCTGCTACTACTGCACACAGGAGGTACTCAAAAAATACTCACTGATTCACTGGCCACTATCACCCCTTCCCCAGGGCATTCCTCTACCAAAAATAATCCCAACACCTCAGACTCCCCAAGACCTTGGAGTTTCCTGGCTCCTCCCCCACTCTGGAGACCCAGGGTTGGTAGAACAAACCAGCCCCGAAGACATCCAGTACAGATTCCACCAGTCCCAGCACAGAGACGGCACAGCCACAGACGTTGGCCAGGAAGAACATAAGCCCAATACTTCCTCCAAACTCAGGACCCAGTGTCCTGCTGATCATAACTGAGAGGGGAAGTTAAAGAAAATAAAGACTTGAAGCCTAGGTGGGCCACTCATTGCAAAGAGCGCTCCTTCTAATGCAGTGGCCAGTACCCTTCCACCAATCTACAAGTAGATGCCACAGTCTGTGCGGGTTATCTCTTCAAGCAGATAGCCACTCCTGGACCAGACATCACCTCTGCCTCCCCACTACTCCATCTTATCTGTGCTGGAGAATAGAACAAGTGTCCAGCCCTTGCTCAGCCCTCACAGGAGGATACAGTAGGCTCCACCCCCACGCACAGCTCCATTGGTGGCAATGGCACAGACAGAGAGGACAGTCAGCACCAGGATGAAGTAGGCAATTAACAGCATGGCCAGAGCCTGGATGAGCCCAGCATGGCCCACTACGAATCCTGTAAGGGAGGAAGGAGAAGGAGATTACAGAGAAGCAGGATTAAAGGGCTGTATGCACTCCCACCCCACTAAGCGATTATGGACCTGACAAGGGAAGAGAAGCCTTTCTACCAAACTCTCTCAATTCAATGTGTCCTCTGAATAAGTGAGCGGAGAACAGAGGAGTGGCAGAGACCACGAGGACACCAACACATTGATCCTGCCCTGTGTAAAAGGGCAAAGGATACAATGAGATTATGTAGAATTGAGATGGGAAGAGCACTTAAAGAGACCATCTAGTCCAAGAGAGTCCACAAACCATCTCATACCATTTTGTAGAAGAGGAAATTTAGGCCCAGAAGGGCTATGTGTTTTGTACAAGGTCACTCAGCTAATAAATAACAGAGCTGGAATTCAAACATAGGCCCTCTGACCTCAAATCCGGTGTCTCATTCAATTTCAGCAAGAGACTTCCCACTACTCAAAGCCTCCCCACACATGGCACAGCCACCCTCCTCTTCCTTCTTGGGGATCCCTTCTAAACATCTCAGATACCTAGCTCTTTCAAAAGCTCCTCACCTATTCTCATGAAGACCACAATGCTGAACATGGAGAGCACAGTGGGCACCACAACACCGAGGAAGGTGGAGAGTTTCCGGAGGGCCCCACCTCCTGGACTCCCCATCCCATAAGGCAGAAATGTAGCTCCTTCTTCCCCAAGGAGCCGGTAGGCTAGTAGTGGGGAATTCTCACTTGCCATGGCTGGGGGTAGACAGATGTGTGAACTGGTAACAGGGCCTGCTGGAGAGACAGAAGCTGAGTTGAAGACAGGGGCAGAGACTGTAACTGTACCCCAACAAAGCACGGAATAGGACAAAATTTGCCACTGATCCCCTATAATTTCCTGTAGTCCCAGAGAGAACTGTCTCTCTAGAAATAACCCACAACCCATCAAAGGCCCTCTCAAAAATCTGTTGTTCAGGGAATTATAACACTATAAGCATATTAGCAAGAAAGGCTGAGGGTGACAGAATATACAATATAATCTGGAGTCCAGGGCAAAATATCCCTCTAAAATTCCCCTTCAACCCCAACTCTGCCCAGTTTTAAAAAATCTTGGCGACAAATATCCTAAGTATCTCAGGAGAGGCCCCGACAAAAGCCAGTCAAAAGCCTTGACGACTAATCCTTTTACAAGCGCCCCCATTCCCAAATCCTATGCTCAATGTTTAGGGAAGGCATGTATGGGTTCTGAGGAGGACAAGGATTTTAGCGTTAGATCACAGATTTTCCTCCCCAACCATTCCCTTTCTGAAAAGGAAGCTGACCTTGGGTTCTGCTGCCCAAAAGGGGAAGTAAGATGACGAAAAGCAAACCCTTCTCCTTTCGAGCTCCACCTGAGTCCTAAAGCAGAGGTATCTCCACCCTCTCCGATGTCACCCCCTTCCTCTCACCACAAAGATGGAGCACAAACCTCCATAACCCCATATTTCCACATCGCCAGTCCCAACCACATGCAACTATCTATCAGATCTTCACACCCCTCGGTCTCCTGCTCTGCCCTGAATCTCTTTCTCCACAACTCCACAGAGAAGCTGCTCCCAGACCCCATCCCTCCACCAGCACCCCCTCTCCCTAATCCGTGCCTACCACCCACCACGACACTTCTTTCGAGCTTGTACACACTCCTCCCACCGTGCCTTCACACGCCTCCCACAGTGGCTTAAGGGGGCTGTAGATAAGAGTTGGTCGATCGTCTCGTACAAGTTAACCTCACCCTGAGAGCCGGGGGCGGGGAGTCATACACTCACCTGATCCCCAAAAGAAGCAGCACCCGAGGAAAATCCTCTACCTGCGGAAATGGCAGGCGGAGGGAGCGCACCTTAGAGGATGGGGCAGGGAAGAGGAGAAGAGAAGGCAAGGAGAGAAGGATACGCGGGTTCCCATCGGTCTCTCCAGAGCTCAGTCCTGCAGCATCAACAGCCTTCCCCCTACCTTCCCCATTGGTTCCCCAACCCCGCCCGCCCCAATCCTCCTCCATCCCCTCAGCCCTTCCCGTCGCTGCTCCCCAGCCAGCCCTTCCATTCCCCTTCCTCGTCCTTGCCTGTTGCTAAAGGTCCTAGACGCCCTTTCCCTCCCTCATTCCCCGTGGCAAGTCCTAGTCTAGCCGGGCCCCGGCCCCGGCCCCTCGAGGGTACCCGCTGCTTTCTTCACCTCCCCTACCCCGGGCCAGCCAGGCTTCCGCCGGAGCAGGGAGGCCGGGACCGGCGAGCTTTGCAATCACAGCCAAGGCGGGAGGGGACGCGGCCGAGCCGGGGCTGCCTCGGGCGTCGGATACGGCGCCCGGGATTGGGTGGCGTTGCGAGGGCGCGCCCTCGGGGTCCTCAGTCTTCCCTTCCACGCCCCCAGCCCCGCATTCCCAGCCCCAGGCTCCGCTCTGGGCCTCCCGGCTTCCCGGTCCTCCGAGCGCCCGCCTCCTCCCGGGCTCTCTCCCACGGTGCATTCTCCCGCGCGGACGTGAGGCGGCGCAGTGAGCGTGGGGGAGAAGCCGAGAGCCCGGCCCGGCAGACTCGAGATTGGACCTCCCGGTTGTGCGTTATCTGATTCGCCCACCTCCCCCGGGCCGCCGGAAAACTGCAGCCTAGGCTAATGATCCCTGGAAGGACCGGCGGCTTGGAATGCTGAACTTTCAGCCCTTCCGCCGGGCCCAGGGCTTAGGGAACCATGGGCGGTAGATGGCACCTAGGACTTTGCTGTGTGTCCTCCCTCTGCCCCCGACCGTGGGCTCCTCGAGGGCAGGAGCTGGCTTTGCCTAACTTGGGGCAGAAAGCCGGTGTCATCTCTCCACTGCGGAGAATGTCTACCGGCCGGAGGGCACGGGCCGTTTTTTGGTTAGTATCTCCAACGCTAAACTCAGTGCCTGGCACACAGTAGGTGCTTGATAAATGCATGTCGACTTGACTTGGGGCTGTCCCGTGCACCTGGACCTCGAGCCACTTTTCGTTCCTTAGGGGAAGATAACTCAGACATAGCTGAGGCCATAGGTACTAATTTGAGGAGGGAGGGAGGGGGAAAGCTGACATTAAGGGCTTTCTGTAGGAAGCAGCCCCTGAGCCGAACCTGAGGCCAGAAATGGGGATAAGTAGGGAGATGTGATTTATTCTTCCTCGCGCACTAATCCATTTTCCTCCCCCCACAAACATATAACTTTGTGAAGGAGGACAACACTGGATTTGACAATGCGATGACATTCAATTGTCACCTCCCCCAAAGGCAAAATGACTTTCTCTTTTTCCCGGAAAATCGAGAGCAAGCAAAAATGAGGGCTGGGGGAAGGGAGAGGGGAAGGAGCGACGAGAAAGTGTTCCCTTGTCACGTGACAGTGGAAGCCGCAGTAGCTACTTGGGAGAAAAAAATGGTGTCTCTTGGGCGGGATTAAAAGAGGAGGACCCGGAACGACCGGACAGCGAGAGGATAGCAATCCGGTGTCCGGAGCGTCGTTTCCGCCTCCTACGCGGTTGCGCGCGGGAACAGGCTAGCTTGGCCCGCTGGTGCATCGAAGCGTGGTCGACCTGCGACACTGCGCATGTGCGGTCTCGTACTCTTCTCCCCTGTTCTGTATATCCGTGTTAAAGCAGAAGCGCTGCACAGTCCCCAGGACAGTAGGGGCCGATGTGAGCTTTGCGTTTTCCGTTCTCTTCGCTCCATCCCTCAGCCGAACCTCCCCACCCACCGCGGCCCTGACATTTCGAATCCCAGCCTCAGTGTTGGATTGGAAATGAAAGGACCTGTGGATAAAGCACGTTGAACTCAGAGGTTGTGTTGTGCTTAGGCGCCTCTGCAGAGGCGAGGCAAAGTGGTGGTGACTCGAGCTCGCTGAAGGCAGCGGGGGTCATCCTAAATTGTGCAGGCACTTCACAAATATTGATTGTATGAGCGGATAAATGCATGCGTTTCAGGAGCGGAAAGGTGGTAGCTATCGAATCTTAAAGCACACACGGGCACGCACATACAGACACACACGCACCCAGCCCCACCCCAGCCCCCACACCTGTTCAATAAACTCCATTGGCTCCCTATCACCTACCTCTAGCATCAAATATCAAATTCTGTTTGGCTTTCAGACCCCTTCATAACCCGGCTCCTTCCTACCTTTCCAGTATTTATACGTTACTCTCCTTTTACACCTTATAATCCAGGAACACTGTCCTCCTATCCCTTCCCTGAACGTCCCTTACAGGAGACACTGTCCTGAAATTCTCTCCTTCCCCTCTCCTGCCTCCTGGCTGCTCCCTCTTCCTTCAAGTCTCAGCTAAAATAACCACTTTCTGCAAAAGTCCTTTCCTGATTCCCTTTTATGCTAGTGCCTTCCCTCTGAAATTATTTCCAATTTATTCTGTATATATCTTGTTTGTACATAATTTGGGGTCCCCCCCTCCAGGTTGTCTCCTCACTTGGACTGTGAGCTCCTTGAGAGTAGGGACTGTTTTAGCCTGGCACATAGTAGGTGCTTAATAAACGGACTTTGCACACAGAAAGCATTTAATAAATGCTTTTTATTTGTTCAGTCCTTTGCATTCTGGCCTCAAGCTGTCTTTCTGGTCTCATTGTAGCTGACTTTCTGTCTTCCTCATATTCAATTCCCCATCTCCTTTGCCTCTGACTTGTGGCCTTTTTTTTTTTTAATTCTTACCCTTCTTAATCTCTTTGTAGCCTTTGACATATGTCAGTTACCCTCTTCTTGATACCTCCTGTGTAGATTTCATAAGACTACTCTATCCTTGGTCTGGAGGGAGGCCTTGGTCCATTTCTTCCCCACCAGTCCCTGAGTTCTTTGGTCTCTGTTGTGTTTATTCTTTCCTGATTTTAATTGAAGAGCTTTTGGAGATGGCTATGACCTTGTGAGCTTCACAAGGTCAGAATAGTGAGCACCAGAAGTCCAAGAGCTTGAATCCCTGCGGGCAACTGTCAGAAGCTAAGCACAAATGAGGCAACAGCAGAGGCCTTAAAAAGCGAACTTGACTCAGAACAGTGGGAGCTGAGACCCATCCAGTGGCTATGGCATTTGGAATAAACTTGGTGGGGCAAATTCTTTGTATGAATGTGTTGGTAAACAAAATGGGCTCTTAGCACTCAGTTCAACCAAGTGCCCTTGAAGAGTTTGGCCTTTGTTTCCCTGATTAGATTTGGGAGTCCTTGGTGACCTCCTTGCCTCAGGGGAGGGCCTAGTTTACACATGAATTTGAGTGATGTTTTGGGGACATCAGAGGCCATGTGAGTTTATGGCACCTCTTTGTGACGATTCTAGGTCATGCGGGTGAGTTGCATGTGTGACTCACCCTTGACCCTGAAAAAGATATAAAACCAGGGGTTGTCTTTCTCTTTTTCGGAGCTCTTGCCCATGGCCATGGTGGTTGGGCCAGCCCTTGTTATGAGCTCCGCAGCTGAACCTAGGTGTGTGTAACTATGAATTGTATTTGGTCTGTCTGTCTGATGTTTGTAATTTGTTTGTATTTGTTCTGAAGTTCAGGATGCTGGCTTTTCCCCCTAAACTAAGTGAGTGATATTTGTATGCTGAATTAAAGTAAACTTGTCAACCCCTTAACGTTACTTTCCTTACTAAAGTAGATCAAAAGAACCTGTGCTTTTGCAGCATGCTGGTAGTGTGCTTGTTGTTGGGCTCGTGTTGGTCTTTCACACCCACAACAGCTACTAACCAGATTGCTGAAACAATGAACTGCTTTGTCTATCCCTATAATGGTAGCTCTCTAGGGGCAGCTCCATGGAGCAGTGGCTAGAATGCCAAGTCTGGAATCAGGAGGACCTGAGTTCAAATCTAGCCTCATATACTTGCTAGCTGTGTGACCCTGGGCAAGTCATGTAACCATGTTTGCCTCAGTTTCTTCATCTGCAAAATGAACTGGAGAAGGAAGTGGCAAACCACTCTAGTATCTTTGACAAGAAAACCCCAAAAGTGTCACAAAGAGTCAGACATGACTGAAAAAAAACAAACAACAATAATGTAACAGTGCCCTTGTAATAGTGAGGAAGCTGAGGTTTGTGGAAAAGTCATACCAGCCCAGGTCAGCAAGGGAAATTAGAGGTACAAGAAAGAAAGGAAAGATAAAAGGAGAGAAGAGGAAGAGAAGGAAGAAGGAAGAAAAAAAAGAAGGAAATTTAATCCATTCTAAGAAAGAGAAAAGAAGATATTTCTTTAAATTTAATCCCATTCTCCCCAAATACAGAAGTGGTATAGGGAAGAAATGTTTGTAACTTCTGTTCTTGCTATCTTCTCAGCAACCATTCCTTTGTAAAAGTTGATTGATAGTAATTACTTAAATGAAATGATAGGCACTTAGGGTGCTGGTGGCTAACCCTGAAGAAAATGCCAGAATAAGGACTTGAGCTATAGCTTTAGAAAAGTCATCTGCAGCTCCTCAGGGCTAACCCTAGAGCTGTGAGGGGACATGGCTAGCCGTGATCTGGGGACCAGACTCATCAGGGTGAATATAAATTGGGGAGCCTGTGCTACATATGGGGACTCATCTGAGATAACCATATGGTCCTTAGCTTTATCAGGGACCTACTCAATACTCAAGGGTTTTATTCTTGGATACCCTACACAGACCAGAAAAAACCTACAACTAACTCACTTTTGTATTAGACTGCAACTGCACAGTCAGTTTTTCTGGTATGTTCTCCCTATTGTTAACATTTTGAAGCTCACAAAGTTATAGTCATTTCTAATAGCCCTTCAGCTAAGAGTGGGAAAAAACTACTCAACAGAGGTAACAGGAGGGCCAGAAGGTGGAGGCTCAGGTGGGGAGATAAGCGCCTGAGGCATCTCTCCCTACACAGCGCTGGCCTCCTCACTCAAACAAAGCCAGGAAGGAAAAAGAAAATGCCTTGGCTGGTTAGGGCTTTTTGAATGCATCCTCTGTTCTAGCTCAGCAACCAATCAAAAGATTCCTCTTCTTCACATGGTAAACATACCAGAAATAACACTTGTGCATGTTCTGAATTGGAGAGCAGGGCTCTGCCATTACATGTTATCACATCTTTGCAAAAATAAAGCTTCCCAGCTTCTTCCACATGAGAAGTAATTCAGCTCAGCGTGCTGCATATGCTCAAAGAGGCTGAACTCGGGGCTCTCAAGTTTAAGTATGGACTTGTCTCCCCATCTGAATGTAAGGTCCTTGAGAATAGGAATTGCTTCATTCTCTGTATTTATATCCCCAGCACCTAGTAAAGGTTTTGGCAAATGGAAGATTCTTCATAAATGCTCATTGGATGAGTGATAGCCAATCAGTGGCCAAATCGTGTCAATCCTGCTCCTGCCACAGCTTTGTCTTCTATTTCCTTTTCTCTATTTACATGGCAACCTCTTTAGTTCTAGCCCTCTGACCTCAGCTAATTTAATGGCTTCCTCATCTGTCTCTCTACTTTCAGTCACTTTCCTTTCTAATCCCCTCTCCTCAATACTGCCAAATAGTCTTCCTAAGGCACAGATCTGACCATATCACTCCCCTGCTGTTCTATGCCTCTTTTCTTAGCTCTGGGGTAAAATCCAATCTTCTCCACCTGGCATTGAAACCCCTCCACAATCAGACTCCTACATACCTATCTAACCTTATTTCATACAACTCTTCCTCCATCTACTTTACCTTCTAGATGAGCTGACCTATTTTAGCTGCTCCATAAACACATCCAATACTCAGTCTCCCAGCTCTGTAAATTATCCCAGGCCTCAAATCCTCTTTTCATTCACAAGATCCTGCCTCCCTTTAAAACTCAGCTCAGGTACCACCTCCTCTCTAAAGTCTTCTTTGGTCCCTCCATTTGTTAGCTCACCTCTTTAAATTATCTTGTATCTTTGTATATACAAACACACACACACACAAATATAAACATATGTCTGAGACTGCTGTTTTCAGTATTTTCCTTTCAAAAAAAAGTGCCCGATCCATAGTACCTTTAAAGTAGGAACCTTAAAAATGTTTGTTAAATTGAATTGGACTTTAAGGAGCTAATGAAGCACTCTGAGCAGTGAGGTTGGTTGGGTCCTTTGATCCTTAGGACCCAAGCTTCCTACATGCCACTGTGAGATCAATCCTGGCCCCACATTAGGGGCCCAAGCATCCTTAATCCTTCTACTACCCTCTAATCTACTCTAAATATCTCCCCTACTCCTGGGGAAATACAGTCCTCCAATTCTCTGGGTGCTCCACTCTGAGGAAATAGCGTAATAAAGTGTAAGAAACACTGGATTTGGAGTTAGAGGACCTGGGTTTGAAGCTTAGTTCTGCCACTTATTATCTTTTTGACCATGATCAAATCACCACCTTCTTGGGCTTTAGTTTCATATCTCTAAAACGAGGTTGTTGGACCAGATGACTCCTGAGATTTCTTTCAACTTTAAATCTATGAGCCTGTGAATTCCCCAATCATTACCCAACCCCCTACCCCAGTTCCCAAGACCTGAACATAGTGGCCTCTGACCCCCTAGGCACCAGAAGCAGATGAGTACTTGGCAGCTGCCCTGACAGTTTCCTGAAGCTCCAGAAAACAAAAGCGATGGAAAGAGAAGGGAGCCCTTCCTTCAGAATCACTGACAGAGCAATCTTAATTTGAAGGAAGGGAAGGCATAAGACCCCTAGGTCCCAGGAGAGCAACAAGAGATGGGAGGCAGGCCTCCTGTTTCCTGGAAGGGAGTGGGCCTGAGGGACAGGATGTCTAGGGTGCAAAAGGCAGGAAGGCTTAGAGGAACAGTAGAAAGTAGGGGCAAAACACCTGGATTTATTCTATGCTGGGTCCACTGCTAACAAGTATGCCTGTGACATCAGTCACAGGGGGCAAGAAGAGGTATGGATTAGGAGGGTGGGGCAGGTGAATTCTCTGCCTTCAAGGGCACAAAACATGGAAGAGGGGGAAGCTACAAGAAGGCAGAGACACTGCATTATCTTCAGTTTCAATGGGACCCAACTCCCCACCCCCTTTCCTAACCAAACCTGACCCATTGCCCTCTTTCACTGGTCCCCACCCAGCTCTGTCTTCCTGCCCCTCCCTAGGCACTATGCTGGGAGAGATGAGAGAGCCTACTCTGCTGAATTCTATTGGCTAGCCCAGGACCAAGGCATCTTGTTCCTCCAATTCCTACTCTTCTTCCAGGACCCAGGCATACCAGCTCCTAGTCAACACTCATGCTCAGATCCCCTCTTGGGACCCAGGTGTCCAGCACTTTCCTTCTAGCCCTGTTAGTGACAGAAAGGCAGGTTGAGTGGGGGTAGGGGGGGTCTTGGCATGGTGGGGGAGAAGGGAGAGGGCTCAAGCTCACATCCGGTTGGGTTGCCAGGGGAAGAGAGGAAACAAAGGACTTCCCCCTGCTCGGACAATGAGCTTCCAATCTACCTCCTCCCACCCTGCTCAGCTCTTCCCCCACCCCCAACTCAACCCTTCCTCCATAGCTGTGCCTCTCAGGCACACAAACACCTGGCTCCATCCTTTCCCTTCCTCTGTTCCTATCAGCTCTGATGCTCTGCCTTGAGCCCCAGCTACCTAACAGCTAGGGCTCCCCAAGTCTCCTCCGTCCACTCCCCAGGTTCTCAGGCCCCTCCTTCAGTTGCCGGACCAAGATTAGGGCAGTGTAGAAAGAATTTCACAGAGTATCAGAGGGATAATCCCATTTCTCTTTTGCTGATTAAAGGAGGGAAATTCAAGAGGAAACCTCAGGAGAGACACACAAAGATAGAAGGAGACACAGAGCCGCTTCTAGTCTAACTTTGGCTCCACTGGGTCAGAGGAGGAATGTGTAGAATGAAATGAAGGAATGATATATGGGATGCAATGGAAAGTGTCAGGTTTGGATTCAGAGGATCTGAGTTCGAATTCCTCATTAGTCACTTATCTATGTAATTTATTACTTTGACCTTGGACAAGAACTTTCTGGGTCTCAGTTTCCTCATTTGTAAGATGATAAACTTGGAATGATCCCTCTAAATCTAAGATCCTAGGTCAGTCAGTCAACAACCAGTGCCTAGTGTGTGACAGATGCTGTGATGAGTATAGGGAATACAAAGAAAGACAAAAGACAGTCCCTCTTCTCAAGGAACTCACAGTTTAACAGGGGAGACAACATGAAAACAACTATGTATAAAAGAGGACTGAGAATGGATTCTTTCAGAAGATTCTTTCAGTCTAGCTGAGACTTGAAGGAGAAGCCAGGGAAACCCAGAGGAAGAGATGAGAAAGGAGAAAATTCCAGGCATGGGAAACAGCCAGTGAAAATGCCAGAGTCAGAATGGAGCGTCTTGTTTGAGGTACAGCCAGGAGGCCAATGTCACTGGATCACAAAAGAATAAGATGTAAGAAGCCCGGAAAAGTAGGAAGATGCCAGTTTATGAAGAGCTTTAAAAGCCAAACAAAGGACTTATATTTGATCCTAGAGGGATGGGGAGCTGCCTGAATTTACTTGAATGGGGGGAGGGGACATGATCAAATTTGTGCTTAGGGAAGATCTATTTGACAGTTGAGTGGAGGGTGGACTGGAGTGGTGACAGACTTGAGGCCGAGAGACCAACCAGCAGGGTACGTCCCTTCAATCCCAGATATGTGGTGGAGAGGGCTATGTCAATGGACAAAATGTCAGAGGAGAGAATAGGTTGTGTGTAAAAGATGTTCAGAAAGTGAAATTGACAGAACTTGGGAATAGATTACATATGGAGGGTGAGAAGGACTGAGGAAGCAAGGATGACACCTATATTGGGAGTCTGGGAGACTGCGATGTTGGTGGTGAACTCAATAGGGAAGTTAGGAATGGAGGAGAAGGTGTTGGGGAGAAAGACAATGAGTTCAGTTTTGGCCATGTTCAGTTTGAAGTGTCTACAAGAAATCCATTTTGAGATGATTAATAGGCAGTTGAAGATGTGAGACTGGAGGTTAGGAGAGAGATTAGGGCTAGATAAATCAGAGAATCATCAGCATAGAGATGGTAAGTGAATCCATGGAATCCTTTTTCCTTCTCTCTGTTGATTATCCCTAGTCTGTATTGTATATATGTTTGTACGTAGTTTCTGCATGTTGGCTCCCAATTAAACTGTGAGTTCCTTGAGAATAGGAACTGTCTTTTGCCTTTCTTTATGTCTCCAGCATTTAGCACAGTACCTGGCATGTAGTAGATACTTAATAAATACTTGTTAACTTACTGACTGTCAAGATCTTTTTAGAACCTATGTGTCATCCAGTAGGTTAGCTGTGCCTCCCAGCTTTGTGTCATCCACAAATCTGATAAATCTATCACCTATGCCTTTATCTAAGTCTTTGACAAAGGGGCAGCTAGATAACACAGTGAGTAGAGCACCAGTCAGGAGGATCTGAGTTCAAATATGATCTCAGACACTTGACACACTTACTAGATGTGTGACCTTGGGCAAGTCACTTAACCCCAGTTGCCCTGTCTTCCCCCCTCCAAAAAAAAAAAAGTAATTCACAAAAATGTTAATCAGCATGGTGGGTGGGAGGAAAGAGATTATAGGAAGACATCAGAGGCTAGGTCATACAGCAAATATCCCGGTATTTGTGACCCAAGCACACCTTCCCACCCCACCTCCAATCTAGATAGTTTGAGAAATATCGTAGTTTGAAAAATGAAACCTTGGGAAGGATATAGACCCAGGAAAGATATAGACCCACAACAAGTCCAGGTATAGCCTTAGAGGAAAAAAACTGTGCTGACAGAAAGATTACAAAAGTAATCAGAAGAAACCAAACAAGATACAAATGGACTAGTCAGAGAGGAAAGAGGAAAGGGGAATTGATATCGTACACTAGACAGTGGAAAATCCCATGTAAAACTACATCCTCTGAAAACTAGAACAGGTCAGACAGAAAGTCACTGGACTTAATGAGAGAAGATGGAAATTAAGATTGAAAAATACAGAAGAAAATGTAAGGAATATAACAAAAACAACTGACCTGGAAAACAGGTCAAGAGATAATCAAAGAATAACCAGAATGAATATGTATCATGACCAAAAAAAAGTCCAGGTACCATGTTTTAAGAAACTATCAATGAAAACTGCCCAGAACACTTAAGACCAGGAGACAAAGTAAAAAGTAGAAAGATTAAGACAGAAATAGAAAACTAGAAGCAGAAAGGTGGCAGACTGTCCAGATTGATGGACTTGGAGTCAGAAAAACCTGAATTCAAATCCAGTTTCAGAAAGGCAATGGAGGAGAAGAAAATTAAAAATACTCCCTACGGGAAGAAAAAAATAGACTAGAGCAGGAGTGTCAAACACACTGGCCATGACATGCAGCCAAAAACAGGTTAAAATGTAATTCAGAAATATCTAACAAAATGAATAAAAAATACAATAAAACATAGATGACATTTGTTTTGAAACTGTCAATATGTGGCTCACAGAGATCCTTATGTATGGATCAGTGGCCCCCATTTCTATCCGAGTTTGGCATAACTGCATTAGAGAATTTCCAAACTTTCCTGATGAAAAGGAAAGAACTGAGGAGACATTTTGAAATAGAAATTCAGGTGTCAAGAGAAACATAGAAAAGTGCATATATTTGTCAAGTAGGGGAACGTGTGAGTGTAAATTGTTTGCCTATTAATAAGGGGATAAAAATCAAATGCTTTCTCAAAACCATAATATCTTTAAGGGTTATGACGAAAGGTAAAAATAACAGAGGGCCTGTAGATGGTTTTGTTTTGTTACAATAGTCTTAGGAGAAGATGAAAATAGAAAGGAAAGGGGAAGAAAAGAAGTGGAAAGGGAGGAAAATTATTATCATATAGTCGGTGTGAATAAGATGGAGACTATATAGTCATGGAGGAAAGTGGAGAATATTGGCATCCTATGAACCTTACTTCCCATCAGGCAAAAAAAGATTAAACACAATTACACACAAATATATAGTCTATATAGAATTACACATATGTATAATCTATATAGAAATACATTAAATTCGAAAGAGACAAGGGAGAGGGAGAGAGGCATCTAAGAGGGAGGGCAGGATAAGTAAGGATATAGTCATAAACAAAATAAACTGTAAATGCTTGACAGAGGAATGAGAAGGGGAGATTTAAAAAAAGGAAGAAAGAATAAAAACCTGACATCAGGGGCAGGGCAAGAGAAAGAAAAGAGTTGTAACAGAGAAGAACTGACTGAACTAAAAAAAAGAAATTGCATTTAAATTTGCAACAGAAGCTGTAAAATATTTGGAGTCTAATGCTCTTGACAGAAATAAAGACAGACCTAAATAATTAAGGAAATATTAGTTGCCTATGGTGAGTTAAACCAATATAATAAAAAGGACAATATACCTAAATTAATTAACTTATTTAGTGCTGTACCAAACTACCAAAGAGATATTTTATAGAGCTTGAAAAAGAATAATGAAATTCATATGGAGGCACAAAAAGCTAAGAATCTCAAGGGTAATAATGGGGTGGGGGGAAGATTTATCAGTACCAGATCTCAACCTTCTATAGAGCATTAATCATTAAAACAATTTTGTACTGGTTAAAAAAGAGAGGTTAATCAATAGAATCAATTAAATACACAACACGTAGAAGCAAAGTAACACAGTGGCATAATATTTGATAAATGCAAAGTTCTGGGTACTGAGGGAAAGACTCACTCTCTGACAAAAACTGAAGTGAATACTGGACAATAGTCTATTGAATCCCTTATGCTTTCTTTTCCATTTTTACCTGTTTATGCTTCTCTTGGGTCTTGATATTGGAGGTCAAATTTTTGGTTTAGTTCTGGTCTTCTTATGAAAGTTTGAAATCCTCCTATTTTGTTGAATGGCCACTTTTCCCCTTGATGTATTATGCATAATTTTGCTAGGTAAGTGATTCTTGGTTGTAGGCCTAGCTCCTTTGCCCTCTGGAATATCACGTTCCATGACCTCCCATCCTTTAATATTGCAGCTGCCAAGTCCTGTGTGAGCCTGATTGTGATTCTAGATATTTGATTTGTTTCTTTCTGGCCACTTGTAGTATTTTTTTCCTTGACCTGATAGTTCTGAAGTTTGGCTATAATGTTCTTTGGTGTTTTTATTTTGGGATCTCTTTCCTGAGGTAATCGGTGGATACTTTCAATGTCTATTTTACCTTCTGGTTCCAGGAGGAACTAGTTTACCTTGATAATTTCTTGAAAGATTCTGTCCAGATCCTCCTTTTGATTATGGCTTTCAGGTAGTCCAATGATTCTGATATTGTTTCTTCTGGGTCTATTTTCCAAGTCAGTTGTGTTTCCCATGAGGTATTTTATATTTTCTTACATTTTCTAATTCTTTTGAATTTGTTTGATTCATGAAGTCTCATAGAGTCATTAGTTTCCACTTGCCCAATTCTAACTTTTAAGGTGTTGTTTTCCTCACTTAGCTTTTGTACTTTCTTTTCCACATCGCCAATTGTACCCTTTAAGGAACTGTTTTCTTCAGTGGATTTTTGTATCTCCTTTTCCATTTGGCTTATCCCACTTTTTAAGCAGTTTTCCAAATTGTTGAGTTTTTTTCGTAATTCTCTTGCATCACTCTCATTTCTTTCCCTCATTTTTCTTCTACCTCTTTTATATTCTTTTAAAGCTCCTTTTTGAGCTCTCCCATGAGTTCTTTCTGGGCTGGAGACCATCCCATTTTTCTTTGGGGGTTTTGCACATGGGTGTTTTGACATTGTTGTCCTCTTCTGAGTTTGTGTCTTGGTCTTCCCTGTCACCGTAATAGCTTTCTATGGTCAGATTATTTTTTGTTTTGTTTTGTTTTTTGCTCACCTTTTCTTGGGTGGGGAGCTTTCCCCTTTCTTTTTAATTTGATCTCTGCTCCCAGGGTGGAAAGGGCTGTCTGTCTGAGGCTTTTTGTGCTAGTGGCTGCAGGCCCTGGCAACTTACTTGGTGCTGAGCTGGGGTCCTAGTGGTGGTGTCTGGCATGTGCTGAAGCCAGGTGGGGTGTTTTCACATTTCCCTGGAGCTGCCTTGGCCCCATGGTGGTTCTCAGAGCTGGAGTCTGCCAGTTCCTCTGGCAATGCTAATGCACATGGGGGTGGGGGTGGGCAGAAGGATCCTGGTGTTGGCATTTGCCTGCTCCACCACACTGGGCCTCAGGATCTCCCACTGGTTTGTTGAGGTGGGGCTTGCTGCTGGTTTGCTGAGATGCTTCCTATCTTGGAATGACCCCCTTTTGCCCAAGTGAGACAGACATTTCTTGCTGA
This sequence comes from Phalanger gymnotis, assembly GCA_028646595.1. Taxonomy (NCBI): domain Eukaryota; kingdom Metazoa; phylum Chordata; class Mammalia; order Diprotodontia; family Phalangeridae; genus Phalanger; species Phalanger gymnotis. Next base: position 206,314,188 of record CM053627.1, read on the forward strand.
TTTTCCAAGTCTCCTGGGCTAAAAGAATGTTCCATCCAGTCTTTCTGCTGACTCTGCTGTTCTAGGGAGCTATTTTATGGTTGTTTGGAGGTGAATATGAGAGAGAGCTACAGCAATTTACTGCTTATTCTGCCATCTTGATTTCTGGACTGTAGTCTGGCAGAAATTAAGTTTAGACCAACATATCACACCAGACTCCAAATGTATATATTACCTAGATATCATAAACATAATCATAAACAAATTAGAAGATCGAAGAAGAAATTATCCTTCAAATCTATGGATAGAAAAGAATTATTGACCAAACAAGAGATAAAGAAGATCACAAAAGGTAAAAGGACAGTTTTGATTATATAAAATTGAGAATTTCTTGCACAAAAATTTTAATGTAGTTAAAATTAGAAAAGAAACAACAATACAATGATTTAGGATGATTCCAAAAGATTTATGATGGAAAGCACCATTCACATCCAGAGAAAGAACTATGGAGTCTGAATGCAGATGGAAGCATACTATTTTTTCTTTCTCGTGGTTTTTCCCTGTTGTTCTGATTCTTCTTTCACAACATGACTAAAGTGGAAACATGTTTAATATGATTGTACATGAATAGCTTCTATGAGATTGCATGTTGTTTTGGGGAGGGAGAGAAAATTTGGAGCTCAAAATCTTATAAAAGTGAATGCTTAAAACTATCCTTACATATAATTGGAAAAAATAAAATACTATTAAGTGGGAAAATTTCGAAGAGAAGCAGTAAATTGGAAACAAGCTTGGCAGCAAGTGTCTCTGATAAAAGTCTCATATCTAAGACATATAAGGAATTGATTAAAATTTATAAGATTAAGAGCCATTCTCCATATAGATAAATGGTCAAAGAATATTTGTTTAATTAAAATTTTAAAACAAAAATCCAACTTTTCTTTCCTTCTCACCTCCTCTCATCTCTCAGTGGAAAAAAAAAAAACCCAAGAAACGCAAAACCTGTTTTAAACATGTATAGGCAAGCAAAACATGTATAGTCAAGCAAGAGATTAGCCATGTCCAAAAAAAATTGTATCTCGTTAGACACTCTGAGTCTATCAGGAAGTGGTTAGTATGTTTCATGATAAGCCTTCTGGCATCGTGATTGGTCGTTATGTTGATCGGCATGGCTAAGTCTTTCAGAGTTGTTTGTCTTTACAATATTGTTGTTATTGTAGAAATTGTTCTCCTGGTTCTGCTCACTTCACTCTGAGTTAGCTCATAAAAGTCTCCTCGGGTTCCTCTGAGCCCGTCCTCTTCATCATTTCTTGCAGCACAGTAGTGTTCCACCACATTCATACACCATAACTTGTTCAGTCATTCCCCAGTTGATGAGCACCACCACCCCTGCCAGTTTCCAATTCTTTGCTACCACACACAAAAACAGAGCTGCTAGAAATGTTTTTGTACATGTGGTTCTTTTTCCTCTTTCAACTCTTTTGAAAATATAGGCCTACTAATGATACCTCTGAATATGCACTGTTAAATAGCTTTTTTGGACACAATTTTGGGCATAGTTCCAAACTGGTTTCCAGAACAGCTGAACTAATTCACAGCTCCACCAACAATGCATTATTGTACTTGTTTTCCTACTACCTCTCCAAAATTTGTCATTTTCCTCTTTTGTCAGCTTTGCCAACCTAATGGATGTAAAGTAGCTGTTCTAATTTTCATTTGTCTAACTAATCAATGATTTAGAATTTTTTTTTCCCATATGGCCCTGTTGATAACTTGGATTTCTTCCTCTAAAACTGTTGTTCAGTTCTTTTTCAGTTTTTGTGAACTCACATGGGATTTTCTTGGCAAATAGACTGTAGTGGTTTGCCATTTCCTTCTCCAGCTCATTTTGTAGATGAGGAAACTGAGACAAATGGGGTTCAATAACTTGCCCAGGGTCATACAGCTAGTAAATATCTGAGGCCAGATTTGAACTCAGGCAGACTCCAGGCGTGGTGCTCTATCCACTGTACCACCCAGCTGTCCTAAAAGGAAATAGTATTCCAAATTCCCTTGCACTACTGTTAACAAAACTTCATCCATCACCACAGCTCTAAAGCCTAGCTCCTCCTCACAACATTTGGACTTTAGATCTCATAGTATCTCCTGTTGGAGTATCTTATTCAGCCATCTGCTAAGAACCACAGTCTGGCAGTAACAGAGCTACACATCTTGATTTGGTCTTCCTCCTTCTGAATGATTTTCTCTTTTATTTATGCTCTACCTTTTTTTCTTCTCTCAGCCAGGGTCTTCTGATATGAGAAGTTTGTATAGCCAAAGATTCTCCTTTATATCTCCATTCTCATCTCAGTCCTCCCTTTTCTCAGAGGTGTGCTGAAGCTGTAAGCCTGCCCCTTCTTCTAAGCTTCTCGCACTTAAAATCTCGATACGTGGCCCACAGAGATCCTTCTGTATGCATTAGAGGCTTCCAAACCATGAAGAGTCAGTTCACATGTTTTAGGAACTGATGAAGAGGGAAGTGAATAGAACTAGGAGAAAAATTTCTATAACGACAAGAGCTTTATGAAGAAAAAACTGTAAAACTCTGATCAATGCAATGATAAAACAAAAATCTCAAAGACTAAAGATGAAACCCCTTGCTCAACTGTTACCATGCCTTCATCTATCACCGCCGCTCTAAAATCTAGCTTCTCCACACTGAGAGATGACGAACCTAGAAAGCAGAGACAGGCATATATTTTCAGGCATGGCCGATGTGGGAATTTTTCCCCCACAAACCATGATTGTTTTCCCACAATTATTGTTGGTATTGTTCTATTCAAATAAGTGGGAGGGATAGATCATAAACACATGTAAAAATATAAAAGCAAATATTTATTTTTTAAAAATAAACATTACAGAATATTCCACTGGATACTTTCTGCTGCGTTGGCAGTGAATCACAATTATTCTTTAAGTCTATCCACAGAACCATTTTCGTATTATCTAAGACATTATCTCTTCATCTGATACTATGAGATTTTTATTAAAATTTCTGCTAACATCTAGATAAACTAAATCAATAGTATTCCCTTCATCTACTAAAGTAATCTTGGCTAAAAAAAGAGGTTCATCTGGCATGACCTGACCTTGTGGAAGCCATGCTAGCTCTTGAATCACTGGTTTCTTAATTTTTCCAGTAACCAAAATCAAGCTCACTGGACCATAGTTTGCACGCTTTGTTCTCTTTCTCTTCTTAAAAATTAGGACATGTACCCTTTTCCAGTCTTTTGGTTTCTTTCCTGTTTTCCATAATCTAGGCAATGATGTGTTAAAGTGAACAGAGCATGGAGCCTGGAGTTAGCAAGACCTGGGTTCAACTCTGGCTTTAGACACTTACTAGCTACATGACGCTGGTCAAGTTACTAAACCTCTGCTACCCTAGGTTTCCTTATCGACAAAATAGGATAATAATAGCAACTATCTCCCAGGGTTGTTGTGAGGAACAAATGAGATGACAACTGTAAAACGCTTAGCACAGTGACTAGCATATAGTAGGCGCTATATAAATGTTCATTGACTGATTCAGTGATCACATTTGCCAGTGATTTCAGACTCAAGGATACAGTTCATCTGGTCCAGGTGACTTGAATTTATCAGAGATAACTTTCTTTCTTATCAAAGATAGCTTTCTTACTATTGCCTTACTTATGCATCAAACACCTTTTAGTCACTTCTGTTTTGTCATTTCCAGTATAAAGATCATTATCTTTGGCAGAGAAAAGAGAAGCTCAAGAAGAATTGAGTTCTGCTTTATTATCTGTGTGCTCATTTATCATCTTCCCATCCATCTCAAGCAAAGATCTTCTCCCTTCTTTGATCCTTCTTTTTCTTCCTTTATAGCTAAAAGAGGAGGCAAAACTTCTTGTTCTTAGCTTCCCTCCACAGCCTCAACTCCTTCCCAAGGTTAGCATTCCTGGCGCTATTTGTATAGAACCATGACAAATTCTTCTGTTCATTTTCTGTTCACTGGCCTTGTTTCCGTCTTTTGTATATCTCTTTTTAAAATCTAAACTAGGTGTTGGTTTCTTCAGACAAATCCCATTTCTCTTCGTCACTTTAATTATTCCCCTTTATATCCTCAGACTTTCATTCTTAACCTTTTCCCATCCCTTCTGGAATGACTTTTGGTGAATCATTTTACTTTCTGGGATCCTACCTATCTTTCCTCTGAACTCTTTGAAATCTGCTTTCCCAAAATGAATGGTACATGTCAAACTGCAGCCAGATTTCCTCTTCTCTATTACAAACTCTAGGAGGAAGTGGCCATATCTCCCCAAGGTTCCCATCATTTCCAACCTACCAAGCTAATCAGATCCAGAATAGAATTTCCTTTTGTTGGCTCCTCCACCTTTTGAAAGATGAACTTATGATGAAGGCATATCAAGAAGTTGCTAGTTGCTCTGCCTTTGCTAGAGAGCCCCAGTAGATGTCTGGATAATTGAAGTGTTCCATTCCTTCTCTTTCATGCTGTTGTGCCTGGCTTATGGTCTGTTTGCCAAATTCCTTATCTGGGGGCACCTAGGTGGTGCAGTGAATAGAGCCCTGGCCCTGGAGTCAGGAGGACCTGAGTTCCAGACACTTGACACATACTAGCTGCATGACCTTTGGCAAGTCATTTAACCCCAATTGCCTTGCCTTTCCCCCTCAAAATTACTTATCTATTTCTTGCTTCTATCCAGGCAGTCTGTAGTATATTTCAATGATGAAATCGCTTCTACTGCTTTCTCCTTTGACCCTCACCAAAGCACTCCTCATCATGCCTTCTGGTTCCTGGGTTGATCACATGAGTGTATCTTCTTAATACACAATACTACCACATCTTCCTTTTGCCTATCTTGCTTCTTGTGAATCAAGTATACATACCCATGTAGAGTCCTGGTCCAATTATGGGTTTATATCCTACCAAGTCTCAATCGTACCTAGGAGGTTACATTTACCCTCTTGAGTTACAAAGGGAGAGACATAACAATCTCCTACAGTGGAATGCGGGTCAGAATCCTATATTCAACATGAAGAGAAAAGGCTTATAACCAGTGGTGTGCTGGTAAATGTTTTACAACTAATTCTCCAAAAGAAAAAAAAAGTGCACAGGACATATCTTTAAGTTTAATCTGCATCATTAACATTTTATCTGACACTTTCTTAAGTCTAGACAATCAACAGAACAATAAATCAAACCCTGATTTGATAAATTTGTTGATTTTTGAGGTATATATTCAGTTCACACTGAAAATTTAGCAACCAGCCTTCTGGAGCTGAAAACAGCTGCCTCTAGCATCTCCCTACTTATAACATGAATATTATATGAGATGAGAGTTGCTCATTTTAAACAGTATATTGTTTTGACAGTGCATTGGCCCAGTGACAGACCTCATGTCTCTTTGTCTTAGACTAGCCTAAGTTAGGAGAGGTTCGACATCACGAAAATCAAATTCTTGATATTTTGAATTAATTATAGATTTGCAGAGGGATGGTGATTTTTTTTTTTACTGTCTTTAGGAAAAATAATGTTATTACTCATTTGTTTCAGTCTCGTTTGACTCTTCATGACCCCATTTGGAGTTTTCTTGGCAAAGCTGTTGGAGTGGTTTGCCATTTCCTTCTCCAGGTCATTTTATAGATGAGGAAACTGAGGCAAACAGGGTTAAATGACTTGCCCAGGGAACACACAGCTAGTAAGTGTCTGAGGCCAGATTTGAACCCAGAAAGATGAGTCTTCCTGACTCGAGGCCCTGTATCCACTGTGCCTCCTAGTGAAAACCTTAAATATGAGAGGTCTTAAAACAATCCTAATAACAATAGCTGGCATTTGTATAACAGAACTTTACAAACATGATTTCATTTGATCCTCATAATGATCTCCAAAAGGTAGTATTTATTCTCATTTTACAGATAAAAAACCCTAAGGCTGTGGTTGACTTGTGACTTATCCAAGGTCATTCAGAAATGCAGACATTTTGACCCCAAGTTTGGTGCTCCTCTACCACATCACAGGTGCTTCTCACGTGACTGTTTTGATTTTGATGCTGGAACTAAAAATCATAGCACCAGTTTTAAGATGTCTTGTTACAAGGCTTAATATAGGAAATGTATGATAATATGAGGGCTGCTAGGTGCTAGAGTGGAAAGAGTGCTGGTCCTGGAGTCAGGAAGACTCATCTTTCTGAGTTCAAATCTGGCCCCAGACACATACTAGCTGTGTGTTCCCTGGGCAAATCACTTACCCCTGTTTGTCTCAGTTTACTCATCTGTAAAATGAGCTGGAGAAGGAAATGGCAAACCACTCTAGTATCCTTGCCAAGAAAGTCGCAACTGGGGTCATGAAGATTCGGACAAGACCTAAAAGACTAAACAACAACATGCACCTAAGATGGAAAGTCATGGTTAGATTGCTAGACCTGGCCCTCTGGAAGGATCGCCTACATTGAGATATCAGAGTAAGCTACTGGAGATCAGGGACTCCTCCTTACAAAAGTTTATCTCCCCTGCAGTGCTGAGCACACGATTGGGACCTGCACGTCTGATGAACAAATTAAACAAAGGAGGTGTTAATTATAGTTAGGGAAGAGAAGATACTGACCTCCTAACAGAAAGGATGATAATCTTACCTACATTTCAAGGCACTGCTGGGCAAAAATTTCATGTAACAGTATGATCTAGTTGTGAGAATGTTTCTTCCTAAGGAAGACAGTGTAGTTTAAGAGAATGAGGGCTGACCTTGGATTCAGGGATATCCTAAGTTTGAATTTTACCCTTGACGTTTACTAGTTGTGTGACCATGGGCAAAATATGTAACCACTTTGTGCTTCAGTTTCCACTTCTGTGAAATGGACATGATACCCGTAGTACCCACATCACTAGCTTACCAAGAAGAGATAATGTATATAAAGTGGTTTGTAAACCTGGAAGTGATATGTAAAAGATCAGCTATTATTATTATTAAAAAAAAACATAGGTCAGTTAATTGCTTTTTTCTAAACTCTTCTATCTTGCCTTCTAGATTCCATCAGACCCCAAGCCTACCATGCCTACATTTTGTTCACTTCTCTCCATCTCTAGTTGTGTCTCTTTCTTCCTTTTTTTCCTCCAGGAAAGATGCAAAGTATCCCTACTATATGAGAAACAGCTGTGCAGACATTCCAGGGATCAAGGGCCAGAGAGGACTGGGGTGGGGGGGAGGAGGTGAAGGAGAGCCAGGGAAGAAGACTGGAAAAGTGGAAGTAGATGGGGAGTGAGAGGATAGAGGGATAGAATGACTAGAGAAGTGAAAGACAGACATTCAGACCAGTAAGGCATGTGGGAGGAAGAACTTTTAGGGAGTTAGGAAAGTAGAAAGAAGAACCTAGAGGCAACGAGGAACAGACTTAGCTGGAGTAGCCTGGAAGCAGAGCTTAGAGATTGAGGGAAAATTTTAGGATAGCGGTAGGAGGTGGATGAGGACAGGATTTTCAGACCTATTCCATTCAGCTTCAGAAGAGAAGGCTGTTTCCTGCCCTCTATGTTCCCCACCCTACCCTATCCCAGCTGTACCCACGGACAGGGTGTGGGGGACGTCCCTTGGGGTAGTAAGATAAATTCAAGGGTGAAGAGGTCATTCCAGACCTGTCTACTCTGTTTGAGGCAGGGAGTCAGCTTCCCAAGTATTTCCAAGCTCCTCTCTTCTCTCTGGTTTCATGTGCTTCCCTGCCTCTGCCTCCATTCCATACCAATCTGTCCTGCTACTTTTGTGTCCTCATCAACCAGTTCTCCTACAATTCTTTCAGTCATTCTTCCAGATTTCTTCACCCCAAGTGTGGTAAATGTTCCCCTTTTCTTATTCCTCTTCCTCCTGACCCCAGCTCAGAAGTAGGAAAAGGAATAGCTGAAATTGGGGAGGGTGAGGGTGGAAGAGGAGAGGGGCCCTTCTGGCTCCTCCCCCTTTTGCTAGCTGAGTAGATTAGAGGGGTGGGGTAGTGAGAGGAAGGGCCCCTCCCAAGGAGGTCCCAAGGGCCCCCAGGAGCCAGACAGGAAGCAGCCTCAGGAAAGACAGAGGAAGTAGCTATGGTGACACTCCCCCCCAAGGGTCAGAGCTTGGGAAAGGGGGGAGTTTCCTACTGTTAGGGAGAGTGGGATGGAGAGGCAGGGACTTAGAGATTGGAGATTCCTCTACTGGGCATCCTATTCAGTCCCCTTTTGTCTGTGCCTGTTTCACTGCTGGGCATGGGGGGGGGGGGGCGGTTGGTGATATGAAGGAAGTGGGAGAGGCACCTCCTGCCTTTCACTTTTCAGTTCCCAACTTCCCGAGCTCTTTGTTTCAACGCCTGACGTATGATTCTTTAGCATAGTAAACACCAAATAAATGTTTATTGCATGAATAAATGTTGAACAATCTCTCTCACAATTGCCTATGTAGGACCAATTTCTATTCCCTGCTTTAGGTGTAGGGGAGATCTCCAGTCTCCACTCTCTGTTATCCACTCCTTTGTCCCCAGGCAACCCAACTAAATGCCAAGGACAAAACAGTAGCCATCTGGACCACTAGACCGAAATTTGGATAGATAGCAATGGGTCTTTTTCTATGCATATTTTCTGCATTGCATAATTTTCTTTGAACGCTTGCACATCGTCTGGTGTGTTTGCATCTGTGTCTAACCCTTGTCTCCTTGCCTCCCTAGATTCTCGAAGATTTCTTTGCCTATATCAGGGGTGTCTCACTGTTTTTGCCTCTTTCACGACACACGGGTCCCCCTTCCTTGCTTCCTCCTTTCCATCTCTCCCTCTCTCTTTCCTCTTCTCCAAACTTTCTTCCAACTTCCCGGCTCCTCCTCCATCCCCCCGCCCCTTAGTTCCCAACTCTACTTTCCTCATGAATTATTCAGTAATCAGAGGGCTCCAATCCGGGCAGTCCTGCCCCTTTTCTCCCTGGGGGCCCTGTCCAGCCAGTCCGCTCCTCCCTTCGTCGTCAGTCCCTCCTCTCTCCCTCCCTCCCCAACCGAGGCGCTGGCCCGGGCCCCAGTACCAGTCCCAGCCCCTGCCCCGGTTCAGGCCCCATCTTACTGCTTGCTTCCCTCCCTCTCTTTCTCCCTCCTTCGCTGGCGGGAGCGGACTCTGGGGGCCCAGTGGGAGCAAAGTGATTGGAAAGAAGGGGTAGGGAGACCTAGCTGCACCCCGATTCTGCCAGGAGAGGCCCCTGGGCGGGATCCTGAGAATCCAGAGAGATCCCCCAACTCCAGCCTTACCTCTCTGACTGTACCCCAACTTAAGAGAATCGTATGGTCTCCACACTTTCTAGATTAAACTACTCAGAGAGAAGGATAGACTATACCCACACCCCGGGAGAAGCAAAAACACTTGGAGCTCTAATCTGGGGCGTCTTCTGGATCCTTGCGCTCTCCCCATATGGTGGGGTACTGAAAGGACTGCGAGCGAAGAAAGCGGTGCGGGGGGCCAGAATTGTGCTCCTAATCAGAGGGTTTCAGACCTGGGGGGGCTTGCGCCCCCCCAACTCGGATCTAATTGGGAACCAGGTGGCGCCATGGAGTTTCGAGCGCTGCTCTGCTGGGCGTCCCTGGCTTCTGCGTTAGAAGGTGGGTGAGTTTGGGGAAACTTTGCCATCCCCATTCCCAGAGGCTTTAAGTTTGGCCCAGGAGATAAGGGGTTGATTCTCTCCTCACCCCTTCCCCGTCCTTTCTGCCTCTGGGCCGGGGAAAAGGATTGGGATTGGAGGTTGTGGATGGGGGGTGGGGGTAGGAAGGGAAGGGGGGGAGGTAGGCTGCCCAGCAGGGAAGTGGATTTTTCTTTTGTTTGCAAAGTAGAGAGAGTTGAATCCCTTGTCCTGGGACATTTCCCTACCTCGCCTCCTCATACTCTTCTTCCAGGCTTCAAAATTTCCTCCCAAGCTCTTTTATTTCTCCCCCGACTACCTTCCCCCTAATAGCTTAAACTTTTCCCCAAACTCTTCCCTTCTATCTCTCCTAAGCTTGCTGTATGTACCCCCAAACTAATATAGTCCTTCCTCCCAAATGCTGAGCCCTCCTCAAATGAAATAATTGCAAATGAATTTACACCTTACCTCCGCTACTATCATTATCCAGTAATGACTTCAATAACTCTTCCTCGACTGAGGAGCAACCCCCTCCCCCCAAACCATATGGGTCTGCTCCCCAACACCTAGGCCCCAGAACTTCAGCTCTCTTCACACTTTCCTTCTATGCCTAGTCCCAAAAGCATTCCAAAACTTCAGCTCTATCCACATTCACACCTCTTATGATATCTACAAACAGTTTATCTCTCAAATGAAGGGATTTGACTGGAATTCTTCCCCTATACTGATACCTTTCTCAGAGTTATGTTCCATGTCACCAAAGAGTACTCACCAATCAGTCTTTGGCACCCAAAAACCTACTCTAGACACTACCCCAGTCCCCACCTCAAACCCAAGAAACTATTGCTAACTGACCCTGCTGCCCAGGCACCAGCTCCTGGTTATCCTGTAAGCATTTCTTTTTCTCTTTCTTCAAATATGTTTGTCTTTCAGGCTCCCTCCCACCCTCCATTCTTTTGGAGGGGGAAGCAAGAGCCCTGCAAATCCCCTTCCTATTGCCTTGATCGCTTTCAATAAGCACCCCCCCCCCTTGACTGCCTGGAATCAAAGAGGGTCTCTGGGGAGTGGGCCATGGAAGAGGTAAAGGGGAAGAATCAAAGGTATTTGGAAAATCCTGATTTCTCTTAGGGCTGAGCAACACAGAACACTGGGCCATGGATCAAAGAGAAGTGAAGGCCAAAAAGCATGTGAGGAGGGAAGATAAACTCTCTGGGCTAGAAAAGGCTGGGAAATAGGATGGAAAAGGAAAAGGCTTGTGGGGAAATCAGGGGAAAGAGAGAAAGGGGGAGAGGGAAAGTGAGTAGAGAAGAAAAAAGGGATCGAGGAACTAAAAGAAAGAAACAGAAGAAAAAAGGAATGTAGTCATCAGGTGGAAAAGATGAACAACAATATGAGGGGTATAGAACTGAAGGCTGAGAGAGAAGAGTGAGGCATAGAAACAGAAAATGGGAGAGAAAGAGCAATGAAGAGGGAGACAGAAATGACAGATCCAAGAGAGGCTGAGGCATAGACAGAGACTCTGTTAGAGATGAGCTACGCAGAAAGAGATAGAGAAAATTACTGACAGAGATGATGTATAAATTAGAGACAGGAAAAACTCTTTCTGAGGGGAACAATGGAGGGAGGAGACCTCTACCTTCCTCCAATCCACTTCCCAGAACCTGTCCCTGGCTTTCTCTAATATTCCAACCACCCCTGGAGGGCTGCTAGGCAGCTTTGCCTTAGGATGGCTGGGCTCCCAAGTGACTCAGAGCCAGAGAGAGAAATCCTTTTCCTCGGTAGGAGAAGAGAGTTGAGTGAAAGGGAAGAGGCTGTCTCTTTTCATCTTTTCTGTCTCTCCTTCAGGCCCTGTCCTCCTTCATGGATTCAGGTGGCTTGCCCCTCAAATCAACTAACTATCCTCTGTACCCTCTAGTCTCTTCCCAGGGCCCTAGGAGGCATTTTGCCCCAACTAGCCAAGTAATTCAAAGGGGATTTCCCTCCCCTACCTTTTCTCCTTCCCCTCCCCAGCCTAGGGCTCTGCAGTTTCTATTAATCTCCTCCTTCCGCCAGCCCCGCCTCCATCTCCCCTCCTAGCTGTAGAAGCAAAGCCAGGTGTGTGTGTGTGTGTGGGGGGGGGGCTTTCCTCATCTCCTCCCCTTTTCCTTCCCATAACCAGATCCAGATGTGAGGCCCCAATAGGGGGGCCAGGGCATGAAACCCAAGCATCTAGGCCCCACTTGGAAAATGAGAGTTGATCCTGATGGGGAAAGGGACTTTTTCGGGGGTGGGATGGGGTGTAGGTCCCAGTGGGGGAGCAGTAACTGAAAAGGATGAACTACTGTCCAAAAGATGGAATGTCTTGGGAGGGGAGTAGGAGCTGAGGAGAGAGAAGTGGAGGCTGTGAAAGTGGAACCTGGATCCTGAGAGAAGAGGGAGGTGCATGTTTCCTTTTCACCAGTCCTTTGCCCTACAAGGGAGGGTTCAATGTTTTATGGGTCAGTGAATCAATTCGATTTAACTAAATTCAACAAACATTTGTTAAGCATCTTGTGCTAGACACTGGCAATATGTTTAAAAAGGTTTGGTTTTTTTTTTTGGTGACAGACCTTGCTCAGTCTCCAAGAGATTTCTTTTTACTGGTGAGATTGGGTGAAGGGTGCTTGATGGTTTTTTTGTTGAACAACTTCCTGTTGCTTTCTAGACTTAAAGGCTTTCTTCTATGATCCACCAATGTAGGGAAGAAGGCCAGGATCTTGGGGATCCCTCAGGGGGTGAACCTGGCATTTGCCAGCTGTTAGGGGTGGAGCTGGCAGCCAAAGAGAGAAAAGAAAACCAGAGGGTGGTGGGGGGGAGAAAACAGGATTAACTCCCATCCCCACCTCTGGAACTTCATTTCCTTTGCTAATAAAATCCCACTAAGTCAGAATTGTGAGGTTTCATCTCCCTCAGAACCTTTACCCCCACAGATCAGAGGTAAGTGGATCCATCTTTCCTGTCCACCAGATTCATTGACCTTGATTTTGCCTTTCTATCTTTCCTAGAGACCCTTCTGAACACAAAGCTGGAGACAGCAGATCTGAAATGGGTTACTTATCCTCAAGTGGATGGACAGGTAAGAGCCAGGGCCAAGGATGTGGAAGGAGATGGGAAAAAGAGATCCTAATCATAGGTGCCCTTTTCTCTTCTCCCTCTGTGCTCTTTTGAGCATGATCTCATCCGCTCATGTGAATTCATTTACCCTCTCTCTATGCAAATGATTCTCGGATCGGTCCAGCCCTAACCTCCTTCCTGACCATCCACTTTCACACCTCCAACTGCCTGTTGGACATCTCACATTAGGTGTCCTGTAGATACGTCCAGCTCAAGATGTCCAAAATCAAACCTGGTCACTGAGGCTTCCAAGCTGAGATGTCATCCTCAACTCTTTACTCTTTCCCACCTTGCCCCTCCCATTCCCCAGTTCTAATCTGTTCCCAAGTCTCATTGATTCTATCTTCGTAGCATTTCTTATCTATATCCCTTTCTTTCCACTCACGTAGCTGCCATCTTGGTACAGCCCTTCATCACCTCACACCTGAACTATTTCAATAGCTTTTTGGTTGATTTTCCTGCCTTAAGTGTTTCCCTACTCTAGTCCATCCTCCACCCAGTTGTCAAATTGAAGAAGAAAGGAAGGGAGGAAGCAAGGGAGGGAGGAAGGAAGGGAGGGAGGGAGGAAAGAAGGAAGGAAGGAAGGAAGGAAGGAAAGAAGGAAGGAAGGAAATAAGCATTTATTAGGCACCTACTATGTGCTAAGCATTTATTGGGCACCTACTATGTGCTAAGCACTGTGCTAAATGCTTTACAATTATTTTTCTCATTTGATTTTCACAACAATCTTGGGAGGTAGGTGTTATTATTATACCTCTTTTACAGTTGAGGAAACCAAAGCAAACCAAGAGATTAAGTGATTTGCCCAGGTTCACATGACTAGAAAGTGTCTAAGGTCACAGCTAAACTCAGATCTTCCTGACTCCAGACCTGGCACTCTGTGCACCATGCTGCTAGATGCCTAAAGTCCAGGTCTAATCATGTCACCTATTTAGTCAACTCTAATGGCTCCCTACAACTTTTAGGATCAAATATAAAATTTCATGTTTGCCTTTAACACCCTTAATAACCTGCCCCCTTTCTATCTTTCCAGTCTTCTGGCACCTTATGCCTCCCTTCCATGTACTCTGTGATCCAGTGACACAGGCCTCCTTGCTGTTCCTCACACAAGACACTCCATCTCCTGACTCTGGGATTTTTACTGGCTGTCCCCATCCTTGGAATGCTCTCCCTCCTCACCTCTGCCTCCTGGCTTCCCTGGCTTTCTTCAAGTCTCAGCTAAAATCCCACCTTCAGGATGCCTTTCCGGAGTACCTCTTAATGGTAGTGCCTTCCTTCTGATATTATCTTCAGTTTATCCTGAATATATCTTGTTTGTACATAGACATTTTCATGTTGTCTCTCCCATCAGACTATGAGCTCCTTGAGATCAGAGACCATTTTTTGCCTTTCTTTTTGTCCCTAAAGCTCAGCACAGTGCTCGGTCCATAGAAGGCACTCAATAAACACTTCTTGATTTGACTTTGTATCAGTAATTAAGGTGGGACTTTTTTTACTGTTTTCTCTTTTGGAGCACTGATGCAGACTTGAAGAAGGGGTCGTGGGGTGGAGGGTGGGGGAATAAAACTTACAGGATAAGGATACATCCTACTCCCTTAACCCTTTAAGCATCCCTTTCCTAAGCTTTTCTACCATTAGTCTTTCTGTTCTAATTCTTTGGTTATCAGATGCTCACATATCTCTTCTCTGTCAACTTTCACTTTCTCTCGTTCAGTCTTCCTTTCTCTGTCCTTAAAGGCTGACCCAACTTCCCCTGAAATTGCAACTGTTGAGCCTTGGCCTTCTAACCCCTCATTCATGAACCTTTGATCTCAGCTTCTGCTACCATCTTCCCAGGCATAGACCTTTGACCCAGATTCCCTACCAGGTGGTCTGAGGAGAGGCCTAACTCTTCCTCTTTGCAACTTCTGTTCCCTTCCCTTTCCCACGTTCCCATTACCTCTACTCATCGTGTCTCTTCTCTGAATAGTGGGAAGAGTTGAGCGGGCTGGACGAAGAGCAACATAGTGTTCGGACGTATGAAATATGTGCTGTGCAGCGGCCGCCAGGGCAGCCCCACTGGCTTCGAACAGGTTGGGTGCCCCGGAAAGGGGCGAGAACTGTTTATGCCACCTTACGGTTTACCATGCTGGAATGCCTATCCCTGCCCCGGGCTGGGCGTGCTTGCAAGGAGACTTTCACCGTTTTCTACTATGAGAGTGATGCTGACACTGCTACTGCTCTCTCACCCTCTTGGATGGAGAACCCCTATATCAAGGTATCTAGACCCTGAAGTATTGAATACATAAAGGTTGGGAGTGAGCTGGCGAGTAGGGAATGGGGGAGAGGGAGGGGATTGTATGAAATTAACAGATCTTTCATTTCTAAATAGAGCTTTATTTAGGGGAAAACTAGGGGACTAGGGAAACAGGGTGCCTTGGTCTTAGGAGGGGAACAAAGATGGGTGGGAGGGGCTGAGATGAAGCTAGAGTCTGGAAGGGTGTAGGAGAAAAACACTGGAGAATGGAGAGGCCAGACATGGACTCCAGAAGATGAATGGGGTCCTAGGGAGAAATCAGAAGGACTGGGGCATTGGCAATAGTATACATGGGTCCTGGGAAACAGTTGCAGATATAAACATTGCCTCCCCTACAAACCTGAACAGGTGGACACAGTTGCAGCAGAGCACCTCACTCGGAAGCGTCCAGGGATTGAGGCAACTGGGAAGGCGAATGTGAAGACCCTGAGACTGGGCCCCCTCACCAAGGCTGGTTTCTACCTGGCCTTTCAAGATCAGGGTGCCTGCATGGCCCTGTTATCCCTCCACCTCTTCTATAAGAAATGTCCCCAGCTGACTGTCAACCTGACCCACTTCCCTGAGACTGTGCCCCATGAACTAGTGGTGCCTGTAGCTGGAAGCTGTGTGGCAGATGCTGTCCCAGCCTCTGGCCCTGGTCCTAGCCTCTACTGCAGGGAAGATGGCCAATGGGCAGAGCAACCAGTCACTGGCTGTACGTGTGCCGCAGGACATGAAGCAGCTGAAGACAACACCAAGTGCCGGGGTGAGGATTGCTCCTATATATTGCCCACCTTCCACCTCTGACCCCCACTTCTCTTTTATCCATAGGCAGGCAAATGTTGTGTAGTAAGAAGAGAACTGGACCTGAGTTTTGAGTCTTGACAATGCTATTTATTAGCTATGGGATCCTGGGGAAGTTAGTTTCCCGTCTTTAAAATTAATGGGTTAGAACTTGTGATTTCTGAAGTCCCTGCAGTCTCTAATCTAGGATTCTATGACTCCCAGAATTCTTTCCTCTTAGTTCCTACAGCTCTTCTGTTTCTTTATCTAATGGTCCCTCCTCTCTTAGGTTTTCTAGCCTTTCTTTTCAGGAAGTATCCCATGAGGGCTACCCTCTCAATTGGAGCAAATGGAATCCAGTAAATTCCCCTTCTTTTGGGACTTTCATTGTTTCCACCACTCATGGAGTCATCAACCATAATGCCTCATAATAATACAATAATAATACATTTATGTAGCGTGCTGAGGTCCATAAAACACCTTATACATATTCTCTCAAAATTGATCTTCAGCACAGCCCTCCGGACAGGCACCGCTGTTATCCTCATTTTATGGATAAGGAAGCTGAGCCTCAGTGAATGACTGCCCAGGGTCATACAACTACTAAAAGTCTGAGGCCAGATTCAAAATTCATGACTCGAAGTCACCTCCAATATTCCTCTAATCTTTCCCCTCTCAACTTTAGCCTCTTCCTCAAGCCTCAACCATGTTCTTTTTTTTTCTTTTTTTAAAAATTTTTTTAGATTTTTAATTTTAGTTTAGAACACTCAGTTCCACAAGTTTTTGAGTTCCAAATTTTCTTCCCTTCTCTCCCCTCCCCCTCCACCCAAGATGGCATGGAATCCTATATATGTTCCACATATACCTTCGCATTAAACTTATTTACACTGTAGTCAAGTGATAAAGAAGAATTACCTCAACCATGTTCTTACATCATTTTCCCTGCCTCTGAGAATTTTAACCTAAGCACTAAGAATTTCATCTGGTCTTGAGCAGGCTTTGGGGTCAGGGCACAAAAACCTCATGGATCTGACTTATTCAGTATGACTTCTGACTCCTTGTCTTCCTTTTTTTTTTCTGTATGTGTTCTCTTTGTAGTAGAATGCCTTTTCACCTGTCTTTCTGGGTTCCTGACCCCTCTCCCTTCTCTACTATTGGCTAGTATTCATGAAACTTTGGGATCAGGTAAACTGTATTGGGCAGCAGAAAATGGTTTTGGTGATTAGTCACTTCTCTTCCACAGCCTGTGTGCAGGGAGCCTTCAAGCATCTTGCAGGAGAGGGGTCATGCCAGCCATGTCCTGCTAATAGCCAGTCCAACTCCTTTGGCTCAACCATCTGCCAGTGCCGCATTGGCTACTTTCGTGCCCCCAAAGACCCCTTGGAAGCTCCTTGTACCAGTAAGTAACTGGGGCCCAGAAATCTGATGATGCCTTGCATTGTGATCATGTGTGTGTGTGTGTGGGGGGGGTGCGTGTGTATGTCTGTGTGTCTGTGTGTGTAGGGAGGGTATTGAGCTAGGTGATCTCAAACAGATCTCTTCAGGATTCAAGCATCTTGTCCCTTAGGTGTAAAAAATTGAGCAGTGCACACCATTTATAGTTCCATTCGGTTCAACTCAACTAATATTTATTAAGCACTATTTAAGGTTTTGTGCTTCATAAGAAAGCAGACCAACTTTTTTTTTTGTCTCTGCCCCTTTCTCCATCTGTCTGTCTGTCTGGTGGGATTATTTTGGTTTCTTTTTTTAATGTATGTGTATTTTTCTCTCTGTCTCTCTGTGAGTTGTCTATTTATTTGTCCTGCTGACTATTATCTTTTGTCTTTGCCTCTGTCGTCCCTTCTCTGTGTCTGTTCTCTCCATCTCCTTCAGCGCCACCCTCGGCCCCACGAAGTGTAGTGGCCCATCTCAACGGCTCATCTCTTCGCCTGGAGTGGAGTGCTCCACTTGAATCGGGAGGCCGAGGGGACCTGACTTATGCCCTTCTTTGCCATGAATGCCATCCACGGGGTTCTTGTGTACCATGTGGAAGAGATCTTACCTTTGATCCGGGTCCTGAAAACCTGGCTGAACCCTGGGTAGGGGTTCAAGGCCTTCGTCCTGACTTTACCTATGCCTTCGAGGTCATGGCCATCAATGGGGTATCCTCTGTGGCCCTTGGGCCCATTCCAGTGGAAGCAGTCAATGTCACCACAGATCGAGAGGGTAAGATTGGGGAGTTAAGGAATAGGGATAAATAAGAAGTATGGTGGGGCGTGAAAAGCCCAGGAGGAATGTGGGAAACTAACAATGGAAGACTGATGAGACAAATGGACTGAGGAGATGGGGAACCAGAAAAGTCTAGTTGTGTTGAGGCTACAAGGGAGCAAAGGAGAGCAAAGGCACTCAAGATTGTAGGTCTGCAGAAGAGCTCAGGATTGGCTTGGGGCTGGAAGACCTAAAAGAGAGGTAGTAACACTAGGCAGAGCCGAGGAAAGAGATTATAGGAACAATGGGGAGTTGGAAGAGATTGGGAAGGGCAAGGGAAGCACTTGGCTGATTTGGGGCAAGTTTAGAGTGAGGAAGGGCCTCAACTTGCCTGACCTGTCTCTCTCCAGTACCACCTCCTATATCGGATATCCAGGTGACAGGAGCATCCCCCAGCAGCTTAAGCCTGACTTGGTCCATTCCCCATCCATCCAATGGGGCTGTGCTAGATTATGAAGTCAAGTACCATGAGAAGGTGAGAATTACTCAGATACCGAAGTCCTTGAGATGGGTCAAAGCCCTGTGTTTTAAAGACAGTCAGTCATCACTGGCCGAGTACCCTTTGTGCAGTAAGGGAGAGGTGTTGGGTTCTATACCCAACATGAACTCCCCACCCTCCTTGAGACACAGAAGACACAAGTCATCAAAACAGGTTGTTCAATTCAGCATAAACAGTAAAAAATACTTAGAGGATGCCACCAATGGGAGGGGCTGAGAGTTAGTGGGGAGAGGGTTAGAAGCTGAAGCAAAGGGTTAAACAAAGAACCTGAAATCCTAACTCACAGCCACCCTTTCTCTCCCTCACTGAGGACAGGGTGTGGAAGGACCAAGTGGGGTACGCTTCCTAAAAACATCAGAAAACCAAGCAGAGCTACAAGGGCTGAAAAGGGGGACAAGTTACCTTGTTCAAGTTCGGGCACGCTCTGAGGCTGGCTATGGGCCCTTTGGTCGTGAGCATGACAGCCAAACCAAACTGGATGGTAAGAGATTTATGGTGGGGCGAGAACAGAGTGGAAAGAGGGTCTTCTGGGATCTTGATTATTATCTCTGTGGTGGGTCTCTCCCTGATCATTTGTATGACCACTTCCACCTGACGGCCACCCTTCCTTCTCATCCACCTCCATCTTCGTTTTCCATCTTAGATTTCTTGCTCTGTTTTTGTTCTCAGTCTCTGTTTCCTTAACCACCATCCTTCTCTAATTCAGTGTTGGGGAGGGGGAAGGAGGAAGAGAAAGGTCAATAAGCCAAATATTCCTTCATACCCCTCTCCCAAGGGTCCTGCCCGTTCTGACTCCCCAAACTTGTTCTCTCTGAAAACAGAGAATGAGAACTGGAGGGACCAGCTGGCACTGATCTCGGGCACAGCGGTCGTGGGGGTTATTCTGATCCTAGTGGTCATTGTCATCGCAGTCCTCTGCCTCAGGTGAGAACCAGGCATCCTCCGTGCCCTGAAACAATCACTTGTCCCCTGGATCCAGGGCAAGTCAGATGGCATTTCTAGTGAGTGGGAAAGACAACGTGGATTTTTTATGCGGTTGCTTTGATCCCCCTTCCTCCGCCCACGGGAAACTGAGATAAGCCTGAATCTTGATCCCTCTGCCTCTCTCCACTGACTACAGGAAACAGAGCAGCGGGAGAGATGCTGAATATTCTGACAAGCATGGACAGTATCTCATCGGGCATGGTGTGTGCATGGTATAACTAGATACCTGAGTTCTGGGCCCTGGCTTGGGAAGGAGACTGGGGTTTTGGGAGGAGAGCGGTAGTGAGAGTGTAGAGAAGATATCTGGAGTCCTGGAGGCGTTATGGGAAAGGATTTGGAGTCACATTCAAATTTTGCCTCTACTATTTACGACCTGTTCATCCCCGGGCAAGTCAGTTATATACTTTCTGGGCCTCGTTTTCAATAGGGGTTGAACTAGCTCATTTCTTCCAGCTCTAAAGCCTATAATTCTGTCATACCCTTACCAGAGTACTTGAGGGAAATAGTTGAGTAAGTATGATTTACTGATGGCTTCCCACATTACTCCCCAGGCACAAAAGTCTATATTGACCCCTTCACTTATGAAGACCCCAATGAGGCCGTGAGAGAATTTGCTAAGGAGATCGATGTATCCTACGTCAAGATTGAGGAAGTGATTGGAGCAGGTAAGAAAGACAAAAGTTTAGGGTGCAGGGTCCTTGGGTACTTGTTCATGGAGTGGGAATATAGGGGAGGGATCACCATGTTGTGGCTGGATGCTCGGGCCTCTGAGATTGAAGATAAGAACTGGAGCTAGAGAAAGCAAAGGATTATGTGTAGGAAGGTGAGGCCCTCGGTGGTGAGGAAAGTGAGACACCTTGCTTTCTTTTCCTCAGGAGAATTTGGAGAGGTGTGTCGGGGACGGCTGAAAACCCCAGGAAAGAAGGAAAGCTATGTGGCTATCAAGACTCTAAAAGGCGGCTATACGGAGAGGCAGAGAAGGGAGTTCTTGAGTGAGGCCTCCATTATGGGCCAGTTTGAACATCCCAATATCATCCGACTAGAGGGTGTGGTCACCAATAGTGTACCTGTCATGATCCTAACCGAATTCATGGAAAATGGGGCACTGGATTCCTTCCTTCGGGTAAGTCCTGCTTCCTTGCCCTCATCGCTTCCAGGGATTATACCCTCCCAATCCCCATGACTTTTCTCCTGAAGCAGAATAGGATGTTTCTTTGTGTTATGAGACATCAAAGGTAAGATGCCTGGCTTCCCACGGCCCTCCCGTCTCATTCCCTTAAGATCATAAGACCCTAGATCTGTAGCTGTAAAGGACCTTAGAGATCTTCCAGTTCAACTTGCTCATTTTACAGATGAAGAAACTGAGGCCTGAAGAAGGGAATACTTGCCCAAAGTCACATAGCTAGTAAGTAGCTGAGCCAGGTCTAACTTTCTTTTTTTTTCCCCCTGCAGTAGTTTCTTGCACTTTTCCTTATTCTTTTAGCAAAGATCAAGGAAGACTTATTATATATGTTTATCCCAGAGCTCATACCATCATCACCCTGCTACATATATCAGTTAAGTTTCTCTCCAGAGACAGTAAGCAGTACCTTTGTACTTCAGAGATGAAAAGGGAATAAGAATTTATTAAACTCCTACTATGCGCCAGGAGCTGTGCTAAGTGCCTTGCAGATATTATCACGTTTGAAAGACATCTCATGTATTCTTGCCCCATTCCCACCCCACACCTCCAGCTGCAGGGGACTGTTGTGACTCTGTTCTTGCCTCCTGGCTGAACTGCACAAGATGTGTTGTTAAGTAACTGGTTAGTTTAGAAGCCAATAGTCCTATTTCTGAAGTCAAGGTCAGGACTTGAGTCCCTTGTTTGTCCTATTTCCTGGTCACAAACTACATCCTACTCCCTGCTAACTACCCTCAGGTAGTAGCACTATACTGTGTAACTAGTAACTATGCTCACATAGTAGCAAGACCCAGGCCACATGTGTCCTTCTAGGTCCTTGGGTGTGGCCTTTTGACCAAGTCCAAATTTTACAGAACAAATCCTTTTATTAAGGGGATTTGTTCTGTGAAGTTTGGATTGAGTCAAAGGAGGCACTTGAGGACCTATAGGGCCACATGTGACCTTGAGGGCCACAGGTTCCCCACCCCTGGCCCAAACCAATTTTAATGTTGTTTGCAAAATAGCCTGAGCCGTAGCATGGTTGGATCCATGCAAATCCATCAGCACAAAGGAAAAAAACTTGATGGGCCAGTAGTATACAGGGTGTCCCCAAAAGTCTTAGTGTAGTTTTAAGCTTTAGTAGCTTGTTAGACTATTAATGAAGCTTATTGATAAAACTTATTAAGCTTAAAACTGCAACATGACACCATATATATAAAGAGGAGCCTATTAAAGGCATTATTAAATAAATAATTAAATAATAACAATAAATATATTAATTATATGTAATTTATTATACATTCATTATTAATTTTATTATATATTTATATAGAATTATATGTACATATAATTATAATAAATAAAGAGCAGTCTAGCAGATACATTTATTGAGTATCTGCTGGGTACAGAATATGTACTAAGAATATGTGCTGAGAAAAGATAGAAAAGAAATAGAAAACATGGTCTCTGTCAGAGCCTAAAGAGACAGGATATACACACTCAGAGGAGCTAGAACGAGATTATCCAGTCCAGCCCTTCTCGGACCAGCCCGAGCAGTAGGGCCGGAATTCAAACCCAGGTCCTTCAGCTTCAAATCTAGGGCGCTCCCCTGTTCTCACGCTGGCAGAATTGTGCAAGTCTGGAACCAAGCAACTGAGTCTAGGTTGAAAGGAAATCAGAAGAAGAGAGGGATCCGCTGGAACAGTTTGGGTAGAGATTCCTCAGTGAGGGGGATTTTGAGGTGGGTCCCAAAGGAAGTTGAGAGGAACATTCCAAGGGGGACCAATGGGTGTCTTGTCAAGTCCTCCTGCCTTCTCCGATCCACCGCTCCCTTGTCTTATTTCTCGCTCTCCCAATATCTTCCTTCCACTTGTCAGCTTAATGATGGACAGTTTACAGCCATTCAGCTGGTGGGCATGCTTCGGGGTATCGCCTCAGGCATGCGATACTTGGCAGAGATGAGTTACGTGCATCGAGATCTAGCCGCCCGAAACATTCTGGTCAACAGCAACTTGGTCTGCAAAGTTTCTGACTTCGGTCTCTCCCGTTTCCTGGAAGAGAACTCTTCGGACCCCACCTACACCAGCTCACTGGTAGGTGGAAGAGTCGAGGGAGGTGGGATGCCTGGGTATTTGAGGCAAGAGGGGGAGGGAACGAGGACCAGGAAAAAGACATGGGGCCAGAGACTGAGGGATTTGATGTCTAGGTTCAGGGGAAGGACTAGTTGCTATGAGACACCTGGGAAGATGGAAAACAGATCCCTTAGGTCTTTTAATGAAGGAACATGGGCTGCTTGTGTGGGTGTGTTTGGGGTTTGGTGGTTAGAACAGGAGTTAGGGAGCAGGTAACCTTGATGACAAGTAACAATTCACAATATTATAATGTTTTTTTAATTTTTGTTTTTTGGAGGGGGGAAGGCAGGGCAATTGGGTTTAAGTGACTCGCCCAAGGTCACACAGCTAGTAAGTGTTGTCAAGTGTCTGAGGCTGGATTTGAACTCAGGTCCTCCTGACTCCAGGGCCAGGGCGGTGTACTCACTGCACCACCTAGGTGCCCCCATCTTATAATGTTTTAAAAGTTTACAGAGCACTCTCCTCACAACAACCCTGTAAGGTAACGAGTGTATTAGTAGCCCCATTTTTACAGATAAGAAAACTGAGGCTCAGAGAAGTGTCACACGTACGTATGCCAGAGCCTGAATTTTAACCAAGGTTTCCAGGCTCAAGCTCAATTTTTTCTCCCAAACTCTTCCACGCTGCCTCTCTATCAGAAGCCTGGGACCGAAGTTGAATGTCCCAAGTCGGGGTTAGGTGGTAAGAGCTGGAGTTGGAGTCATCCTCTCACATTGCCCTTCTCATCCTTTTTTTCAGGGTGGCAAGATCCCCATCCGTTGGACGGCCCCTGAGGCCATCGCCTTCCGGAAATTCACATCGGCCAGCGATGCTTGGAGCTACGGGATTGTGATGTGGGAGGTCATGTCATTCGGGGAACGCCCGTATTGGGACATGAGCAACCAGGATGTAAGTCCCCGTCCTCCAGATGTGTCTTACTTGCCCTGAAATACATCACACAGAATTCTCCTGGAGATTTTCTGTGTGGTCTTTCCCTTCACCCGGCAGCCAGCCATCCACCATTATCAAGCTGGGAGGGAAGGGAATTTTCAGAGTCCTCTCCACTGAAAAGAAGTGGGGTGGGCAGTAAGACATCTTTGGTGTTAGGGATAGGATTGAATCTTCAGAGGTTCATAGGGGGTAGAGCTGAAAGGGACCTTAGCAATTATATCATCCAACCCTCTCATTTTACAGGTGAGTAAACTGAGCCCCAGAGAAGTTAAGTTACTTGCCTAAAGTCATAAAAGTAGTAACAGAACCAGAACTGAAACAGAGGGATTGAATTGCATGGCTTCAAATGCAGCGCTTTTTCTTTTAGGGAAGCAGAGGCTGGAGCGCAGGGTAAGAAAGGCTTTATATCTAGAACGTAGTTCAAAGGCCATAGGAGGCATTTGAAGGGTTTCTCTCCATACCTATCCCCATCCTAAACATAGTACACACAGATTGGTCATACATGGCCAATCTGGTTGCCATCTCTGAATCTGCTCCAACAAATCTTCATTCAAAATATCCACTTCTCACCAGACCTCACCACTTCCTGACCATTTTTTCCCCTCCTACCTGTCAGGTCATCAATGCCATTGAGCAGGACTACCGGCTCCCCCCACCCTCAGACTGTCCCACCTCCTTGCACCAGCTCATGCTGGACTGCTGGCAGAAGGACCGAAATGCACGACCTCGGTTCCCCCAGGTGGTCAGTGCCCTTGACAAGCTGATTCGTAACCCCGCCAGCCTCAAAATTGTGGCCCGGGAGAATGGAGGGTGAGAACTCTGTTCTATTGTTCTACCATTTGATACTCTGCATGACTGCTAGAGAATCTCCCTCTTCCAGAAAGATGCTTTGCTGATGTCGCATGGAACCATTCTCTGTCTGCTTCCCAAGAACTGGCCATTTGGCAGTGTTCTATCATGTTATCCTCTGCCCCTTCCCTTTCCTTACTCCCAGTGCTAATAATGCTCAGCCTTCCATACCTCTTCTTTGCCCCCCAGGGCCTCCCATCCTCTGCTGGATCAGCGGTTGCCTCATTTCTCAGCCTTTGGCTCAGTGGGCGAGTGGCTTCGGGCAATCAAGATGGGTCGATATGAAGAGAGCTTTGCAGCTGCTGGGTTTGGCTCCTTCGAGCTGGTCAGTCAGATCTCGGCAGAGTGAGTTGTGGCCTGTGTGCGGAAGCAACAACTGTGGGAGGCATGGGGGAATGGAGGCTTTGGGGAACCAGAAGAGTGTCAGAGGACTTGGGTAGAGTTCTTTGGGATTGACCTATATGTATAGGTCAGAAGTATTAGCTTTCCTTTCTTGGGTAGAAATAATTGCTTTAACAGCATCCCGCTAAGAACAGCCGGACAATAGCATCAATGAAATCGAGCACGTTGATTGTTCCAGCAACCCTGTGATTTAAAAAAAAAGAGATTCCAAAAAACCTTAAAATCTAAACCTCTAAGGATCATGGAGAAAATAACCTTAAGTGATTAATGACTGTCCACCTGCTACTGCCTCCTTTCTATCTCGAGCGTTTTTTGGTTCCATTTAAATTTCTCTCCTGAATGTACATTCTCCTTTTTCCTGGCTCCATCTTTCTTCCTCTATGTCCCCCTTTTCTCCTGTTTCTCACCCTGTTTTCCTGTGTCCCTGGTGGGGGATGACCAGGATGGTGAGGGCGTTCAAACCCAGAGCATTCAAAGAATGTTAGGGAGATGTAGTGTTAAGAAGAGGAGACTTGTGGTGTGAGAAGTGGTGTGAGAGCAGCTTCCAAGTGTTTGAAGGGCTGTCATGTAAAAGAGGAACTAGTTCAACTTGTTCTGCCTGGTCCCAGGAGGCAGGATTAGGACAAAAGGATGGAAGTTTCCAGGAGGGGCAGACTTGGAAGAACTTCCCAACAATTGGGTCTTTCCTTGGTGGAATGGGAGATAGTGAGTCTGCCGACGCTAGAGAAGTCCTATGACCATTTACCAGAATTGTGAAGAGGGTTCATGTTTGGAGAAAGACTGGACAAGATGACCTGTGAAGTCCTCCTGTGCCCTCGGCACCCAGTGTGTGTGCCTGCTCCCTTTCTCTTTGCTCTCCATCTCTCTCTTCCCTTCCCCGTTCCTTCTCCACAGTCTCTCTTCAGGTTAGGTCACAGGCTAGCTCGTAGCTGCAGCCCTCTTCATCTTACAACAGATTGTCAGAGAGGTCACCTCAGTACTGGAGGAGCTGGGATGAGAACCCAGCTTCACTTTGTCTCCCCATATCTCTCTTCTCTCCTCTCTGGTTCTTTCATTTTCTATCGTGTCTTCAGTTCTCCCCTTCTGTCTTCTCTCTCTGTCCCCAGGAGAGTCAGGCAGATCCATCTCTGCTGGTCTTTGGTTTTCACTTTGTTAGTTAGCTGGCCAGTCAGTGAGCATTCCAGGTGAAAATCCCAGCTCACCCACTCTTTGACAAGTCCCTTCAGCGTTCTGGGCCTCAGTTTCTTCATTTGTAAAATAAGGAGTTTGCACTGGATTATTATCTAGTGTTTGCTCATGCGGTGCTTCCACCCATTCCACTTTCTGAGGACTGCCTCAGAGATTGGACATGTCTTTAACCCCACCCTCTCCTCGCTGGTATCAGGAAGAGCTGAGTTCAAATCCAGCCTCAGATATTTACTAGCCGTGTGGCCCTGGACAAGTCATTTAACTTCTGTTTGCCTCAGTTTTCTCATCTGTGAAATGAGGATAATAATAGCTAGAACCTACTTCCCAGGGTTGTAAAGATAAATTGAAACAATATTTGTAAGGCACTGAGCACAGTGCCTGGCACACAGTAGGAAGTTAATAAATGCTTGTTTCCTTTCTTCCATCCTTCTTCCCAGGCCAATCTGCTTGGATGCTTCCAGGCCAAGAAAAAGTATAGATGTAGTGAGAAGCTAGGAGTTTTAAAGAAGGATGCTGACAAATTAGAAAATTCTAGAGAGGGGCAAGCAGGATGGTGTGGGGTCTCAAGATGGTGTCATGTAAGGATTTGTTGAAGGAACAGGGGTTGTTTAGCCTGGAAAGAAAATAAGGGAGACATCCTCAAGTATTTGAAGTTCTGTCATATGGAAAAGGAATTAGGCTTGTTTTGCTTGGCCCGAAAAGGACCAAACTAGGAGCAATGATTGAAAGTTAGATAAATAAATACAAAGCTCCTCCCTCACTCAACCTGTAGTTGAAACTCCTATCAATCAATGCAAATTACCAGTAACTCTACAGGTTAGAGTAGGTGTTCTTAGTTTTTTTTTAACCATTTTGATAACTGCATTTCAATATAATTAGTTTTCTTTATAATCCTTTCTATTTTGTCTTATGCATTGAGGCAAGTAAAATGAAACTGAAGCAAAAAAAAGTTGGATAGATTTCAACTTAATTCAAGGACAAACTTTCTAATAATTAGAGTTGCCTTAGGATGGAAAGGACTGCCCTCAGGGGAGAGTGGGCAGATTAGAGGTCCTCAGACAGAGGCCAGGGAGGCCATATGTTGCTCTCATGGAGAAGGGATTCCTTTACACATAAAGGTTAGATAAACTCTAAAGTCCTTTTAACCTGAGATCTTATGAGAAATTCCTAGAGAGGTTAGAATAAAGATTTCTGAGAGAGAATGTCTATAATGAGCTAATGACTTCTACCCCTCCTTTGCATAGAGATCTACTCCGGATTGGCGTCACTCTGGCTGGACACCAGAAGAAAATCCTGTCAAGCGTCCAACACATGAGATCACAGGCCAAGCCTGCAGCCCCAGGAGGGGCAGGAGCACCAGCCCCCCAATATTGATCCCCATTTCTTCTGCTGCTCCTCCCCAGGAGCTCACATCCTTGGACCAGTCCTGGGAACCCAGGATTC
>CM053627.1:206342314-206358230 GCA_028646595.1 Phalanger gymnotis
GTTAGGAAGGAGCAAAACATAGTTAATCTTTCATAACATGAGTATTGTAGAAGGGTTTTACATAATGATACACATGTGGCCTATGTTGAATTGCTTGCCTTCTTAGGGAGGGTGGGTGGGGAGGGAATAGGGGAGAGAATTTGGAACCCAAGGTTTTAAAAACAGACATTCAAAAACAACAAAAAAAGTTTTTGCATGCAACTAGGAAATAAGATACACAGGCAATGGGGCGTAGAAATTTATCTTGCCCTGCAAGAGAAGAAGGGAAAGGGGGATGGGAGGGGAGTGGGTGACAGATGGGAGGGCTTCCTGGGTAACGGGGCAACCAGAATATATGCCATCTTGGAGTGGGTGGGAGGGTAGAAATGGGGAGAAAATTTGTAATTCAAGCTCTTGTGAAAATCAATGCTGAAAACTAAATATATTAAATAAATTAAATATAAAAAATTAAGCTCAAGGATTTACCTCCCCAAAAAAGTTTTAAAATAAATTGGAGACTTAATAACTTAATGCTAAATAAGTGGTTAGTCAAAAAACAAATTATAGAACCAACAGATCATTTCACCAAAGAAGTAACAAAAAATGAGACAATCTGCCAAAATTGTGAGATGCAGCTAAAGCAATCTTTAGGGGAAAATTTATCTCTAAACACTTCTATCATCAAAAGGAAGAAAGAACAGATCAACAAATTTGACTTGCAACTTAAAAAAAGAGAACTAAAAAGCAACAATTAAAAAAACCTGTGTAAACATCAAAATGCAAATTCTCAAACTCAAACAAGAGATTAGCAAAATCGAATGAAAAATTAAGTTGATAAAACTGGAATTTTATTTTTTAACAGTAAAAGAGATAAAAATGAGCTGGTATGATTGTAGGAAAAGAAAGAGGAAAGCCAAATTACCAGTATAAAAAGGGAAAAGGAAAACTCATAGCAAATGGAGAAGTAAATTATATCATTAGAAACTATTTTGGCCAATTATGTGCCAATAAAATTGATACTTTAAATGATCAAATGATTGTCACAAAAATATAAAATGCAAAAACTGACAGAACAAGAAATAGAGAATTTAAATTACCCAAGCTCAGAAAAAGAAATTCAAAAAGTCTCAAAGACAATAATCCCAGCACCAGAAGGATTTACAAGCAAATTCTTTCAAACATTGAAAGAACAGCTGATTCCAATATGATGTAAACTGTTTGCAAAAATAATAAAAGAAAGGATTCTATCAAATTCCTTCTAAGACAACCTAAATGACAAAGGTACAAAACAGAGAAAGAAAATTTTAGACCAATTTTCTTAATGAATGTTAATACAAACATTTTAAGTAAAATAATAGCAAAGTGCTTCCACCTATGTATCAAAAAGATGTGTGACACAATGACCAAGTTGGATGTATACCAATAACATAGGATGGTAACATAACAGAAATTACATAATTGTATCACTAGATACAAAAAACTTTTAAACAAAATTTAACACCTATTTCTGTTAAACAAACAAACCCTAACAAGCAAAGGAAACAATGTGAAATTAAGAAATCAGTGTGGCATCTAGTATCTGCCTAACACCAAGAGGAAATACAATAAATAACGGAGATAAACTAAAGATCTTCTCAATAATATCAAAGGTAAAACAAAGAGGTCCATTATCACTACTGTTATTTGATATATTGCTAGAAATGCTACCTGTAGCAATAAGACAAGAAAAAGAAATTGAATGAATAGGTATAGGCAAAAAGAGAAAAAAAAAGATTGATTTTTTTTTTTAGTTTTCAACATTCACTTTTATAAGATTTTGAGTTCCAAATTTTTTTCTCCCTCTCCTCCCCCCTCCCCAAAATGGCAAGCAATCTGATATAGGCTATATATGTACAATCATATTAAACATATTTCGACGTTAGTCATGTCATGAAAGAAGAATCAGAACAGAAGGGAAAAAACACAAGAAGGAAAAAAGAGAGAGAAAGAATAGCATGCTTCAATTTGAATTCAGACTCCATAGTTCTTTCTCTGGATGTGGATAGCATTTTCCAACATGAGTCTTTTGGAATTGTCTTAGACTACATCGCTGAGAAGAGCTAAGTCTATCAAAGTTGGTCATCACACAACGTTGCTGTCACTGTGTACAATGTTCACCTGGTTCTGCTCACTTCACTCAGCATCAGTTTGTGTAAGTCCAAGTTTTTCTGAAATCCATCTGCTCATTATCATATTACAATGGGAAGTTTTCAATTACAATTTCTGAAAATATAGTGTCCAGATTTAAAAAACAACAACGACATGCTTTTCAAGAAGTCCAGTGATTCTTCAATTATCTCTCCTTGTCCTGTTTTCCAGGTCAGTTGTTTTTGATAGTGGATATCTTTCATTTTCTTCTATTTTTTAGTCTTTTGATATTCATCTAATATTTCTTCTTTTAATAATATTTTATTTTCCCCCAACTACATGTAAAAACAATTTTTGACATTCAGGTTTTTTTTTTTCTACTTTGAGTTGCAAATCCTCTCTCTCCTTTCCTCTCCCTCCCACCCCTGAAATGGTAAGCGATCTAATATAGGTTATATATATATGCAATCATGTAAAATATATTTCCATATTTTTCATTTTGGGGAAGAAAGGAAGGAAAGATGGAAAGAAGGAAAGAAGGAAGGAAGGAAGGAAGGAAGGAAGGAAGGAAGGAAGGAAGGAAGGAAGGAAGGAAGGAAGGAAGGAAGGAAGGAAGGAAGGAAAAAAGAAAGAATAGTTTACCTGTCAGATTTATGGAAAATAGAAGAATTTATGACCTAACAAGAGATAGAGAATGTTAAGAAATGCAAAATGGTTAATTTTGATTATGTCGAATTGAAAAGTTTTTTGTACAAACAAAGCCAATGCAACTAAGATTAGGAGGGAAGCAGAAAATTGGGAAAGAATTTTTACAACCAGTATCTCTGACAAAGACCTCATCTCTAAAATATACAAAGAACTGAGTCAAATTTGTAGTAATACAAGTCATTCCCCAATTGATAAATGGTCAAAGGATATGAACATGCAGTTTTCAGAGAAAGAAATTAAAGATATCTGTAGTCATAAGAAAAAATGCTCTAAATCACTATTGATTAGAGAGATGCAAATCAAAACAACTCTTAGGTACCACATTTCTCCTGTCAGATTGGCTAACATGACACAACAGGAGAATTGTAGATGCTGGAGAGA
Organism: Phalanger gymnotis; assembly: GCA_028646595.1. Taxonomy (NCBI): domain Eukaryota; kingdom Metazoa; phylum Chordata; class Mammalia; order Diprotodontia; family Phalangeridae; genus Phalanger; species Phalanger gymnotis. Next base: position 206,345,510 of record CM053627.1, read on the forward strand.
ATGTGAGAAAATTGGAACACTGTTGCATTGTTGATGGAGTTGCGAACCCATCCAGCCATTCTGGAAAGCAATTTGGAACTATGCCCAAAGGGCTATAAAAATGTGCATACCCTTTGACTCAGCAATACCACTTCTAGGGCTGTATCCCAAAGAGATCACCCAAGTGGGAAAGTGACCTCTATGTGCAAAAATATTTATAGCAGCTTTTTGTGGTAGTAAAGAATTGGAAATCAAGAGGATGTCTATCAATTGAGGAATGGCTGAACAAGTTATGATATATGAATGTAATGGAATACTATTGTGCTATAAGAAATGGGGAAGACACGGATTCATAATAACCTGAAAAGACCTATGTGATATGATGCTGAGTGAGAGGAGCAGAACCGGGACAACATTGTACACAACCACAGACATATTGCTTCTGTGATGATTAACTTTGAAAGACAGCTCCAAAGGACTCATGAAGGAAAGAGCTATCTACATACAGAGAAAGAATTACAGAATCTGAATGTAGATTGAGGCAAACTATTTGTTCTCTCTTTTTTTTCTCTTCTTTTTCTGGTTTTGTTTCTTCTTTCTCATGATTCACTCCATTGGTCATAATTCTCTTTGCAACTTGAGTATTGTGTAAATAAGTTTAATGCGAAGGTACGTGTAGAACATATACTGGATTCCATGCTGTCTTCAGGGGGAAGAGGAAAAAGGGGGAGAAAATTTGGAACTCAAAAACTTGTGGAACTGAGTGTTGTAAACTAAAAATAAAAAAAATTTTAAGAAAAGACTCCATCAGTTCTTTCTCAGGGTGTGGGCAGCGTTTTTCATCACGAGTCCTTTGGGATTGTCTTGGATCATTTTATTGCTGAGAAGAGCTAAGTCATTCAAAGTTGCTCATCATACAATATTGCTGTTACTATATACAAAGTTCTCCTGGTTCTGCTCACTTTACTCTGCATCAGTTCATGTAAATCTCTCTACGTTTTTCTGAAATCTGCCTGTTCATCACTTCCTATAGCAGAATAATATTCCATTACAATCATAAACCAATCTCCAATTCTTTGCCATCACAAAAAGAGATACTATAAATATCCTGTACAAAATAGGTCTCCCCCACCCTTTTTTTAAATCTTTGCCATACAGACCTAGTAGGGATATTGATGAGTCAAAGTCCTTTGGGCATAGTTCCAAATTGTTTTCCAGAATGACTGAATCAGTTCACAACTCTATCAACAATGCATTAGTGACCCAATTTTCCACTTCCCCTCCAACATTTATCATTTTCTTTTATATTAGCCAATCTGGTAGGCGTGAGGTGATAACTCATAACCTCTGCGCCTGGGCAGTCCTACCTCTTCTACCTTAATGAAGCACTCTTCTATTTCAATGGTAATCATCTCACTGGGGCTTTCTCAAGGAAGACCTCCCATCTTCCAGTCCTGCTCGGGCTAGGAGGCATATGTGATGACTAGAGATTTGGGAGTAGATCTATTGCCCACAGCCTTCTGTTTAACTTTGTGCAGTTCTGAGGCAGAAAAAAATAACTTAACTGTAGTATATTAGGTTTCTTGGTTGTCATTCTGTCAAGTGCAGAACTTCAGTTTTGGTTGTGTTTTTTTTTTTCCACTAGGCTAGCTATAAGGGAGTTTGGGACCTGTCTCTTTTTCAGGCAGCTATATTGACAAGAACTACTGTATATATTGTTGATGCATATTTGGGTTTATCATCTTTGCTCTCTTATGTATTGGAGTATTTTGATTCTATGCTGCACAATTCCATCTGCCAAACCCAACTCTATCGCAACCAATTCCAAAAGGGACATGGAAATTCCAAATTGTAGTAGAATACTGGAGTTTATTTTTTTTTTAGCTTCTCTGCCTAATCTAGAGAATGATGGCATAGCATGGATGACAGAACATGGTTCTGCCAGGCAACCTGGGTAGTTTTTGATGAATTTGTATAGGGACATTGGTTGAGGTGAGGGCAGAGAGGGTACATAGAGACAGGTGGGCAGCATATGCAGAGAATAGTGTTAAATTTGTCCAGGCTCCACCAAGATAGCTAGCATCTTTGTCCACCAGAGGGAGAAAGGACAGCAATGACCAGAGTTCCTGTACTTAATGAACTTTCATGCTGCCAAGAATCCAAGAAGCTAATGGAATACCTTCTTCTTTCTACTTTCTTTATTATACATTCTCTTCTCTTTTTTTTATCTGAAAAGAAGTTTGAATCCAAAGTTATCTATTTAAAGCTATTCCTTACCATTTCAATAATACTTTAAGTCGTATTTTCTTTAGTGAAAGAATAACATCGATCTCATTTGTTCTGCATACAATTAAATACATTCATAGATAGAAAATGGGGCTGTGGAACTATGCAGAATTTAATTGGCTAGGAAGTATCCTTCTCAGTTTAGCATCAGAGATGGATTGGGAGGAGGGGGAGGAAGAAAGAATTGATGAGCTATTATAATTTTATTAATAGCCCATATTAGGAATCTGCATTTAAAAAAACTCTCCAAATTAGTAGAGGAAGGAATCTCAGTAGATCCAGGCTATTGCTTCTGAACATAACCCAGTCTTTGTTCCTCACTTTACCAGGTCAATTGAACATGGACACTTGGGGCTAATTTCCAGAGAGAAAAAGAATATGAAAAAAGAGATCTGTAGCTAGAGAAGTCCGCTGAAAAGCAAATCCCCAGGTGAAGACAAGCCTGGTTTGGGAGGATTCAGCTCCTGCTACTCCGAGAAAGGATGAAGTGAAAAGTATTGCTCAGCCAGCTATCCTTCACAGGAGGTTAAAAGAAGAGAGTCCAGGGCAGTGGCAGTAGACAATTCAATCATATGCTATCTTTTATTCTTAATTCATTTGCTCATATTTGTTTTTCCATGCCAACTAGGTTGTTAGCTATTTAAGGCAAGTCGATAACATCAAACATATATGTAATTTGTATTATCCTGTCTATTTATTAATTAGATAGACAAAGATAGAAAAAAGACAAAACCTGGAGTCAGAGTACTTGAATCCTGAGAGATAAAGTATAAGGAATTGGCAGGGTGAGTATCTGGGTCCTTAGGAGTGGGATAGAGACTAGGCGAAGAAAGAATTGGCTGGAAAGATTCAGGTGACTAGGCACAGAATACCAGGTTTAAATGTGGTTCCTGTATTTTCCCTCTTTGCCTTCATCTCTTGAGATTCCTAGCTTTCTTCAAGATTCAGCTCAAATGCTATCTTAATGCATGAAGCCTACCCCTCAAAGATTACTTAGTATTATTATTAATAATACTTGTTATTTACACTATATGTATATGTGTTTATGAACATGTCATCTTCTTCATTCAAATGTAAGTTCTTTGAGGGCAGAGATTATTTTTTCTTTTTCTTCGTCCCCCTAGTGCTTGGCACATATAATAAATGCTTCTTTGACTAATCGATTGATTCCTATAACATTGCCCTACTGGGCCGGCAGAGGCCAGCATTGCACAGGGGACTTTGTAACCATCATGGGGATTCAAGACAGTATCCTTTTACTTCTTTGTTTCAGTACCCTTCACTCATCTCCTCCATCCCATTTCCCATTTCTTCTTAACCTCCTTCTTGGGAGATTTCTAACCATCTTTTCAACTTAAGTATTTATAGGGCTGATCTCTTTCATTTTTTAAAAGAAAACAGGTACAGTCGATGAGTTGGACAGTATATGACCCCAAGTCCCAATACTTGGATCCAATTTGGTAGTAGCATCTGAGTGGGTAGCTGAGAACATCACTTCTGGGTAGGGTTTCAAGAAGGATTACCCAAGGTTAAATGAGATAGGAACCAAGAATAAAGATTGTTGAAGGACTACGGATGGAGAATTTACTGGTGTTGGTTGGTTTTGCTCATTGTTTTCCCCTTTGCAAGAGAAAATTCACTGGGTAGGGGAGCAGGGAAGGAAATATTCAGAAATGAATGTGATGTAATGACTACAAAAGTATAAATAGATAGAACAAAAAAAGTTTATAAGAATCAAGCTTAGCCTTCAGAGAAGAAATAAGAAAATACACCTTCCTCCCTTCTTTGCAGAGACTAGGGACTGTGAGGTATGGAATATTGTTTATATTGTCAGATGTTGACATGTTGATTAGTTTTGCTAAACTACTTTTCTCCTCTTTATTATTTAACACAAGTGATGCCTTGGTGGGGAAGGAAAGGGGTAGAGAGCTATTTGCAAATGAAAGTGATATAAAAAGAAAAAATATCAATGAAATTTAAAATTTTAAATCATTCTTCTATATATATTTATATTATATAACAGCAAAAGGCATCAATACAGCTTCAAAAAAGAGTACAGGGAATTTGAGGGGGGATAGTGGAGGAGTGAATATGGAAAGAATTGGGGTACTGAGGGGTTGTATTCCAAAGCCTCTTCTCCATCGTGCCTGAGGGGAAAATTAAATGTTAGGGGGCAAGAGAAAAACACCAGCTGGAAAACCAAATTCTGCGTTAAATTAGACATAGGGAAACTGAGGTAGGTAGTATAACTTGCTACTGGGATACTTGGGTTCTAGAATGGTGGCAGAGACTAGAGGTAGAGCCAAAGTCTGGGGTCTAGGGAGGAGAAGCAGCAAAGGAAGTGTCTAGTTGCCTTGAATCGGGAGCTACCCCCTCGCCCCCATGAGAGCTTTTCTAGCCATGAGTTAGTGCTCTTCCCACCCCCTCATTCCCTTTAAAGGCTTCTCCTGCCGGAAATTGGCAGCTGCTACCTGGGGAGCAACCTTGAGTAGAGACAGATTATTGACCAGCAGTGGCTGAGCCTATGGCTTCAGGCCCAGCAGGGTCAAGAAGTCAGGCAGGCGGGATGAGGCGGCACGTAGGGCTTGACCCTTGTAACCTCCATGCTTCCCAGGGCTGCAGGCCAGGGCAGGACCCAGAGAATGGAGGAGGGAGTACAGTTTATTTTTTTTTAACAAGTCAGGATCAAAGGGGAAAACAGAAAAGTCAAGACACATTTGGTGTTTTTCATTCTTGGCCGTTAGGTTCTTAAATATTAAAAATAAAGACAAAAACAAAAAAAAATTGGACACCAATGAGATCAGGGATACCCCTATCTGGGACCCCATTCTATCTCTGCTGTTCTTCCACCCTTACATCAAGCTATTAGTCTTTGGCTAATATGCGAATTAGCCAGGTCTGGGGAACAGGTTATTTGCCACCTAAGCTCCTGATGCTTCTTCCTTGGTCTGTAGCTCCAGATAGGAGCACACTTCCCCCAAACTTCTACAGTGGCATCATTGTGTCTTCAAGATGAATTAAGGTATTTTCCTCTAGTGGCTTAATTTAGAGCTGGATTTCTCCAGTTCATAGTTCTCTGTCTTGGCATTGTGATAGCCCTGGGACTCAGAGTTGAGTATCAGTTTCTCCTGCTCTTCAGGCATCTTCCTTGGCACTGGTGTGTCCATGAGCTAGCTGGCACTGATTGCTGAGTGCTGGTAGCGGTGATGGCACAGATAGACCCAAGCAGTATCATTGAGTAGGGTGCGTTGGTGGATGTGCCTAAAGTAGAGGTGGGGGAGCAACTAGTCACCTCTCTTCTCTTTGGCAGGCTTCCCTCAAAAACAGCTTGAGCTTTCCCCGTAGGAAATTAGAGTAGATTCGAAAAAGTTTATCCATGGTTCCAACAGTGAAGGTACGAAATGGAACTGCTGTTGGGGCATCTGGAACGAAGACAGCTTCTTCCTGGCAAGGAGAGAGAAAAGGTTTAGTGAACTACCTGCACCCTACAAATGAAAAATTTCTGGGGTAGAATTGGAGCTTTGGTTGACTCTTAGGAAAGTCAAGTGAGAGCAGAGAGTTTCTCCCTATTTCATGGAGGGAAGAAACAAAGGCCCAGAGGTGAGTTTCCAAATTTCACGGTTCCAGTGAAGTTTGTTTCCAATCCTCCTGATTCCTGGTGGTTCCACCAAACTACCCTTACCTGTGCTCCCAGTCCTCGAAGCAGGAATCTGAGACTTCTCAAGCTGCTGACAGCTTTGTCCACAAAGAGCTTTAGAGCTACTGGTGCCTGGGAGGAGTTGGCTAACAAGGCCTGCCCTTTTAGAACAGCTTCAGAGAGCAGGGTCAGCCCCTGCCAGACCTCCCCTGCCTTCTGCCCCATCTAAAGAGAAAGAAGAGAGTCAGACTAACCTAAGGTTATTTTCATCTCCTCCACCAATAGCTTTGGCTTCCTCTCTGCCCCTGCCTTATCTCTGCCTCAGTGTTCAAGCATTTTCTTTTTCTTGGCCTCTCTTTTTTTCTCTTCCCTGTGAGCATCTTTATCTCTTCTCTTGAATCTCTTCCTCTCCACCAGCTCCCTTATATCGGCAACCATTTAAGACCCTTGGCTATCATTCCATATCGCTCCTTCCCATCATGGCTAAACTTCTTGAAAAAGTTGTTTATATAGAGTTCCTCCACTTCCTTACTACCCACTGTCTCTTCAATCCTTACAATCTTGCTTCTGCTCCCACTACTATTCTAAACTACCCTTTCAAAGGTCACCAATGACTTACTCATCACCAAATCCAAAGGTCTTTCTTGAGTCCTCATTCTTTTTGACTTCTTAGTTTTAGACCGAATTGACTTCTACCAGGTAATATTTCCTTACTTGGCTTCAGAGATTCCATACAATTGATTTTCCTCCTGGCTTTTTAGAGCTCTCTGTCTCTGTCTCTCTATGTCTCTGTCTCTCTGTCTCTCTCTTTCTCTCTGTCTGTCTTTCAGTGGAAGGAGATACTCATTCTCATCCTCTTCCTGACTCCTTAATGTGGATATTTTCCCAAGGATTTGTCCCCAGGTCTCTCCTCTCCCCTTCTTTACCTTCCCCTCCCTTCTTTTCTTTCCCTTGGTAGCTCCATTGAGTACCACAGGTTCAGCTACCACCTCCATACAGATGACTCCCCAATCTTTATCTCCAGCCCTGACTTTTTGGAGGATGAATATCCTCAACTCCTGATAGGAAATCTCTATTTTAATGTCCCAGAAGTCTTTCAAACTCAACATATCCAAAATGGAACTTCTCTTTCTCCAAATTTTCTCTTTTTAACTTCAGTTACTATCTTTGTAGTAACCTTGGGGTTATCCTTGACACTTCATTCTCTCTTGTCTCTCAGATCCAATCAGTTACAAAATCCTGAAAATTCCTCAATTTTTCTCGATTCTCACTGCATCACTTACTACAGTAAGTACAATTCCTCATTATCACCCCTCCTGGCCTGCTCCAGCTCAATCCTTACACTACCCAACAATGAATTTTCTCTATCATTGTTCCTTTTACCCCTGGCTATGTCCTTTAAAAAAAAAAACAACAAACAAAATCCTGAGGTCATTTCCTCAAGTCAGCATGGAAGAAAGCACAGAGTCTTACCTCCATCTTCTTCCAGGTATGGAAGTTCACCCTGGTATCAGGGACTGTGATGTTCTCTCCCAGGCTGCAATCTTCCATGCAGGCTACCTAAAATACCCCAAACCCCCAATGCAACAGGTCAGGGTTTCCAGGTTCTTATCCAGTTTAACAATGGGTCCCCATCCCATCATAGGATCAGATATGTGGAAGGAACTTTAGAGGTAATCTGGTCAAACTCCTTCATGTCACAAACTGAGATCCCAGGCAGATTAAATGACTTGCATAAAGTCACCCAGGTAATAAGGATCAGAGCTGAAAGTCAAACCCAGGTCCTGTTTGTCAAACTAAGTCCTTAGGCAAACGAAGCTCTGCAAACTTCATTGCACTGAATTCTCTGTCTTCCTTCCCTGAGACCTTTTGAAAGCTGGAATTATCATCAAGCCAAGTCAACAGATTTTTAGCTGTCCTACTTTTGGCAGAGTTTGTTCCAGTTGATGTCCGGACAACTGAAGCACTCTATTAACTCTCTAATTCCTCCATGCCAGGCTTATGACTGTTTCCCCAACTCCTCGTCTGTGAATCCAGGTAGCTTGTAGTAAATTCCCACACTAAGGTGGGTTCTTTTTCTGCCTCCGTTAATCTCCACCAAAATGCTCTCCACCAATGCTTTCTACCTCCTGGATCCTATTTTTTCCTCACATGAATATAACACAGTGGCTATCTACTCTACACACCCCCACCCCCGTTCCCATGCACGCTCTCCCTCCTTTATACAACTGTTTCTCTGAAGGAATCTGACCACCAGTTATAATGGTCTTGTCTAGCCTTGGGTGGAGGACGGGGAGGATTTCCAGGATTGGTGGGCTAGGAAGTGAACTTTGGGTTCAACAATTCAACAAATATTTATTAAGCAACTACTATTCAAAAGGGCTCGGACTGTGTTTCCCCTGGGGTGGGGCCTTACCGTCGCATTCTGTGCTTCTTTGGCCTCAAGGACGTACCTCTCCAGGATGTGGCTATCACAGAAGGGGGACTGTGGAGAGCCCCACACTGGGACTCCAAGGTGAAGTAGCAGCAGCTGCAGCAGGATAAGGAATTCTGGTAGAGAGGAAAAGCCAAGCCAAATGTGAGATAGAAAGTGGCCATGGGAGGAGAGATGAAGGAGAAAATCTTAGAGTTGGAAGGGATCGTCAGGATCATTTAGTCTAACCCTGCATTTTACAGATGAGGAAACTGAGGCCAAGAAGATTAAGTGACAGCTTAGAAAGGTAGCATCAGAACTGGGATTTCATCCCTTGGCTCCAGAGCCAGTCTTTCCACAACATTAATGCTTCTCTCAATAAGGAATTGCTTTGAGAGAACAGTTTAACACCTAACCCCCAAGTATATGCACATTGCCAGCCAAAAACTCAGATGTTCACTTCCCAACCTTGCATCTATATACCTTCCCATTCACACCTCCCACTCCAGTGAATCCTAAGCATTCTGCTCTCCAACCTGCTTTGGGATACCCTTTCGGCTAGGATACCCTTGGGATACCCTATCCAACTCCGCTGTGTCTCCTAGAAGCTGGCCATTCTAGTTCTCTGCATTGTCCCTGTGAACTGAGATGTCCTGCTCCTTCAGGCTAGGGGGTCACTGCACATGCCTTACAGTGGAGTTTCTCTTTCCTCTCAATCTGCACGTGGAGTCCTGCCCCATCTCGTCCCCCTCCCCCTTCCGGGGTCCTTGGCAAATCCATGGTCCTTGAACCCAGTCACCTTCCTGTCAATAGCCCCAGCACCAAATCCTTCCCCAAACAAGGGACCTAAAAGAGAATTGTAACCTGCCCAGCCCACACTAGCCACTAACCCTAAATGCCTGCTCCCCTGCTTCTGAGAGGTTGGGATTACTCACCATGAACCCCCATCTCCATTCCTGTGAGCCACGACGCCCTCAGAGACCAGGAGCCTGGCCTGTCCCCATGCAGGGAGCCCTCATTTTGGGAGAGGGTCAGATCCCAAACCCAGCTCTCTAAAGGAGGCGGGTTACTACCCAGAAAGAATATGTGTCAGATTGAAGACTTCTGGGAAGTCAGGGGTTTCAATAGGTGAGCAAACCCAGAAAGGTGTCTAACTAAACCCGGGTAAAGGAATCCCCCCTCCCCCAACCAAAAAAAAAAAACCCAAACCGCTCCTGGGAGAGCCGAAAGCAGCCGCCTGGGGGCTAGCCCTTGGGACACTGCTGCTGCCTGCAGGCTGGGGGTCGGGGTTGTTATCAGCATGTGTGCGTGCGTGTGTGGGGGTGGGTGGGAGCATGTGTGTGCGTGTGGGGTCGCCCGAGGTGGGGGCCAGGCGAGTGATCAGGCAAAGGGCAGCACTCGTGTCTTCTTTTTGGCTATGAGAAGAGAAAGATCTGGCAACGAGGAATGTGGTTGGGACACCAGTGTTCTCAAATCTCATGGCTATATGTCAAGGGAGAGATCTGGTGGTTGGGGACAGAAGGGAAGAGAAGGTGGTAATCTCTTAGCTTCTAGGATTGGAGGACAGCTGAAGGTGAGGCTAGTGGGTAAGGGACAGTATTTCTGAGAGAAGAATGTGAGCTGAGAAAGGTTGAGGATGCACACAGCTCCGGCATTCTCAGAGATACAGTTCTCGGGAAAAGACTCCTTAATGGAAAGCATGACCTTGGGTTCAAGTGACAGATTAAATCTGGAGGACACTGTAGATTAGATTTGTCTTCTTCCTACAGCCACACTGTATTTCTAGGGGTTGCATCTTCTCTGTCTATATCAACAAGGATTCTAGGAAGTGAAAAATGTAGGTTTGAGAGCAGGTAAAAGAAACATCGGGCAGGTAGGAAACCGATATTGTTGGACCAGCAAGTCAAAAACAAGGGACAACTTTTGCCCTGCAAAGGAACGTGTGACATTACCCTCAGCCTCTTCAAGTTTCAGATTTTTCCTTCCATAAAATTAATAAGCTGAGAGCCCCAGGATTGCAAAGTCAGGGAGCTCTGGAATAAAGGCCACCTCCAAAGGGATAGTGATGCCAATTTACAAGTGGTGGCTTATTAACCCTTGGAATACAGTATATGCCTCTGTAGTATATGGAAGAATAGCAAGTTTACTGGACTTTGCAAATCTTAAAGCACTATAAAAATTAAAACCATATAAATTCAATTACCATCATCATCATCATCATCATCATCATCATCTCTCGTCTCTGACTAACCTTAAGTTTTTCATTTCATTTCCCTGGGACTTCAGTTCCTGAGTCTTATGGGAATAATAACACTTCCGCTACATAGCTCACAGGGTTATTGTAAATAGTTGTAAATAGTTTAAAAAGTTGCTATGATTACCACACTTCCACTTCTACTCCATGACATGTTCATTCTTCCAACCAAAATTAATTGAGAGTACAGTGTAAGTAAAGGACTATGCAATTTGATTTGGGAAATCCAAAGAAGTGCAAGAAAAAAGCCCTGTTTTTTTTTAAAATAAATTTATTTTTTATTTTTAGTTTACAACACTCAGTTCCACAAGTTTTGGGGTTCCAAATTTTCTCTCTCTCCCTCTCCTCCCTGCTAGCCCTCAAGATGGCATAGCCTAGCTTTGGAGAGAGGAGGGATAAAGATAGAGGCAGAGATAGAGACAGAAGTAGAGGTGGAGATATAGACTTGGAAGTAGAGAGAGAAATAGATATAGAGATGGAGCTAGAGTCAGAGGTAGAAGTACAGGTAAAGATAGATGTAGAGATAGAGGCAGAGGTAGGCATAGATGTAGAGGGAGACATCTGAAGGTGTAGATGCACATACACACACACATATATATATTATATGTATATATGTGCGTGCATATACACAAACACACACAAATTCTAATACATCTCAAGACTATAAGTTATTACATGCTAAAAAATAATATTGATGTGTGGGGGAGAATTTAGTTCCCTTCTTTTGTTTCCCATTGACTCTTCCAGACTCTCTTTCTACCACCCTCATTCAGCGACCTCTTGTCCTATGGCCAGATAGTTCATCCAAATGTATCCCCAGTTCAGGTCCCGGTGACCATATCTATCAACTAACACAACTTTCTTCTTCCTTCCACAATGAGTCCACAGACTCTCTTACATCCTTTTTCTCCTCACCCTCACATTAGTGGACTTCCACCTACATATTGATACTCCCTCAAATACTCTTACTTCCCAATTCCTCGATCTACTCAGGTGCCATGACATACTCCTCCTCTCCACCTCAGCTACACTCAGTGACAGGAGTAATACCTTTGATTTTGCCATCACTCACAAGCATTCCACCAACATGGTTAAAAACTCCAAGATCAATTTATCTGACCATAAAACTTTTATCTAACAGTCCATAAAACTTCCTTATACCTTATGACCCCTAACCCTGTTCTTCATGACCTCCTATTCTTTAGGACCTCTAATTCCTTCACCCTTCAGTTCTTCCTTACGTCATCACTCATACACCGTCTATACTCTCTTCCTTTCTTTATCTTGTCCCCAGGGGAATAACTCAACTCTATACTCTCCCCTACTCTTGAATCCTTTGTCCGTTTTTCAGATCACCAATTATATCTTACCAAGTCCCAGCCCTGGATTATTCCCAACATCCACTTCCCTGCTAATGAATGGAGCAGAATAAAATCACAAAACCATGCTGACTGTGCCCTCACCATTCTGCTCCTCCCAAATATGCTATTCCTTTCTCCTCAGTGATTGTCCCAGAGATTCTCATCTCTATTCAAGACTTCCCCAAGATCCCTTCTACCTATCTTCAGATGAGGCCCTTGCCTGGTATTTCACTGAAAAAGAAATTGAGGCCATTCAATGAGCACTCCCCCTTCTCCCCTCCTCTTTATTTCATATCATTCAGGCATCTTCCCTAACTCTCTCCTCCTTCACTTCAGTCTGCCATAAAGAGGTGGCCCTCCTTCTTGCCAAGGCCAACCGCTCTTGTGTGCAGCTTTGATTGCAACCTCTCTTAATTTCTCCAGCAGATGGGCCCCATCCCCACTCTTTCTCTTTTATCTTTAACCTCTTCCTAGCTACTGATCTAGTAGGTCCTACCATGCTACCTTCAAACATGCCCATGTCTCCCCCATCCTTAGAAACTATCTATCTGTCTATCTATCTGTCTGTCTGTCTATCAATCTATCTATCTATATGTGTCTACCTCCCCTTAAAATTCTTTTAAAAAGCACTCCATATTAGATGCTTCCACTTCCTTTCCTCTTCAAACTTTCTCTCTCTCTGTATCTCTCTGTCTCTTTCTCTCTTCCCCCTCTCTCTCCTCGCCCTCCCTCTCTCTCTTTTTGTCTCCCCGTCTTCCTCTCTTTCTCTTTCTCTCTCTCTCTCTCTTTGC
>CM053627.1:206358730-206375509 GCA_028646595.1 Phalanger gymnotis
AGGGGTTTCACACCTGATAGGGCTTTGGGCCTGGGGCTTAGCGTTTAACAGGTGAAAGTACTTTCGCCATAAACAAAAGCCAAACTCCTTAAGCACACCCGTTAAACTAAGCCCATTTTGCCTTACTGGCACATAAGCCAAATAAGTTTGGGAGCCTCTGATATACAGCTTATACAGAGCAGTGACCGAGGTAATGAAGAGCCCTGAGAACATACCATCTGAGGATCAGCACACCTTCAAAGGAACTGGGAGGCAATTATATAGCACTACTACGTGAGAAGCACTTTTTACAAATATTACCTCATTCGATTCTCACAACAACCCTGCTATCATAATCCCCATTCTTACAGTTGAGGAAACTGAGGCAGAGGTTAAGAGACTTGCATAAGGTCGCACAGCTAGTATGTATCTGAGGTCAAATTTGAACTCAGATCTTCTTGATTCCAGGCCCAGTGCTTGGTCCAAATGGGCCACCAGCTCTCTCTTAACGTGATGGGTGTTGTCAAGTATTTCAAGAGCAGTTCTGCGGAAGAAGGATTAGACGTTCGAGGGGTTTAACCCCAGGACACATGGGTCAATTTGGGCTCCACGTGAAGGAAAAAACTTCTTCACAATCAGAGCTATTTAAGAATAGAACATGCCTTGGGGGAGTGGCTTCCTAACACTGGAGGTCTACAAGGAAAGACTGGATGGCTCATGTTTAGCGTATCATAGAGAGGATTTTTGCTCAGGTAAAGGTTGAACTAGGTGGCTTTGGGAGGCCCTTGCCTCCCTGAGATTCTCAATTCTGTATGTAGAAGGGAAGAGATTGGTTAGCAGGCTACTGCAGTAATCTAGTTGAGATAACAAGAATCCAAACTAGGGATTGGGAGTGGGAATGAAAAGTAGAACTAATTGCCAGCTTTACTTCAATTTACACGTCCTTGACTGGCCCTGGGAAAGTGAAAAGGCATCCATGCTGGTCACAGCCTTTTTCCTCATTAGAGCTGGGTGACAAAACTGAGGCAGTATTGAGAGACGACTTCAGGAGAGACAACTCGAGAGTCCCAATCTCTTTCTCTCGGCCCCTAAGGTATCCTTAGATCACCCCCCTGAGCAAGCATCTCAACATTGGCCTTTGCCATGGAGTTAAAAGATCTGGATTTGAAACCTGGACCTATACTTTACTAGCTGTGTGATTGGGGACAAGTTATTAAGCTTCTCTGGACCACAGTTTCTTCATCTGTAAAAGAGGGACCTCACTGGATTGTGGTGAGGAAAGTGCTTTGTAAACCATATGTCTATGTGTATATCATGTGTATATATTATATAAGTATGTATATACATACATTCGTATATGCACTGTATTGGGGTGTGTGTATACACATGCATATGGGTATAAACACATGTGTGAGTGTATACATGTGTCCATACACATGTACATGCATATGAATGTGCATATGCATGTGCATATATATATATATATATATGTTTATGTATATGTATATATCGGCAGTTAGGTGGTGAAGTGGATAGAGTGCCAGGCCTAGAGTTAGGAAGACCTGAGTTCAAATCTAGCATCAGACACTTAACTAGCTATATGACCCTGAGCAAGTCACTTAACCCTGTTTGCCTCAATTTCCTCGATTGTAAAATGAGCTGGAGAAGGAAATGGCAAACCACTCTATTATCTTTGCCAAGAAAACCCCAAATGGGGTCAGGAAGAGTCAGATACAACTGACAAATGACTGAACAACAACATATATGTATATCTACAGTGGACAAGTTATTAAACCTTTCCGAACCAGTTTCCTCACATGTATGCCAGGGACCTCACTGGACAGTGGTGAGAAAAGTGCTTTGTAAATGATGCGCATACATATATATATATATATGTATCGTGTGTATGTGTATTACATGGCGTGTATAATGCACATGTAACACAATGTAAAATACACAGATATAATATGCATGTTATATATTATATAGTGTATATGTATATATTATATAAATATCTAACATACATATTGCACCCAAACATTGTGTGTACATGTATATGCACATGTACATGTATATACATACATTTACACATATACATGGCCAACATTTAAGGTTGTATCACATTACATACGTTATCTCGCAACAACCCTGTGAGGGAGGTATAATTGTTTCACAGATGAGTAAACTGAGGCTCAGAAAGGGTAAGTGATTTGCCCAGGGGTGCCTTTAGAAAGTGTCCAAGGTGGGATTTGAACTCAAGTCTCCTGGCTCCAAGCCTGGCACTCCATGCTTTTCACTTAATATAGATATTGATGTGAGTTGTTACTAGTCCAGCCACCAGTCCACCTATTGAAGCCAGGTGTCTCATTTTGGGCCCTGGCTTTGCTCCTTTGTCTCCTCCTCTCTCAGAACGTTGTTCTCTATCTTCCCCAAGTTTCCAATTGTTTCCCCCAGATTTTACTCCCTTCCCATAACGTAGGCGATTAAGAATCACTACCCCTACCCCACCCCCAGCCTCAATACATGTACATCTTCTCCTTGAACACACGTCCACACACGTCCACACTGGATCCCTGCTCTTCTGTCCCCCAGGGAAGTGGCTCGGCTCTTGCTGTTCTCTGTCTGCGTCACTGGGTTGCCCTGCCTTGACCAGGGAGAAAGAGGCCAGGGACAGCTGGTGGGACAACCGAGAGTGAGGGGGAGGATAAATGATAGGGGAAGAAGGACACAGACTTCAGAAAAGAGAAAAGAGGAGTTTTTCAAAGCTGTCCTCTGCCCTTGAAACAACTTGTCAAATCCCATAGCGGATCTATTAAAAAATGATTGCAATTTATATTTCTATAGCACTTTAAGGTTTGCAAAGCATTCTCTACATGGCAAACCCAAGGCCCTTTGTGCCAAGTGGGATTCAGCAAGGGGTGAGGGCATTCCATGGGGACATCAGTTACCCCAAGACAGTCAGGGACTCTTTCCCTCTAAGCTCTAATCTAGAGAGAGGTGGAACTATGCTGCTTTTCATGTGGCTTTAGGGAGGATAGATATTTTTGAAGTTTGAGGGATAGGGGAAGGACATATATATCCCATTTCCCCATCTCATCCCCTCCCTAGCCTTTCCCCACCCTCATAAAGTTGTGGCAACTTGGCTAAGCAAGTCTTTGGTTGGTTGTGGAGCACAGCTGAGACCTGAAGGGATATAAAATGAGGGGCTATTTCCTCAGGTTTTTTTTTTTCAGATTTTTTCACTTTTTTTCAGAGGGATTTTCAGATCTCTCTTAACACCACTTTGATGGGAAGGTCAGCTAAAGTGCAGATAATAAAGTAGAAAACCCAAATTCTGTGACTGTTTTTCCGACATCACTGTCCCGTCCATCTTACAGAGCCTTTGTTATCCTTCTCCCTTCTTGTCACAACATTGGTTCCTCAAAGAGGGATACTGAAACACAGAGAAGCAGAAGAAAAACCCTGTCTCCAGAATCCTATTTCAAGTTGAGAAGAAAAATTACAGTGTTCCAAAACCCATGGGAACACCGAGGGCCTCTGGGTAGTCATCTTTCACTTCCTGAACAGACTGTGGAAGCCTATGGAGCAATATCTGAGAATGAGCACTTGGGGAGAGACAAAGGGGGTGGGGGTGGAATTCATTGTTCCATAATTTTCTCCTGGCAACCAGAAAAGATGGAAAATCCAAGGAGAAGCAAATTTATGGCTCTTCTGAGCCATCCAAAATCTCCCCAGGCAGCACGACTCCACAGCGACTTAGAGAGGGAGACTCCCCAATATAGCCCTCTTCTTTGTTCCGCAGCAAGGATTCTCAGACTGGGGAGTTCAGCCAGAGGCTGAGAAAGCCTGCCTCTTTGCTAGGGAAGAAAGGAAGTCTTTCTTCATAGTCCCCTATGGGTTTGGAGGAGTAGGGCTTCCTGAACTTCAAAGAAACTAGGAAAAAGGCAAGAGAGTTGTAGAAAGAAACCCCTCCTAGATAATTAGACTATTAGGGAAGTTGAGGCAGGAATGTTTTTCTTTTGTTTTTGATCACAAGCTAGAGGCACTGGAAATAGAATCAGGCACCTGATTCTCCAGAGGCATATTTGCAGTTTTGGGGAGCTCCTCTGGTGTGAGGGCTTACTGAGCCCTTTTCAGGGCTGCTCATCCACCTTTGGTGTCCACCTGCCCCTCAACTCTCACCTGTGGTTCCAAGAAGCTGGAGCACACACAGCTGTCACAATCTGGTAAAACTGTCTTGGCAGATGGACTAAACCAGATTGAGGGCAATCAACAGGCCTCAAACCCACCAGTGGAATTAGGGAGATGTCTACTCCAAGTATGTGAAGACCCCCCCCCCCAGTGGAATAGGTGGATGAGAACGATTGATTGGTTCCAACAGCCATGAAGGTGGCTGAAGCAGGTGCTGCGAAACACTTAGAGCTTGGTCAGACACTATGAAATGAATCATAGCTGTGATGGTTTTACCCAAGGTAAGAGATGACACTAGGGATGTGGAGGGAACTTCCTTGGTTCATATCTACTCCATTGCTGCCTGATAGATTCAATCTGGTGAGCTTTCCAAAGGAGATCATTATCCTGGGTGCCACATTTGGTCTCAGTATTCTTGACTGCCTGACATAAATCCTCATCCCATCCAGTGCAAATCAGAAATCATCCAGCAATTGCCTCCCTGTTGTAGGACTCATTAAACCATCACAGCTATAATTCATTTCATAGTGTCTGGTTTGTAGTTTCAGTGCCCTTCATGTGTATAGAAGGATGTTTGTTTCTTAGAATTGTGTAATGGAGAGTGTCATCTTTTCTCTGAGTAGATAAATTTATATTACTATGTAGGAATGTGGCTATATTAATAATTAAGGCCTTTCTTCCCTGTTAAGATCTTTATGGACTGAAAGTTCATTCTCCTCTTATAGAATCTTTATGCATTTAAAGTTCACTTGCCACTAAAGAGTAATGTAAAGTGGTCACAAGCCCCAAAAAAATCTTGCAAGAATTTAAAAAGGATTTAAAAAACCAAATGAGAGAGAACAAGGAAAAAATATAAGGAAAAAAAGCAATTCAAGAAAATTAGGAAAGAAAGTTAACCAACTGAAAAAAGAGATACAAAATCATAAGGAACAAAATAAAAAGGAATTCAAATATCAAACAAGAGAGAATGAGGAAAAATTGGGGGAAAAAAGCAATCTAAGAAAACTATCAAAAGAAAGTTAACCAAGTAGCAAAGGAGACACAAAATATTAAGGAAGAAAACAACTTCTTGAAAACTAGAATTGGGCAAGAAGAATCAAATGATGTTATAAGACATCAAGATATAATAAAAATAGAAAAAACAGAAGAGAATCTGAAACATCTCATCGGGAAAACAATTGATCTGGAGAACAGATAGAGGAGAGATGGTATAGGAATTGTCAGACCACCTGCAAGTTATGATCAAAAAAAGAATCTGGATACAATACTGCAAGATATTATTAAGGAAAATTGCCCTGAAATTCTAGAAGAAGAAAGTAAAGTGGAAATAGAAAGAATCCACTAATCGCCACCTGAAAAAGATCCTAGGAAGAAAATTTACTGGAATGTCATAGCCAAATTCCAAAATTCCTGGGTTAAAGAGGAAATATTGCAAGCAAAAAGAAAAAAAAAGAATTTAAATACTATGGAAAAACAATCAGGATTTCATAAGGCCTAGAAGCTTCTACACTAAAAAACTGTAGGTCTTGGAACTTTATATTGAAGAGCAAAGAAACTGGGGTTGGATCCAAGATTAACTTATCCAGCAGGGTGGAGTATAATCCTGAATGGAAAAAAGAGAACATTTGATGAACTGAAAGACTTTCAGGTATTTGTAACAAAAAGACCAGAACTCAATGGAAAATTTGATATAAAAGATCCAGAAGAAATATAAAAAATCATTAAAAACTAATTGTAAGGCACTGATAAAGACTAAACTGTTTGTTTATGATATATGAAAATGTTATCAGTATTCTTCAAATTGTTATTACTACTAGTTGTTATGATGGGGTGATTCCAAAAACTGGGTAGAAAAAGGTCAAAAGAAGTAAGTATCTCATAAAAACAGGGCATGAAAGGAAAAACTAATACAGAGGAAACAGGTTTCAGTGGAGGGTTGGTAATGTGGGAACCTTACTTTCTACTGGGTTGAAGAGGAAACAAAGTGTACATTTGAAGAGGTTTAGAAGCCTTCTGAAGAGAGGTGAGAGAATGGAGGGTGAGGAAAGACACTTTTAAAAGGGTTTATAGAATAAGATTAGGAGGGTGAGGGGAGAAGATGAGCAAGGGATTTTTAGAGGGGTGGGTAAAATAAGGAATAAGATGGTAAGGGGAAAAGATGAGGTAGGATAGGGTAAAAAGAGAGGCTGAGAAGGAAAATAGTAAAAATAAGAAGGAGAGAAATTCACAAATAGTAGATAGAACTTTGTCAAATCCCAAAGGATACAAATAGGCAGTTTTCCAATGAAGAAATCTAACAATTAGAATCATATAAAAATGTTCTAAATCATTACTGATGAGAGAAATGTAGCTTAAAGCAGCCTCGAGATATCATTTTACACTTACCAGATTGGCCAAGATGATAGAAGGGGGTGGTAGAAAAATTGGGACACTAATTCATTGTTTGTGGAATTGTAAAATGATCTGACTATTTTGGAGAGCAATCTGGATTTATGCCCAAAGAGTTATTAAACTACCTATACCCTTTGACCTATCAATGCCACTCCTTGGTCTACTTCCAAAGATGATAAAGGAAAAAGGAAAAGAACCACTATGTTCTAAAAATGTTTATAGCAGTTCTCTTTGTGTCAAAGAACTGAAGTTGCAGGGATGTCCATCAATTGGAGAATGGCTGAACAAGTTGTGGTATGTGATTGTGATAGAATGCTACTGTGCTATAAGAAATGATGAGCTCTATGATTTTAGAAAAAAATGAAATACTGAAAAGTGAAATTAGCAGAACCAAGAGAACATTGTATATGGTAATAGCAATATTGTTTTAAGAATGACTTTGAGCAAACAAGTTATTTTATATATTATAAATATCAAAATTAACTCTAAAGGACATATGAAGAAAAGATGCTATCTGCATCTAGAGAAGGAACTGATAAATAGAAGTACGTATAGAATAATTTTACATGTATATACATGTACCTATTTACGTCTAATGGTAATCATCTCTAGGGTAGGGGTGGGGGAGGGAAGAAAAAAAAGAAAAAATAGCAAGTTGTCCACAGTAGATTTGCAGTTTCATGTGCAACCATCTTTTTTATTGTACTATGTTAGGAAAATGCTTGTTTTATTCCAGAAATTAAAAACAAAATAAAAATAAATACACGTTAAAGTGAAAGAAAAAAGTTCACTTGCCCTCCCCTATAGAATTTGTTTGCATTCATATGTAAACATCCCAAGGAATTAGCCATAAACACTTCCAGAAGACTTTTGATCCTCACTTAAGAAATTAACCTAAAGCCATGCTTTTGGCACCAGCCAGGCGATTCAGAGGCAGAACTTTTTGAAAAGACTCACTCATATTAGAGGGAACTGCTAAACCATCACCCCAAATCAGATGCAGATTTGGAGGTCCAC
The DNA here is from genome assembly GCA_028646595.1 of Phalanger gymnotis. Classification (NCBI taxonomy): domain Eukaryota; kingdom Metazoa; phylum Chordata; class Mammalia; order Diprotodontia; family Phalangeridae; genus Phalanger; species Phalanger gymnotis. The sequence continues at coordinate 206,366,309 of CM053627.1, forward strand.
AGCACTCCCACCCACAGCTTATGCTGTAAAGAATATAGTCTAACAATTATTCTCATAGTAAGTCTCTTTTGTTGTTGTTGTTTTGGGGGTTTTTTGTGGGGGGAAGGCAAGGCAATTGGGGTTAAGTGACTTGCCCAAGGTCACAAGCTAGTAAATGCGTCAAGAGTCTGAGGCTGAATAAGTCACTTTTGGACACTTAAGTCTTGTGCATGGCCTTTCTCCTTTCTCTAGTGCAAATGTTGGGTAAATATTCTTTACATTTCTCCTCAGCTCTGCGTTGTCTCCCTCAAAGTCCATGCCTTCTGACCAGCCAGGCCAGAAGTTGGGCTCCTTCCTGTCAATGGTATCCTGATTGACGCAGCAACTTGCCCAGGCACTGCTCAGTTCCAAACGAGGGACCTCAGAATCTCCAAATCCTCAAGCTCACAAACTTGCCTCCAAGACTGGTCACGTCCATCCAGGATCGCTGCTCAGTCAGGAAAGGACACATAAAGTGGAAAAATGGTAGGCCAAGCAACGCGTGTCTGCTAGCCAGAGGAGAGCGTCTTGGAACTCCAGTCTCTATAGTTCACATACAGGAAAAGAAAATGGAAGAAGGGTCACATCCTTTTTAAGATCTACTGCGTCACTGGTTCTTCCTGATCAGTACCCGATAAGAGGATTGCTGGACCCACCTGGCTCTGGAGGAGAAAGCGAGGCTGGTGACCTTGCACAGCCCTCCCTCGCTCAAATCAAAATCAACTACAAGTCATGGCATCATTTCCCTGATGTCATGGTCCTCTTTAAGAACAAAGGACAAACATACAACCCAATAAGAGGGTTGCTTTTTTATCCCTAAAAACACCTGGGTCTTGTGCCAGTTGGAAGCAGCCAGGGGCTTCATTATCCCCAAAGCACTCAAGCACAGAACTAGTACATGTGGTCAGCTAGAAGCAACCAGGGCTTCCTTGTACATGCCCTGTTATATACCGCAGTCCTACAGTTTCTTCACAGCAGAATTTCATGTGTGTGTATATGTATCAGTTGAACACAAAAGGTCCATTTAATTACATAACCACCTAACAAGAAATGTCATCTTTTCCTTTCAAGGGTACCATGTACCATACCCAGAACCTCTGACAATCACTCTACAAAATTATCCTGTAAACTATCATTTCTCTTACCTGGAGGAATACTAGTCAAAATGTGCCCAAAGAGGGTTAAATTAGCAATTGAACAATACCAGCATTTTAAAAAACAAGAAATTTCCACAAGAAACTAGGGTCTCACAATTGCGGAGATACATTTAGGAGCTGAAACTTCAGTGTCCTGTTCTTTTTCCTCAACAAAATTAAATACAAACCACATTTCCTACCAGCAAATTGCTTCTTTGGTCCCCAGGAGACATCACTGGGAAATTCCATTAGGCCGCAAGATGAAATCTGGCTGGCACATCTCATAAGTATCTTCTGTCCCTCTGATTGGAGGACAGGGCAATGGACTCCAGGGCCTCTTTGTAAGGAGGGAGCTCAGCAGTTTTTCTTCCCATTTGCTACCAGCTCCATTGCTTTTTCATCTTCTTTGGATTTTTCCATCATATCCCCACACCTAGTACTTTCTTCAGACCCCACTCCCCTACAACTTTTCAGGTTTCTTTTGTGTATGGCCTCCCTCCATCAGATTGCAAGCTTCTCGTGGCTGGGACTTTCTTTGTTGTTTTTATTTCTAGCATTCAGCACAGCGCCTGGACCTTGGTAGGCACTTAAATGTTTTTAAACTACTATCACCTGGGCAGCTAAGTGTTGTAGTGGCAAGTAGCAAGATGAGAATTCAAATCCTGCCTCATAGCCTTACTTGTTGTATGACACTGGGCAAGGCAAGTCACTTAATGTCTTTGTGCCTCAGTTTTCTTATTCACAAAATAAAGAGATCTGACTTGATGGCATCTGAGTTTTCTTCCAGCTCTAAATTTATAATCCTATTAGCTAAGTGGTATACCAAAATGTCTTCCCTCTACTTTTCTGCCTTCACTTTTTGCCTCTCATTAGCTTTATATCCATTTCTAGTTGAAGATAATCTATCTTTTGTAATACTTTCTCCATTCATTGCTTTGACAGGTCTCTGTATCACTGTCCTGTTTGGCATTTAAATCCCTTGACAACCCAGCCCCTTCCTACCTTTCTAGCACACCCTCAAATTAGCGTTCCAGAATAGTGAGTGCAGGATGCCAGCCATGTATTTCAGAAAACATATGGCATAACAAAGAGGCTCATTCTAATCCTAATCTAATCCAATCCTAATTCTAATCTAATCTAGCCCAGAATTTTAGAAACTTGATCTCCTTAAACAAGTGGAATGCTGTCATGCCTCAGCAATTATGGCTGATTATTAACGCTGTAAAAAAAATAAATCAAGGTATTATTAGTGCCTATGTGCATTTGGAAAAAAATAAATTTTAACTGCTGTTTCAAAAAAAGCAAATTTGAAAATATTTTAAAATAAGAAATTAAGTTTTTACTAATATTTAGTATAAATATTGCGAGTACTGATGCTGACACCTTCGCGCGGTCTATGTGTCAGTCTCATGTCACATACCACATGTCAAATATCCTAGGGAATTGTGGAAATTCTCCAAAGTGGATAAAGCATTTATTATATACTTCCTATGTTCTAGGCATTGTGCTAAGTACTATGGATACAAATAAAGTATGCCAGGCAGGCCTTACCCTCAAGGAGCTTACAATCTGATGGGGGAAAGGAAGCTAGAAAGGGAGGGACTGACTATATATGCGTCGGTGTGACTGGAGGCATCCAGGTGCACAGTGGAGGCCTGGACCTGAGCAAGATAAGGCCAAGGCTAATCTACCAAAGCCCAGGGAGTTTTGAGGCAGAGTCTGAGTTTCCTGTGAGAAGGGAGTACAGGTGATTTGGGGAAGAGATAGCAAGGCTAGAGGTGTCAGAAAAGATGACAGTGGAGCCCTCATTCATTCCTTCACTTTCAGCATAGTACAACCTATTCAACACATTCAACAATCTATCACGAAACATTAAACTAAGATTTTCAAAAACAATGTTCAATCACATTTTTCTCACTAAAAAAAAAATCTCAATCATATTTTTGGTGAGATGAAAAAAATTTTTCAACTTAAAAATTTTTTAAATTAAAATATCATCTTTAACTTTTATTTTGCATATGTTTGTAATGTACATAATATTAGTACAATAAATAATTTATAAATATATACACATTGGAAGAGGATGCTAAATTTACTGGTAGAAATACAAAATCAAAAAAAGTTCTGAGACCACTGTACTAGAAGCTTCATTCGATATAACATTCCAGGGTGTGGCCAATTCTAACTGTACTAACAGCTAGCCCAGAGGTGTCGAACACATGATCCAGATTCCCAAATGCAGCTGGAACCAGGTTAAAATGTTTAAGAAATATTTGAGAAAATAAATAAAAATACAAGACAGATAAAGTTAACGTGTGGTTTTCTAAGTCAACGTATCGCCGATAGGGATCCTTTCGTATGGTTCTCTAGCCTGTGTTTCTACGAGTGTGACACCACTGGGCTAACCCATATCTATCTTGTCACAAGAATGGCATAAGATTTTGCCGAATACTTTGTTAAAAATCTAAGTAAACTATGTCTATGGTTTTCCCTGCTATACTAGTCTAATAACCCTCTCAAAAGCGGAAATGAAACTAGCATAGCATGGCCTGTTGAAAAAGCTGTATTGGCTCATTATGATCATTGCTTCCATTTCTAAATGCTCACTAACCATCCCTTTAAAAAGGCACTATATGATTCAGCCAGAAATTAAAGTCAAGCCCGTGACTAGCCTACAATATGTCAACTCTGTCCTCTTCTCTTGAAGAAAACAATCAGGATGTTGGTCCTTCCTATTACTTCTCCCATTCCTCTTTTGAAGATCAGCCCCATACATATGCCCCACTCGAAAATATTCAAACAGATGTTTGATTTCATTAATTTGGGAGTGCTCTCCAATCATACAGATCGGCTGTTATTAATACCTGCCCATCATAGACAACTCTTGGCTATGGTTTTCTGTATGTTTGCTAGAGGAGAATCCTTTCATAATTTCTTCCAAAACTGCAAGGGACCAGTGAGCACCCTAGCTGTATGCCACCCCTCACTCTCGCATCTTCTCTTCCTAGCACACAATTCCATGAGGATGTCCTTTACTCCTATCCTTCTTTGGAATTCTTCACCAGCTACATGTTGTAACCTGCTCGTCTGTTGTAGCTTGCACCTTGCCATTAACCTCTGTGGGATTCTCATTTTTAGTTCTTCTAGGCAGGAGTATTTCATGTCTCATGACCATGTAAGACTAGTAAGATGTTAATATTGAAAAGGTAGGTCTTTGATTTCATGTGAAGTTGGAATCAATAAAAGAGCTTTGCTCTTCCCCCCACAAAATCCAGCTTGTTCTCCCTCCTGTTCAACTCTGCACCCAACTTAGCATCTATCTATACAAGTCTGAATGTTGGACAAGCCCTACAAGAGAGGGTAGTCCTCCCCATACACATTGAAATCTGGGCAACAGGCTTCAACAAACATCTGTGAAATGCCTACTATGTGTCAGGCACTAAGTACTAGGACACATAGATAATTAACTGAGAGAGGCAATATCTATATGTAAGTACAGACAAAACAAATGCAAATTGAGAGTGGGAGGTAAGCTCTGATATATGGATCATGAAAGGCTTCAGGTGAAGAGGATGCTGAATTTTTAAGGAAACCAAGGATTCTAAGAGGCAAAGACGAGAAGAGAGTGCCTTGCTAGCATAAGGGGTAATCAATCCAAAGGCTGGAAGATGGAACAAAAGGCTAGTTGAGCTGGAGTGCTGGACTATGGTGTGCATGAAGCATGTAAAGGGCTGAAAGGAGTTATAATGTAAAACTTTAAAAGTCAGAAGAGTTTATATTTTATCTGAGTATTAAAAGTGTAAGGTTTTTGTCTTTTAATGAAGGCAATACATAACAAGGGCTCTCTAACACCTCTCCCAATTTACCTGGGCAGGTACAGTGAAATGACTGGGTCTTGACCCAAGTCCTCAATTTTTGTAGATCATGACGCTCTCCCCAAACCCTGCTACCCATCTTCTAGTGACTGTGTTAAGTGCAAGCAGTGCCTCCAAATTAACCTTGCGAGCCACAGCGACCACTGGGTCTCACTCTTCTTACAGTGTTTGTTTTGCAATCCTCTCAAACACATTGATCACGAAGCACTGCACATTACAGTTCCCTGGATTTACTTGGCTGGAAGGCCCATAGGCGAAGGGACCACACTACCTAAGGATTTTATTTTCCTCCCCTCACACCCCGGTGCCTAGCATAGCACCAACAGAGTAGATACTTAACACTCTTGAATGTATTTTTTTAATGAACCAGCTAATAATTTTAATTCCTATCATTCTAAATTCTATGATGCTTATTGTTATCTAAAGTACTAACTTCTATGCCTTATTACCTTAACCAATTTATAAGCTAGAACCAAGAGAAAGGAGAATGATTCGTCCTAGTTCAATCCTAGTTTGGACCTGTTTTTCAAAAGTGAATTATCTTCTGTCCCCTACCCTTCAATTAAAGTGGAGGCAGTATAATACAGTGGAATGAACCCTAGGTTTGAAATCAGTTTGAATCTCAGATCTGCCACTTATCACCAGGATGATCCTGAGCTAGTTTATTTCCCTCCTCAGCTTCAGCTTCCTTCAGCTATAGAATGGGGAGAGACAGAATGATCTCTAAGGTCTTTTCCTTCCTGTGTTTCTCAGTCACTTTAAGAAGTTAGTAGGAGGGGAGGGTTGAGTGGGACAAAGTATGGTTATAGAACTAATTTTCCTCATCTTTCCTGATTGTTCTGAAGGCTTAGTCCACCAATTATCCCTTTGCACCTTGAAGGCTTCTTGGTACAATTTCCAGCCTTTTTCTGAACATCTCATTTGAGGCTGCGAAGGTATTTGTGGTGAACTATCACAGTGGGAAAGCGGAGAGAAGGAATGTATTTAGACGAAAGAACAAACAAACAGGCCTGGAATGGGAGAGGCCAAAACAAACCCAAAGTAAAAAGGCCCATGGTCACCACCTCAGCTGGGTCTCCAGCCAGGAAGAGAGGAAGAACGAGCCAAGGATACTGCTGCACATACGTGCAGGCACACACATTGTTTGCAGGACCAGAGATTTAGAATCCTTAGTGACTACTGCAGAAAATCAACCGTGTTTTTAACAGAGCAGGAAACTGAGTCCCAGAGAAATTAAATGATGTGCCCAAGGTCACACAGCTAATCAGTCAGTCAAGCATTTATTAAGCACTTACTATGTGCCAAGTACTGGCAATACAAATGGGAGCAGAGAGTCCTTGCCCTCAAGGTGCTTACATTCTAATGGGGAAACAGGGAAAGAGAACACATAAAAAGGAGCTGGGAAGGGGAAAGGTTGTTGTGCAGGGGCAAGGTAGAGAAAGGCCTGTGGAGAGAGGCCAGCAGGCAGCCTCCAGAGGGATGAAGACATCTTTGACCTTAGTAAGAACTAGGATTCACCCCACCTTCTGTCTCCAAGTCTAATGGTTTGTTTTTTGTTTTTGTTTTGTTTTTTTTGGTCTCTTTGGCTCTCCTGACCCCTGGGTTTAAGTACCTGGAAGAAGGTTAGCTTGTAGGGCCTAGATCTGAAAGTACCTTATGCTTAGGACAGACTTTTCTCAAGATGTGAACCCAGGTGCTAGCAGCTGTTACTGGGGAATGGGACAATTAAAGACAGATTAACTGAGAGGAGGGGTGGAGTAGAAATCCTCAGCCCTAATTTGAGGGGATTGGACTTGACCTCTAAATTTCCTTCCACTCTAAACCCTGTCACCATGTAACATAGGTACACCATGTAACAGTTGACAAGAAGTCTCAGTTATCACTGTCTTATTTTCAGGCACTTGGAACAAAAGCAAACATTTTAAAACAAATTAAAGCAGAATTATTTTATGTTCCTCCAAGTCACCTATTTGATAAAAAAGGTGACTGCACCATAGAATTTCAGAGTTGGAAGGAAAAAGAATGAACTCTAGAACAGGAGTTCTTAACTTGAAGCTCGAAGACCCCCCAACGGGTCCATTGCTAAGATTTCAAGGTTTCTATGTACTTGGATAAAAAATAATGTACATCTTTATTTTCACTAACCTTTGATTTCCTTTATAATCCTGTGGATTTTATGTCTTGGAAAACAATACTCTGTGAAAGAGTCCATAGGCTTCGCCAGACAGCAGTCTAGTCCACACCACAAGAAAGGTTAGGAATCCCTACATTAGAATATGTTCAACAAGTGGTCATTTAGTCTTGGAAGATCTCCAGTGATGGGGAGTCCATTACCTCCTACAATAAATAGTAACACTGCCTCTTATGGTCCTACACTGCCACTAAATTCTCCACCCCTCTCTCCTAGGGGATGTCAAGGTTCCTATCCTGGGTAGGCCCTGGTATCCTGGTGGATGAATAGGCTGGAGTTGAATGGACACAGAAAGTTAAGGCGATAGTTAACTATCTTCTAATCCATGGTCAGGGCAGCCATGCCACAGGGCGAACCCCAGAGCTGAGTGAATTAACTTCCTCCACCGGGGAGGTGCGTCTGGAGGACCAAGTGGTCACTGTTCCTAATAGTGGAGGTGAAGAATGTGGGAGGGCAGTTGTTAAGATACTTATGTTGGCTAAGCCTCATATCCTGGTAGGATGGCTGGATGGGTATCTCACTGGCCCACAAGAAGTGGATCCAACTCTGGTTCAAACGTAATCTTTCTGGCTCCTCTTCTACACTATAGCCTAGCTAATGATGCTGGTGGAAGTTTCACAGCCTCAGGATTCACTTTTCTCTCAGTGTATCCCTAAACATTTCTGCCACCAGAACACTTCTCTAATTAGGCAGTTAATCCTTTTTTCCCTTTCAGAATCCCAAGCTAATTATGGCAAGGACTTTTTAATTGCAAGGGAAACAACAAATCTACAGAAGCAAACAAAAAACTTGTAAGACCTGGGCATCTGGTCTTAGCCTCATTCAGAACCTGTCCTAATAAAACACCTGGTGGCCTGTGGCCCTCTTTCAAGTAACTGCCCCTTCCTATACAGCTGTTAGTCTCAAACATCCAGAGTTTTTCTCCCAAGATTTGCTGAGCGGCCAGACTCTGGTTCTAGCCTTCTTCCTGAAAAGAGCCAACAGCTCATATGGCGCTGAAGAACTCAAATCTACAAAGCACGTTAAAGTTTACAAAGCACCTACTAGGGTGCTCTGTGCCTCTGTGAGGCAGAGAATACAAATATCACACTCCCCATCTCATAGGAATGCGAGTCTCAGTGTCTATAGAACTTTTGCCTAGTCGCACTACCACTATCAGAACCAGGATTCAAATCTAGATTTCTTGACTCGAATGCTCTTCCCATTATCTCCACTCCCTTAACACATGGCATCCCCATGAACGAGTCAATAAGGATGCTAATAAAAATGACTCCATCTTCATTTTGACTCTATGTAGACATTCTTCCCAACCAAACACCCACTCGTACCCACCCACCATTTTGTCACTCTCAAAGTGCCTGCTGCTGCCTAAGCCCGTTTATCATTTTAACCACAATATTCTCCTAGTAATGCTGTATGGCCACAAATCTCGAGAAATCACTATCGCCAAAAAATAGAATGAAAAGCAAGAGGATAATGGAGAGGTACAAGGGAGATATACAAATGCAGCCAGCTAAGGGTCTGTTACCAATGCCAACCTACCCATAATAAGCAGGGTAAAGAGAAACTAGCAGGAACACAAATGACTCGAAAAGAAAGCAAGCCAGTCATGCAGCAAAAGTGAATGACAAGACTCCTAGTTAAGGCGGTATCATGAAAGGTCCAAAACAAGCCCAGCTCTCCTACCACACAAACCCGAACAAATATCTGAAAACGGTCCCAGAAAAGACCAATGATAAAAAAATACAAAAAAAAAAAGTAAGTTCTATCCATTCTATAACTGCACGAAAGGAAAGCTGGAAAAAGACAGAGTGGTAAAGGGGTAAAATAGAGAAGCAGACATCAGCTCAGGTGAACAAGGAAGCAAAGGTTACACACTATAGAAACCAGCACGAACTCTAGTAACTGGGTACCAGCCAGTAAAGGTGAGGAAAGGAGGAATCAGGGTGAACAGGACGTCTCGAGCCAGCAGCTGCACTGT
>CM053627.1:206383865-206402271 GCA_028646595.1 Phalanger gymnotis
TGTGTGTGTATGTATATATATTCATATGTATATGTGTATGTATGTATGCATGTGTATATATATACATATATATATATATAGACAAAGGGCACAGGGTGAGTTGAATATGAAGGGATGCTATCTAAAAAAGTAAAATCGAATTAAGGGATGAGAGAGGGAGAAAGGGAGAGATAAAATGGGGTAAATTATCTCACATAAAAGTGGCAATAAAAAGTGGTTCTATAGGAAGGGAAGAGGGGGCAGGTGAGGGGGAATGAGTGAATCTTGCTTTCATCGGATTTCCTGAGGAGGGAATACTATATACACTCAATTGGGTATCTTACCCCACAGGAAAGAAGGAAGAAGATTTAAAAAAGGGGGAATGATAGAAGAGAGGGCAGATAGAGGGAGGAGGTAATCAAAAACAAACACTTTTGAAAAGGGACAGGGTCAAGGGAGAAAATTCAATAAAGGGGGATAGGTTAGGAAGGAGCAAAATACAGTTAGTCTTTCCCAAAATGAGTATTGTGGAAGGGTTTTACACAATGATACACATGTGGCCTATGTTGAATTGCTTGCTTTCTTAGAGCGGGTGGACGGGGAGGGAAGAGGGGAGAGAATTTGGAACTCGAAGTTTTAAAAACAGATGTTCAAAAACAAAAAAGAAAAGTTTTTGCATGCAACTAGGAAATAAGACATACAGGCAATGGGGTGTAGAAATTTATCTTGCTGTACAAGACAGTAAGGGCAAAGGGGATGGGAGGGGAGTGGGATGACAGGAGGGAGGGCTGACTGGGGAAAGGGGCAATCAGAATATATGCCATCTTGAAGTGGGCAGAAGGGTAGAAATGGGGAGAAAATTTGTAATTCAAACTCTTGTAAAAATCAGTGCTGAAAACTAAATATATTAAATAAATTAATAAAAAAAGGAAAAAAAGAAATACATATCACTCAGTAGGGAAAAACATTTGTAAGTCATTGAACAGTTAACAGATGCAGGTTTATTTTGCCTTAGCATAGCAATATGCAGCAAGAATACAATAGTTGTTACATTATCTGGACAATGGTTTTGTTGAGTGGTGAGGGAGACAAGGTCCAGGAACCCCAGATGGGGTCACTGAGAGGGAGTGCCCCTCAAAGACCCGAGTGGTGGAGAGGGTCAGGGCCATCTAGAATGAATTCATGATCTCAAACGTTCTTCAAGTCTAGGTGGCAAAGATGTATTATGCTTTACAGCAGGCAAGAGTTCTTAGGGAACCTGCAACCTTACAGAGGTGCAGGGAAAGTTTATGTATCAGATTTGGGGGTGAAACATGTCAATTAGGTGTTTTAGGGTGGGATTTAGGAGTGGTTAAGGGGTGGTCAGTTCTTAAAAGAACATGCACTTTTTATATCTACTGCACAGGTATCTTACCCAGAGTTCACTGGAAAATAGCCCAAGCTGGGGGGGCGGGGAGGCGGCGACCTGGAGGTGTGGTTTTGGCTGTGAAATGTCACTAAGTCAACTAACGATCAGGGCTGACTGGAAATATCCAGGTGGCTCTCATAAAATGTCTTGTTAGACAAGATGAATGTAAGGGAGTATACATTTGACTATGTCTAGGATACATATCAGTAAGGTCAGTAAGTAGTAAGTATTATGGCCCAGTGCACAGCCAATTAGCACATACACAGGGAGTCCAATAAATCCTATAGGTGGAGCTGGCAGCAGTATCAGGAGGAAGAGATAAGTGTTTTGCTAAGGCATGCTGCCTTTGAACTGGAAAGGAACTGCCTGAGACAGTATTTTGAGGCTAGAGAGAGATGTGATTTTGGAACTGGATGTGGTTTTGGAATTGGAGTCCAGGCACAGGCACCCAAGCTGAGGCTAAGGAGAAATGTTAGAATTAGGGTCCAAGCACAAGCACCCAAGCACCCCATCATTTCCCCCCACTCCATCTCCATATGGAAAATGTCTGGTCAGAAAGACAGGATCTGGTTGCTCACATGGTCTCCAGACAACCATCAAGTTGGAGGGGCCTAGACTCAAGATGGGTGGGATTCTTTATGCCCTTAGGTAACCAGGAAGCTGAGTCAAGGGGTTCAGGGACTAATCAAGTCCCAGGGGGAAAATTAATCTCTGTTGTGGGGAAATGGGCAGCTCTAGTCCTATCACATAGGTCTTAATCCCAAAGAAATCAAAGAAAATGGAAAAGGATCTTTATGTATGAAAATATCTTATGTTAGCTTTTTTTGTGGTAGCGAAAAATTGGAAACTAAATGGGTATCCTCTTATTTGGGAATTATTATTTTTTAAAATTCTAATAAATTCAGTTATTTATTTAGTTTTCAACATTCACTTCCATAAGATTTTTAGTTCTAAATTTTCTCCTCCTCTCCTCTCAAGATAGCATGCAATCTGATACAGGTTCAACATATATATTCATATTAAACATTTTTACATTAGTCATATTATAAAGAAGAATTAGAACCAATGGGAGAAACCACAAGAAAAAAGAAACAAAAACAAAAAAAGAGAGGGCAAATAGTATGCTTCAATCTGCATTCAGACTCCATAATTCTTTTTCTGGATGTGGATAGCATTTTCCATCATGCGTCCCTCGGAGTTGTCTTAGATCTTTGCTTTGCTGAGAAGAGCTAAGTCTATCTAAGAGCTAAGCAATGTTGTACAATGTTGCTATTACTGTGTACAATGTGCTCCTGGTTCTGTTCACTTCACTCGGCATCAGTTCATACAAGTCTTTCCAGTTTTTTCTGGTCTGCCTACTCATCATTTCTTATGGAAATTCCATTACATTCATATACCACGACTTGTTTAGACATTCCTATTTGGGAATGATTAAACAAATTGTAGTATATGAATGTAATGAATATTATGATACCATAAGAAATGATAAAATGGTCAATTTCAGAGGAAACTGAGAAGAAGGCTATAAACTGATGCAGAGAAGTGATCAAAACTATAGTAATAACAATAAGGACTTTAGAATTTTGATTAATTCAATGATAAACCATCAGTTTGTCAACTGGATGAGAACTGGCCTCTAACCTATGGGTAGCCAAAGCCAAAGCAACCGAGCAGGCTAGAGACAGGAGAGTCAGGACATAAACAGAAGTTTAATTAATTTCAGAATGAGGAAAATGACATATGCATATAGAAGCCCTCCCACCCCACCCCCAAGAAGGAGGCCTTAACATACCCACCTTTAAGGCAGGTCTTATATATATATCCTGGGCTGGGCCATGACAAAATCATTTTAGGTCTTGAGTTACTGTTCCCATGGACCCTGTGGGAAAAGTATTGTCTCAGGTCTTGAGGGTCATGCCCATCCTGCGAGGCACAGAACCAGAGTTCTACCACGGGCATAGGAATGCAGTACCTGTCAGTGATTGTGAACATGTCATGAATGGCTCTAGGAAAGAAAGGGGGGCTAAATCCTTCAGTGAACATCTGGTACTGGTCCAAGCAATACATTTTGCTAGAGGGTGACATCATCCTGAGCGCAAAGGATTATTGTTATGCCACACTCAGGGCACAGCCTGCTTATTAGGCCTTAGCTCTGGAAAATAGTCTATCTCCAAAATACTTTGACAAATTCAAATGAATGATGATGAAACATATCACTCCTCCTGACAGAGTGGTCATGAACTTAAAATGCAGAAAGAGACAGGCATTTTCAGACGTGGTTAATGTGGGATTTTGTTTTGCCAGACAATGTAGATATATATTAAGGTATTTGATTTTTTGTTTTGTTTTGTTTGTTTGCTCATTGGGGAGGGGAACAGTGGTAGGGACAGATTAACTTTTTTAAATGCTCATTACTTGAAAAACAAAAATTTAAAAACTAGAAGGAAAAAAACCACTCTAATTCAAACCACTTTCTAATTATAAATTAAAGGGTTAAGAAACAAAGACAAAATCTACAGATAAGATTAAACAAAGTATAGGTTAGAATTTTCGAGTAACTTAAAAAATAGTGGTTTAACTTTGGTACACCCTGGAGAGTTCTAAAATCATTGAATTCACTCAAGGATGTAGAAAAAGGCAAAATTCTTAAATGTATTTCAAAGGAGGTTGCTGCTCTTGTCTAGTCACCACCCTAATCTTTCTTCAGGGAGATCAGAGTTCCTCTCATATTCTGACTTAGTTTGTCTTTAGAAACTGGGCAGGCCTTTTCCTGAATTAAATCAAAGAACTTTAGACGCAGTCTCCTTGACGTTGTCTTCTGTTCGAGGGGAAACTGCTAAGACCTTTTATGCAGGTGATTTCCTCACGAGTGTACCTTCTTAATATACAATACTGTACTACCCCAACCTCTCTTTACCTTTATGTTTCCTCTGATTAAAGTATACCCTTGTCTTGGGTTACATCCTGCCAAGTCTCAGTAATACCTGTGAAATCAAATATGGGCCCTCTGTAACAGATTCTCTAGTTCCTCTGCTTGTTGCCTAAACTTTGGACACATAAATACAAGCATAATTTCCACACCATCCTTCCCACCACTACCACCACCTTAGTCTGGGGCAGGGGGTGGAAGGGAATTATTTAGTTCATAGATTAGTTCTGTTCCTATAGAACATAGTTGTAATCCAAAACTTCCCTTCAGGCTTGGGCCCTCAGAGCCCTAGTTTCTCCAGGCTTCCCTACCAGGATGACTACGATGTCTCACCTGGAATCACGGCTCCTAGGTGACCGTGGTTCCACTCCCCATCCATTGGCCTATCATGGGCACCTAAAAGGAGGAGAAATGAAACAGAAGAGAAATGTATACCTGGAGTCCCATTTCTCAGAGATGAGGGAGAAAGGGGTGAGAAAGGGAGAGCAGGAGAAAGAAGTCCTCCTCTCTCTTGTTCGGTTCCTGGCACCCAAGCCGTTCTGGACACAGTAAGAAGGAGAGTGCCAGAAAGGATGATTACCTCACTATCTCCAGTTTTAAAGATTCAGTCTTTTCCGTCCTGTTCAATCTGTACAGCATATCAAAGGATACCACTCGTGTGGTAAGGACAAACAATGCCTCCATTTGGAGCTGGGCATGCTCCAAAGGCCCTGTTATATTAAGAATGCTTACAAAAGCTAGAGAGGACTTATGAAGGTAGTCAGAATTCATTGAAAGTGTATGCTAAATTTCCTTTTACCATTAAGCACAAAGGTAAAGGCCCAGACAAGTTTGGGCACAGACTACTATGTGAGCTGGTAGCAACCCAAGATCGTGGATAATTGTAACAAGTTGCTAAGACAAATAGAAAACTTTGAAGACTGAATGGGAACAGAAAAAATCACCAACCTCAGAAAAACTCAACTTCACCTTGTCAAAGAAGCAAGAGACTTTCACTGGTGACGGGGTTCAAAGGAAGGAGCCTACAGCAAACCTGGTGAGAGATGGAATGCAGACAAAAATGTTCTGCTCCTAAGACAAAGAATCAAGGGAACAGAGGTCCTAACAGCATGATGCAAGAATACCACCAGTGGAGTATAGTCAAAGAAGTAAGAGTATCTTCTGCCACCACCACAGCTTGGATGAACACATGCAAGTTGGATGCACCCAAGACAAGAAATTAGAGCTGGCATCCCAGAAGGTGATTCCAAAGAACAGACTTCTAGAGAAGAAGCAGGCCATTAGATAGAGGGCAGAGACTGCCTTTTACTCCTTTTGTATGCCCAGCACTAACTACTTTGGCTAGCACATAGTAGGTCCTTAATAAATATTGATTGATTAATAGAACCAGAGACAGATCGTGCTGGACCCCAAGACAGTAAATCTGATCATATCATCAGTTGCTTATGAGACTATCCCTTTTGGACTCATAGAAATCCATATAGAAATGACAGTGAAAATTGAATATATGGATACATATTTGAATACATCTGAACATATAGTCAGAGGTATGCTAGAGCAGCTATGGAATAATAGGTCCCTACCCAAGTACCACTAAATGGTAACTGTTTGGGCCCTGATGGCTCAGAGTGAATTATTTCTCTTTTGGCCAGAAATCCCGAGGATCTTCCTCTCCCTCCAGCCCTCTTTCCATCCCTTTCTTTCTTTCTTTCTTTCTTTCTTCCTTCCTTCCTTCCTTCCTTCCTTCCTTCCTGCCTTCCTTCCTTCCTTCCTTCCTTTCTTCCTTCCTTCCTTCCTTCCTTCTTTCTTTCATTAAAAGCATCATCCTTTGGCTCCCTTCTTAAATGGCCCTAACCTCAGTCATAGTGGGAACTCTCCCACTGCATCCTGGATCATCTCCAGTTGCCCTGATCTATATCTGGCCACTGGACCCAGATAGCTTCAGAGGAGAAAGTGAGACTGGTGGCTTTGCACAACCCTCCCTCACTTAAATCCAATTTATTTGCAAGTCATGGCATCGTCTTCCTGATGTCATGGTCCTTTTCAAGAACGATGGACAAATCACATATCTGACTCCCAAGTATTAATTGTTGCATTTTCATTGTAAGCATTTACACCTTGAAAAATCAGCAAACTCTGTGAAGGCTAACTTTGATAAACTTAGCTCTTTTCAACAATGCAATGTTCTAAAACAGCTCCAAAAGACTCATAATGGAACAGGCTCTCCACATCCAGAGAAAGAATTACAGAGTATGAATGCAGATTGAAGCAAACTATTTGCTCTTTTTTTTTAAAAAAAAAAATTGTTTTTGTTTTTTTTACATCTTTCTCATGGTTCATTTCTTTGGTTACAATTCTTCTTTACATTTTGACTCTTGGGAAAAGAAGTGTAATGTGAAGGTATATGTAGAACCTATATCAGATTACATGCCATCTTGGGCGGGGGGAGAAGGGAGAGAGAGAAAATTTGGAACTCAAAAACTTGTGAGCGTTGTAAACTTAAAAAAAATTAATAAAAAAGAAAAATCAGCAAACATTACAAAGCAGGGCTTGATTTGTTGTTTTGTTAATCATCTACACTTAATAAAGTAATGGAGAAAATGTTAATAATGGAGTTTATTTTGGGGGGGAGGGGGAAGGCAGGGCAATTGAGGTTAAGTGACTTGCCCAAGGTCACACAGCTAGTAAGTGTGTCAAGTGTCTGAGGCCGGATTTGAACTCAGGTCCTCCTGACTCCAGGGCTGGTGCTCTACTCACTGTGCCACCTGGCTGCCCCTTTTTAAATTTAATTTAATTTTATTTTTTAATAATGGAGTTTATATTTAAAAATATATTGTACATTTTTTCCCAGTTGTTAAATCTTTATTTGCTAGCATCCTTGTGAACATATTACTCTGTTCTACAATGGATCTTAAGCGATCAAAGATCAAAGTATTTGGGGAAAATCTCTTTACATTTATTTGAAAGCTTCTTTTCAATCTGGTTCTTTTGCCGTGCTATAGTTTATCGTTACTATACAAATTGCCTATGAGTAAAATCACATCGGTAGGTTGTGAATGAGAAAGGGAGAGCCCCAAAATGGAGATGGAGACTGAGAGAAGAAATGAAAATCTTCCTAATTTTCGTATTTTGGAGCATCTTCTAGGTTGTATGCCTGAATCTATACAGGATTCAGATCCAGATGATGCATCCACATACAGGCTCATCCATTAGAGCTGTGGCGGTGGGAGGAGAGGGTAGACTACTTCTGTATAGTTGGTGTGCCCTCTAGTGGCCAAAAATATACCGTGTCCCCAGCCTGATTCTCGGTAGATCTCAAAAAGCAGGGGAATGAGCCAGCTCTGATAGCAACGTAAAGTGTACACCTGTCACATATGTGAAAGGCCTCATGTGGAAGAGCGATTAAGAGTTGTTCTTCTTGATTCTCCCAAAGATAAGCAAAAGAACCAAAGAATGGAATATCAAGGGAGGCAGATTTTAGCTCAATGTAAAGAATTTTTTTTTAATTTAATGTTTAAATTTTGAACTTAAATACTCACCCAAAATCGCAATCATATATATACACACAGAACACAAAAGGAAGATTCTACATGAAACCATGAATCTCCATTTTACACTGCTTGCTCTTTTAAAATTATGTAATAAATTCTACCTATTACTTTCAGAACTGACCTACTTGTCTCTGCTTTCTTCTGTGGAGTTTAAAATTGTTCAACCTACAAAATAAAAGAAAATGAAGCAGAGCTCTGACCCAATGGCACTTTATTAAAGGATCCATTAAAGGGGACCCTCTAATGAAGTGGACCCTAGGATCTTATGGGGTTTGATACCCAAATATGAAAAAGAGTTATGGTAAAATACAGAACCTCGTTGGTTAATAGACCTCGTTCTTGAGAGTCAAAGCTTAATCTGGGCAAGGCAAGAGTCATGTCTGGTGACCAAATGATCGTAAGATGGTCACTTGCTCACGTTGGGCAAGAGAGGGTGGTCCTGAGGTACAAAAATAAGTTGGGGAACTTTCCAAAGAATCGAGGCATCCCACCCATGCTGGGTCTGGACATGGAATTTGAGTAAAATAGGATGGAGATATTTTTGTCAGCATTCTTGTGGTTGAGCAAGTGAACTTCGTTACTGGTAAACAAGTAGTGAACATCGCATTAAAATTTGAGGTGTACTGTAAGAACCTATCTTATCTAATTATCTCTGTTGTGTAAAATATCAAACTGATGAATACTAATTAAAACAGAAGGGGTCCTGATGAGTCATATCTCACACTTCTGGAACTTTCTCTTACAAATTTTAATAAATATTTCAGTGGCCCTCTCTTGGGGGGAGCATCACTATTGCTAGCCTGCCCCCATCCTTAGAATGAAAGGAGGAAAAAAAAACTTTAACAGATTACCAGTGCGAAGCAAAATAGGTCCACACTGTGACCCTACCCAACCTTGTATCCATGACCTCCATGTCAGGAGGTGGACAATGTGCTTGACCATCAGTCCTCTGGAGACATGGTTGGCTGGCAGTTTGATCACAGTTCTTGAGTTTTTCAAAGATGTTTTCCTTTACCAGGTTGGATAAATTGCCCTCCTGATTTGGCTTGCTCCACTCAACGTCAGTTCATAGTACGTAGGATTTTCTGAAAAATGTCTCCTTTGTCATTTCCTATGGCCCAGTGATATTTAATCACATTCATTCATACACCAAAATTTGTTCAACCATTCCACAATTGTCTAAGAGACACTGTAGAGTGCCCTTTATAATCTAGGGGTTTTTTTTCCTTTTCTTTTTCCTCTTTAATCTTCCCTTCAGATGAAGACATTTTGTTTTGCTTAGGACTATTCTCTCTCCAGTATCCTCCCTTTTAAACACTCCATCCTATGTCCACTTGTTTCCTTGTTGAATTTAATGTATTTCTACACCAAACTGTTTGCGTGTGTTCAACCTTCCCTTGTCTATTTCAGAGAATAAAAGAGTTCATCCGATGCCCGTTCTCTTCATTCCTTCTTACATATCTGTGTATTCTTTTTACACACCCAGTTATGAGAAATAACAAGTCACCCCCCTTCTTTCTCCTTTCTGCATTAGCATATTCTTCCTTTTGCCCTCCTTTCTCTTTCCTTTCCTTAAACTCCCAGAACAAAGCACACACACACACATACACACACACACACACACACACACACACACACACACACACCTAGGCCATCTGTTTTTCTTATCTAACTCCTTTAGTATCATTTTGTAATTGTGGTCCCTTCTGGCCCTACTCTGTCAGAGCCAGACTAGCTACCATTCCACTCAGGATTCTAGGGTACCCTGCCCGTTGTCTGGAGCTGCTACATTCTCCACCCTCCCTCCCCCATCTTTTAGCGGCCAGTTAGTAGCCTCCATTCCATTTAATTACTTAACATTGTAGTTTTTACAAAGAAATATTTACTTCAAGAATATAACAAGAATAAATATATGAACTTCCCCCTAATGCCTCCAAGGCATAATTTCTTCTATACCGCTTCAGCCTCTGGGAGTGTAGGCTCACAAACAGTACAGTTCCTACACAGCATTGAGCCCACTAAGCATCTCCAGATGCTACATGCCTTTTGGATGAATCACTCCACTGTACCGGAGTCCCAAAGATCACTCCTTGCTCCTTGGGACTTTGATGCTGGACTGGCTGCAAAACTTAGCTGAGATTCTGACTTTAGAATTCTTATAGCGACCACTGTCAAAGACCCCACTCCCTATACAAAGAATGGAAAATAATGAACAAAAAGGCTAAGGAGGCCCTGTTTCTCAGGGACTATGTAGCCTGCAGGTGGAGGGAGACCCTATAGCATTTCCCTTTATAACATGGTTTCTCACCAGATGCTATCGTGGCAACACAATGCCCCTGAAGGCAATGAGGCAAAGCCTTGGCCAAAGCAATTCAAGCCTTTTTGAAGACACCAATTGCTCTGGCTACATAACCAGTCAAGAAAGTCTCCCAACCACACTGTTCCTAACTGGAACCAGTCACAGCATGGCTACACATGCTCTATTCTCACTAAGACATCACCCTTACATGTGACAGAAAACTGTTAATACCAAATGTAATATTAACTGTGGCCACCTCTGTCTCTTTATGTTTATTCTTTCTTAATATTAGATGAGTACTCTAACCACTAGTTCCAGGGGTGGAGGAGAAAGGGGGTATGAGGCAACAGCCTCCTTACCCAGCTCTTAGCTCAAAGCAGTTCTGCCTCCAAGCAGCTACAAAGGAAAAGACATGAGCAGGTTTTCCATGCACATTCCAATTTTGGCTCAGAACTTCCTGAGTCATTAGTTCTTCCAGCTTCACAGTCAATGAGAAGACTTTTTATCATCTCAAAATATCAAACTTTGTGTCATCGTAGCCAGAAAATGACTCCCTAAAGTTTATTCTCTATCTCTTGTATTGAAACCAGGTGGGAAATATCTACATATGCTTGAAGGACCGAACCCCGTAGTTCAATTCACCCATGCTCCCCCAATCTGGAGAAATAAAGTTATAGGTCATCCAAAGGGAATGGAGAGACCCTTGGGAGTATGAGTAGGCTATAGCATATTACTGTTGAAGAATTATGCAGGAAAAGAGGTATAAATTATATTATCAGATATAGTAATCATGGGGAAAGAGAGGTAGACAAATCATGCAGCAAGAGAGGACTGATGGACAATCTGAATGCTGCATAGCTACCCATGCAGTGTCAAAAGATCTGGAGAAAAGACTCCAGAACATTAGATGGACCCCCTCTGGAGGATTTCTGGGAAAAAAGGGACAAAGGTTACAGAGGAGGAGGTGCGGGTGGATTGCTATAGATGGAGGTGATCCCTTCCATCTATGGTTCTTCCTCACATAGCCAAACCTCTGATCTGAGCGGTCTTTATTTGCTGTCTCCATTTCTTTATAATTTACCCCCTTCTTCACCGTAATTAAAGATTCCATTCCTCAGTCAGCTATGCCAGTGTCATCTGCTCAATGTTTGCTGATGGAGGAAGAGTTCAAATGTGAAGGCTAAAGAGAAGAACACCAAGCAGCCAATCCAGTGGACTCACAGACCACTCTGTCCTCTTGCATGGTTTCTTCCCAGGGAAGGAGGGAAAACATGATCACAGCATGGCGAGGCACCTGGGCCTGGAATCAGAATAGACCCGAGTTCAGTTTCAGACACTTATGACCTTGGGCAAGTCACTTAACCTCTCTTTGCTTTACTTTCCCTATCTGTAAAATAGGGATAATAATAGCACCTACTTCCCAGGGTTTTTATGAGGATCGAATGAGTTAATATTTAGTTAGCGTAGCCCCTGGCACATAGTAAGTGCTATATAAATGCCACCTGTTATCATCATTTTAATTATCACAATGAGGGGCTTGTAGTTAGCACTCATTTTTTTTCATTCATTCATCTCCTTGCCTCTCATGGGCTCTCTTCCCCCAAATAATTATCATTTTCCCCAGAGCCTGAGGCAGTGGGAGTTAGGGAATGGAAGGAAACTGGTCATCATCATCATTGTCATTATTACGAATTAATAATAACAATTAATTATAGTTGACGGCCAATTCCCTATTATTATTTTTACTGGTCATCAACGATGATGATGATCACTCCTTTCCCTCCTCATTGATGGCCACTTTCCTATTATTTCTCCCATTGCCAAATATTCATTGCCTTAGGCTCTGGGCAAAGTGATAATTTGGGAGGAGACGTGATTGGTGGGAGAAGAAGAGATGAAGAAAGAAAGAAAGAAAAAAAGAAAGAAAGAAAGAAAGAGAGAGAAAAGAAGGAAGGAAGAAGGAAAGAAAGAAAGAAAGAAAGAAAGAAAGAAAGAAAGAAAGAAAGAAAGAAAGAAAGAAAGAAAGAAAGAAAGAGATGGAGGAAGAAAGAAAGAAAAAGGAAGGAAGGAAGAGAGGGAAGAGAGGAGGAAAGAAGGAAGGAAGAAAGAAAAATTGTTAAATGCATACTATATTCCAGGTGCCATGCTAAGTACTAGGGATACAAATACAAGCAAGCAAGAAGTCTCTGTCCTGAAGGAGCTTTATACTCTAATAAGAGAGAGGAAGACAACACATATAGGAGAGTGGTGGCTAGGGAGGAATGATTTGGATAGAGAAGTCCCCGGAATGGTGATTAGCGTCACAGGCGATTCACTGGGCACACCCTTTCCAGGAATTGGTAGCACTGATTTGATCACTTTCCTGAGAGCCAGAGTTGGAAAGTGGGGTGGAGATTGGGGAGTGATAAGAATAGGTTTTAAGGGTATGAAAATAGGTAGGAGATCTGAACTAAATAGGGCTATTTCTTCTGCATCTTCAAATAGTGAATCAGATACTGAGATATTAAAAATCCATGTGTAGCGATTATATTGTCATGATGATCAGAAGCAATGGCAAATTTGTTCTCACTTCTACTCTGTTTCCTTCCTGCTGATTTCATCTAAAACTCTGTGAATATATGTGTGCATATGCATATAATAATCATCTATAAACCTTCTGGGATAATTTTGTTTAGTTTGTAAGTGTGTATGTTTCCCATGTAAGGTTATGTGTATGTCCACATGGGTTTATCTAAATGTGCCTCGCAGAAGTCATGAACAGATATCTATGTGTTCTCCCTCAATGGAGGTTCCAAGAAAGATTTTGATTCTTGCAAGGAGTAGAACAGGAGTTGAAGACCATGAGTCTAGATCCTCAGAATGAGGGGACTAGGCTAGAATTATATCTTTATGCCTATTTAAATAATATTAGTCTAGAGAAAATAATTTTTAGGTTCAAGCCACTCTCCTGATCACTATCCCTTAACAAGAAAGGAGCAAAGCATAAATCATAGAGATGCAAGAGGCATGCTATGAACTTTAATTACATGATCATTACCAATGACCTCTTCCTAGCTAAATAGCCTTTTTTCTTCACCTCTAATCTTCCTGATCTTTCACCTCTATTTGGTACTATGAGTAGTACTCCTGGAAGAGAGGTGGTGCAGTGCTTAGAGCTCCAGATCTGGAGTCAGGACCACCTGAATTCAAAATCCTGCCTCAGATACTTACTTGCTGTATGACCCTGAGCAAGTCACCTAACCCCCGTTTGCCTTAGTTTCTTCATTTGTAAAATGAGCTGGAGAAGAAAATGGCAAACCAGTATCTTTGCCAAGAAAACCTCAAACAGGGTTATAAAGAGCTGAACAGGACTAAAACGACTAAAAAATAATAAAAGTCACCCCTTCCTTGAAACCTTCTCTTCCCTTAGCATCTGTGATACTGTTTCCTCCTCTTCTCTAATCACTCTTTCCACGGCTCCCCTGCCACCCCTGCATTCATAGCTGTGGATAACCCTAAAAATTTGTCTTCAGTCTTTTTTACTATATTCCCTTAGATACTCCACTCAAAGTGAAATAATAATAATAATATCCTTTTTGGACTATAAGGTTTGCAAAGTACTTTACACATTCTATCACTTGAACCTCACAGTAACTCTGTGAAGGAGGCACTATAGTATCATTATCCCCATTTTACATATGAGGGAACAAGTTCAGTAAGGATTTTGAATCCTACTTTTACCCCTTAATGCCAAGTCCAGAGCTCTTTCCCTATGACAGTTTTCCACTACCCCGTTGCACCAAAGACTTCATATATTTTGTTTCCATTCAACACTTACTATACACTTTCTGGACAAGGTATTGTGCTAGGAGTTGAGTATACAAAGATAAATAGGACATAATGGAGTATGGGAAGTGCGACATGTGCACAAATAATTGTGGAACACAGGTTCTGGGTTCGCTATCCCGACTTCCAAAAACAGAAATAGGTTGGGTTACCAGAGAGTGGATGGTTCCTCTTCCCTTCAGCATTCTAGAGGTTACCCTAAAGAGCTGGGATACAGGGGATGGGATTCTCTAGTACTATGGCTCATGAGCCCCCATCCAATGTGTTGCCCTGATGTCAATCGCCCGGTTAATATCTCGCCGAGGGATATTTACCGATAAGGAATAGCCAGAAATGAAATGTAACGAACACCCCAAACCAGGAGCACACTACCTCTTCTACATACCTCTGTCCTGGGGAAGAATGTGCTCAGACTTAAAGGAGTTGCTACGAAACATTCCCTCCGCCAAGTTCGCTTCTGGGTGTGGTATAATCAATCGACTAACTTCTTCCTTGCTTAAAGGACATGGTGTTTCAGGTACTGGGCTGATGCTCTACTGGATTGGGTCAAGGTTACTCTTCAATGCTAGCTCTTCACCAGACTCCGTTTCTATTGATGAGACCATCTCTAATTGCTGAGGGGACTTTTACTGGTTTTTCCAGATTTTCAGACCTCATAAGATAATCTGGTTTGTTGTATCGCCAATACTTATTCATTTAAAATTTTAAAAATAAACAGAGACAAAAGAAATGGCAATGCCATGTGTTCATGAGTACGTGGCAGCTGGGTGGGCAAATAAATGAGGGCAGTAGGTTGCAAGCTACTGTTACTGTTGCTCTCTCCTCATCCCACTACCCATAGCATTTCTTCCTCATCATGTGAAAATCACAGGAAAGAGAAAACTCAGTTCCAGCTCAACAGCCAATTAAAAGGCTTTTCATCACCATGCAATAAACCAAAAGGAAATAATCAGAAAATATTTGAATCTAATGTGAACTAGGTAGGGAAAGAAACCCTATATTACACATTTCCAGAAACAGGCTCACAAAAAATCCATGAAGACTTGCAGCCTGCAAAGCATATTGTGAATCCTCTGTGGACTGGACCCTCATTGGCCAGTCCTTCCATTCCAAAGGTAATGCAAAGGAGAAATGAATGCAAAGGAGAAGCATTCAGTGGTAAACTTGAGTAGGTTCAGGAAGGGAGCAGTTGGACCCCTAAATGACCTCTGAGGGTGAGATTCTATGTTTTTATATGCCCTTACTAAATGCAACAGGGATTATAAATATAGCATGAGACAATAGGCAGTTAATATTTTTTTTTAATCAGGCCTGTAACTTCATTGGTATAGGAAGCTCTTAGAGATGAAATTTCCTCTACCAATGCAAATCGTCTCCTGCTCTACAACTTACAGTCTTAGAGAGTTGCCTGGCTCCATAAAAGGTTAAAATAACTAGCCCAAGGCCACACAGCCAGGATAACAGAGACAGTACTTGAACCCTAGTCTTTTTGACCCTGATGGCTTCTCTCAGGCACTCAGGCCAGCCATATCTTCATTTCTCATTAGGTTGAAATCTGCACTTCTCCATCATGCCCTCCAGCTAAACTAGGTATCTTCCTTCCTTCTCTTTTCCTTTTCAATCTCCTTTTATATGTTGTCTTCCCACATAGAATGTAAGCTTCTTTCTTTTTGCTTATATTTGTATTCCCAGCACTTAGCCAATTCTTAGCAAATGGCGAGCACTTAATAAATGTTTTTTGACTGATTGATTGACTCCAAGGCCAACTCTTAATCCAATTTCCTGTTGCCTCTGATTCAATTCAATTCAATTCAATGTCCCAATGTGGTGGTACTCCATAGTTTAAAATGTACTTAACTTGGAGTCAGGAAACCTGGTTTTGAGTACTGCCTCAGACACTAAGTAGCAGTGTGCCTGTGGGAAAGTCACATAACTTTGCCAAGGAGAGGATTTTTGGAAGATGGCAGAATAGGTCAGAAAAATTTCAGCTCTCCAAATTTCCTCCACAAAAAAGAGTGAACATCACCTCAAAGTGAAGTAGAGTAGCAGAAATAAACAGGGGTCAGGGTAAAGCAATTGTCCTCCTAAGACAACTTGGGAAGACCCCAGGAAAAACTGGACCTCCAGGGGCAGATGTTCAGCCTGAGTGAAGTGCAAACACCTCCAGGCCGACTCTGCAGAGTCTACAAACGACAAGCCCAGGAACAGCTGGATTGGGAGGCAGCCTCTGGCCCAGGAAATTTCACCTCACAAACAGTGTGGGGATTGGATGGTTGAATAGGAGAAAACTGAAGGGCCTTCACCTGTTGAGGGATGCCAAGCACAGCTGGGCAGACCTAATGTGGTCCCATGCTATGGCTGCTGAGGAAGAGTAGCATATGCCTGGTGAGTGTGGTAGCAAAGGGATGGGGACCCTGCCGGTTGTGGGCACTTGCATGAAAGCAGAGTCCCTGGTTTCAGTTCCAGGCCAGAGAGGACAGCTGTATTTTGCAGCCACCAGGGGAATCAAAGGGAGCAAGAGCGTTTACGGAACAGCATGGCTGGGGTCCCTAGCTGTGGCTTAGAGGTGGAGAAGAGTGTCCAAGGGTGGGGCCTGGGACAGAGTTCAGAAAATAACAGTAAGAAGGACCTGAGGATTGGGGCATTATTCCCCACACCTCAAGACTAGAATTTGATTACAAGACTAGCTGCTGAAAAACAAAATAAAAATGAGTAAACAAAGGAGAAAGAACCCAACCATAGACAGCCACTATAGGGATGGAGAAGATCTGGGTTCATATTCAGAGGAAGATAGTGAAGCTAAAAAAAAAAAGCTACTCTTTTTTCCTTATTTTTAAAAATTTATTTATTTATTTTTAGTTTTCAACATTCACTTCTATAAGTTTTTGAATCTTCAATTTTCTCCCCTTCGCCTGCTCCAGCATGCAATCTGACATAGGCTCTACATATTCTTTCCTATTAAACATTTTCATCTTAGTCATGTTGTAAAGAAGTATTAGAACCAATAGGAGGAACCTCAAGAAAGAAGAAACAAAACAAAACATCAAAAGAAAAAAAGAGAGCAAATAGTAAACTTTGATCTGTATTTAGACTCCATTGTTCTTTCTCTGGATCTGGACAGCATTTTCCATCATGAACCTTTCGAAGTTGTCTTAGATCCTTGCATTGCTGAGAAGAGCTAAATCTATAAAAATTAGTTATTGCACAATGTGGCTATTACTGTGTACAATGTTCTCCTGGTTCTGGTCACTTCACTCACCATCAGCTCATATAAGTCTTTCCAGGTTTTTCTTAAGTGCACCTGCTCATCATTTTTTACAGCACAATAGTATTCCGTTACATTCATATACCACAACTTGTTCAGCCATCCCCCAATTGATGGGCATCCCCTTAATTTCTAATTCTTGGCCACCACAAAAAGGGCTGCAATGAATATTTTTGTACATGGGCAACCTTTTTCAATCAGAAATATCAAATGGTCAGAAGAATTCTCAGAAGAACCTAAAAAGGACTTCAAAAATCAAATAAGAAAGACTGAGGGAAAAATTGGGGGGGGGGAGAACAATCCAAGGAAATCAAGAAAATTATGAAAAGCAAGTCAACCAATTGGAAACAGAGAATCAAAGACTTAAGGAAGAAAATAATTCCTTGAAAACTAGAATTGGGCAAGGGGAAGCTAATAACCATCAGAAGACACCAAGAAATAATAAAACAAAATCTAAAGCATGAAAAAAATTGAAGAGAATGTGAAATATCTCATCAGAAAAACAATTGGTATCCACATATCGCCTCCTCAAATACATCCCAAAAAGAAATCTCCTAGGAATATTGTCGCCAAGTTCCAGAGTTTCCAGGTCAAGGAGAAAACACTACAAGCAGCCAGAAAGAAACAATTTGAGTATTGTGGAAACACAATCAGAATAACCCAAGATCTAGCGGCTTCTACATTAAGAGATCAAAGGTCTTGGAATACAACATTCTGGAGGTCCATGGAGCTAGGATTAAAACCAAGAATCACCTACCCAGCAAAACTGAGTATCATGCTCCAAGGCAAAATATGAACTTTCAAAAAAAATAGAGGACTTTCAAGCTTTCTCAGTGAAAAGACCAGAACTGAATAGAAAATTTGACTTTCAAACACAAGAATCAAGAGAAGCATGAAAAGGTAATCAAGAAAAAGAAATTGCAAGGGACTTACTAAAGTTAAACTGTTTTGTTTACATTCCTACATGGAAAGATGATGTGTATGATTCATGAGACCTCAGTATTAGGGTAGCTGAAGGGAATATGCATGTATGTATATGTGTGTGTATATGTATATATATACATATATGTTTATGTATATATATGTGACTGTGTATGTATGTATATATATGTATATATATATGTAGAGAGAGAGAGAGAGGACATAGGGT
>CM053627.1:206402771-206463557 GCA_028646595.1 Phalanger gymnotis
TAAGATACACAGGCAATGGGGCATAGAAATTTATCTTGCCCTACAAGAAAGGAAGGGAAAAGGGGATGGGAGGGGAGTGGGGTGACAGAAGGGAGGGCTGATTGGGGAACAGGGCAACCAGAATATACGCCGTCTTGGAGTGGGGAGGGGTAGAAATGGGGAGAAAATTTGTAATTCAAACTCCTGTGAAAATCAATGCTGAAAACTAAACATATTAAATAAAAATAAATAAATAAAATAAATTGCATAACTAGAAAAAAAAAACCAACCACTGATCTGGAGAACAGATCAAGGAGAGACAGTGTAAGAATAGTCAAATTGCCTGAAAGTTACAATCAAAAAAAGAATCTTGATACAATATTATAAGAAATTATTAAGGAAAATTGCCCTGAAGTTCTAGAACAAGAAGGCAAAGAAGAAACAGAAAAAATCCACCAATCACCACTTGAAAGAGATCCCAGGAGGAAAACATATAGGAATGTCATAGCCAAGTTTCAAAGCTCCCAGGTTAAGAGAAAATATTACAAGCAACAAGAAAAAAAATTCCTACAATAAGGATTACACAAGACTTAGCAACTACTACGTTTAAGGACCATAGGTCTTGGAATGCTGTATTTGTAGAGCAAAAGAGCCAGAGTTATGATGGAGAGTAACTTACCCAGCAAAGTTAAGTATAATTCTGAATGAAAAAAGGACATTTAATAAACTGAAAGACTTTCGGGTATTTGTGACAAAAATAACAGAACTTAATGGAAAATTTGACATATAAGATCCAGGAGAAATATAAGGTAAACATTAAAAACCAATTATGAGGGACTTGATAAGGTCAAATTGTTTACTTCTTACATGTGAAAAATGTTATCAGTACTCATAAGACTGTCATCATTATTTGGGTAGTTTGAAAGAAAGGCTTGGGCTAAACTGTGTACGATGAAATGAGTATAAAAAATAAAACTGTGTATAGAGAGCTAAAAAGGAGCAATTTTGAGGCATGAAAGGAAAAATTGATACAAAAGAAGCAAGGGGGAGGGAGGGCAGGCAGCAATGGAACCTTATTCTCATCAAAAAGGGATTAAAGAGGAAACAACATATATATGTATATGTATATATATATGTGTATGTGTGTGTGTGTGTATGTATGTATATACATACATACATATATGAGTACAAAAGTCTTCTAAATTTTGAAAGAAATAGGAAGGCAAGGGGTTAGGGTAGGAAAAGAGGATAAAGGAGGGACTCTTAGAGGAGTGGGTAGGTTTAGGAATAGGAGGGCAAGGTAGGGGTAGAAGTAAATTAGAGGAGTGAAGAAGGATAGGTTAATAAGCAGGAAGGATAATGAGGAAAAATTGGAAGGAGGGAAACATATAACAAGTAATTATAGCTTAGAATGTGAATGGGATGAATTTACCCATAAAATAGAATCAGATAGCAGATTAAAAATCTGAATTCAATAATATGTTCCTTTCAAGAAATACAACAAAAAAGAGAGATACATATAAAGGTAAAATAAAAGGCTGGAGAAGAAATTATCACATTAAAAAAAAACAGGGGTCGTAATCATGATCTTAGACAAAGTTAGAGCTAAAATAGATGTAATCAAAAGAGAAAAATAGGGAAACTACACTATATGTCAACAATATTATTCAGTATCGCTTTAGACCATGTAAAATAACTAGACAGTATAAAATACCTGTGAGCATACTTGCCAAAACACAGGAACTATATGAAAACATAAGACATTGCTTATACAATTAAAGTCAGATTTAAATAATTGAAGTAATATTTATTGTTCATAGATAGGTGCAGTAGCAATTTAGATTTGAAGATCTTTCCTGCCTATTAATAGGCCATGTGACCTGTTTACATCACAGGAAGCCTAAGTCACATGGGGTGGGAGGAGCTTCCTGACAAGAAAAGGAAGTTATGTCACAGGAAATGCAGAGAGAGAGAGCAGTTATGGCTGCTAAAGGCTGTGGTGTTAGCTAGAGCTGAGCAAGCTGAGTTAGCTGTACTGTGAGTTTGTTTTTGGGAAGACCCCAGCAGGGGGTCGGAGAGGTTTTTGGATGGTGAGGTTCCATGTTATGATATTGTATATTGAATGTTTTACTGCTCTGATAGATTGGATAAATGGCTTGTGTGATATGGTTCTCTGGTGTCTGAATAAATGTAATACTCCTAGTACCTTCTATATGGAGAGTCTCTCATACTTTGCGATACAGAACTACATAGGCATTTTGACAATTAACATCTACATTGTTATTATTGCCTTACTGATACAATAGATAAAGCCAATACAATTTTAAAAATGGCAATGTTACCTAACTAATCTATTTGTTCAATGCTATCCCAATTAAATTACTAAAAATTATTTTAATGAGTTAGAAAAATAATAACAGAGTTCATTTGGAAGAACAAAAGGTCAGGAATTTCAAAGAAACTAGGAAAAAGATGTAAAGGAGATTCAGCAGTATCAGACCTTAAACTATATTATAGAGGGAGCACATTGATGAGGTATAAAATGGATAATTTTGATTATTTTAAATTAAAAATTTCTTGTATAAATAAAACTGATATAGCCAAGAATAGAAGGAAGGCAGGAAATTAGTGTGTGTGGGGGGTGGGGTGGGGTGGGGGAGACTTTCATAGACAATCTCTTAGATAGGATGTGATTGTGTTGGAATACTGCTGTGGTCAGAGGGAATGCCACTGTTGATTCATTTTTCTTATAATTCTAACAGGCTTAGTTATTTGGTTTCCCACTCCAATCATCTGGTCAGAAATACCAAATTGGAAAGAGGGTACAACAATCAGGGGTCGATGGAAATAAGTATGACAACAGCAGTGAGGGGTAACAACTGAAAGCCAGAAGACAACTGAAAGTAGCTGTCCATTGTGGAATTGGTATTTGTTGGGAAAGGGGTCAGGCTTTGAATATAGAGCTTAGGGGTCTTCCTTTCTCTATTAATGACTAGTGATCAGAAGTGTACCTTTAACATGAAAACTACATCCCCTACACTAGTAATATTTAAGGGAGCAGATATATATAATTTTAGCCTTGTACTCTCTCCCTCTGGGAAGAGTAGAGTGGCCAATTTCTGACTCATCTTTTACTTTCCTCCTGGAAGGAAATAAGATCTCCCTTGTAGTAGGATTGGGAGAAGAGGCTGGAGATGTCTATTCTGCCTCCCTTTCA
Organism: Phalanger gymnotis; assembly: GCA_028646595.1. Taxonomy (NCBI): domain Eukaryota; kingdom Metazoa; phylum Chordata; class Mammalia; order Diprotodontia; family Phalangeridae; genus Phalanger; species Phalanger gymnotis. The sequence goes on from CM053627.1 coordinate 206,405,968, forward strand.
GTCACCTATGGCACAAGCAAAACAAATTTCCACATTATCCAGAAGGAGAAAGAGGAGGAGGAGGAGGAAGAGGAGGAGGAGGAGGAGGAGGAAGAAGGGGAGGAGGAGGTGGAGGAAGAGGAGGAGGAGGAGGAAGAGGAGGAGGGGGAGAAGGAGGAGGAGGAGGAGGAGAAAAAGGAAAAGAAAGAAAGAAAAGAAAATATGCTCCAGTCTGTACTTTGAGTCCATCATCTCCCTATTTGGAGGTGGATATCATATTTTACCATGGAATTGTGGCAGGTCATGATGTTGATCAAAATTCCTAAGTCTTTAAAAGTTGTTTATCTTCATATTTTGTTGTTAGCATATACATTATTCTCCTGGATCTGCTCACTCCACTTTGTACAAGTTAATAGAAGTCTTCCCAGGATTTTTTGAAACCATCTCCTTTCACCATTTCTTACAGTATAGTTGTATTTCATCACTTTCATATATTATAGTTTGTTCAGGTATTCTCCAGTTGATAGGCACTCCCTCCTTTTCTAATTCTTTGCCTCAATGAAAAGAGCTATGCACATTTTTGCACATATGGATCCTTTTCCTTTTTCTTTGATCTCTTTGGGGTACAGACCTAGTAAAGATATTGCTGGGTCAGAGGGTATACCACTGTTGATTCATTTTACTTATAATTCTAACAAGCTTAGTTATTTGGTTTCTCACTCCAAACATCAGATCAGAAATACCAAATTGGAAAGGGGATAGAACAGTCAGGGATTGATGGAAATAAGTATGATGACAACAGTGAGAGGTAACAACTGAAACCCAGAAGACAACTGAAACTAGAAAAGAAGTCAATAAAGAAAATACACAGTAACATCGATACTGAAAAAAAAACTGACAAAATTTAGCACCTCTTTTTGTTTAAAAAACAATAACAGCTACAACAAACACTAAACAGCATACAAATAAATAGGTCTTTCCTAAATATGGAAAATAGTAGCTTTATAAAACCAAGAGCCAATGTTACATGTAATAGAGAAACCTTTCCAATGTGCCCATTAACACCACTATTACAGAATCATAGATTCAAAGTGGAACATGGGTTTGACTCTGGCTCCATGGTCCACGGGTCAGGTCTGTCACATTTTTACTGTGCCCTTCCCATCCAGGTTTCTCTGGCAATCTGAGTGGGTTAGTGGAGTCTCAATTCTTTACCATCAGCTCGAGCCCCCACCAATTGTATTCCCTCAATGTAAGGGGGATCTAGTAACTAGTATCCCAGTTCTATTTAATCACTTAACATCAGATTAGCTTTTGTAAAGGAATATCTACTTAAAAAATATAGAAAGAACAAGCATATAAATATTTTTGCCCAACACTTTGAGAAATAATCCTCCTCCTTACAACTCCTCAGTCTCTGGGGAAGGGAGGAAGATTATGTTCAAGCTTAACTCAGTTCCTATACAGAATTAGTCCCACTAAGTTCACCTTTGCTTCTCAGGGCTTCCCTACTTGCCTGGCTATAACACCTAGTCTGGATCCTAGACTCTGAGATCCTCATGGCTTGTGCTCCTGGTTTAGAGGCTCTGTTCCTTGAACTGAGGACAAATGAAAATAAAGTCATAGGCCCATTTCTGGAACCAAATGGCCTAATCTTTGGGAGGTGGGAAAGGTAGCCTTCAGGCCCTTTCCTCTTATTGCATGGTATCATCTGCTATGAGTAAAGGAGTCCTTTACCCTCAAATGCAAATTCAAGGAAAAGTGCAGACTGTGATTAGTCAGGTAGTTTTAAAGACACAGACAGTTCTAGCCAAAGGAAAAAGGCTGCTCCTAGACACATGGTAGGTCAGTGCAGAATGCCCATACATGTCCAAGCCTCTCAGAAACATGCCCCCAGTATCTTCCATGTGGGTAATTCCATCTTAGGTGATCTGAACATGCACCAAACCCCCATTACAAAATAATCACAAAACTTGAGAATTAAAAGGGATCTCAGTGGCTACTTAGTACTACCTACCCAACAAGTAATTGTCTAGCCTCCAGCTGAAGATCTCCAAGGAAAGGGGACCCACCAACCATGGAAGCAGTGCATTTCACTTTGGGATAGCTTGAGTTTTTCCTGACATCAAGCCTACATTTACTTTTTCAACTTCTACCCATTGTTCTTGGTTCCACTTTTTGGAATCCAAAAAATAAAGGCAACTCCCCCTCTAGATGATAGCCCTTCAAAGACTTGAAAACAGCTATCATAGCCCTTTGAGTCTTCTCTTCTCCAGGCTAAACATATTCATTTCCTTCAACCATATTTTATAACATCTATACTACCCTCCTCCAGACATTCTTCAGCTTATCAATTTTCTTAAACTGTGGCATCCAGAACTGAACATAATAATCCCTCCAGATGTGATCTTATGAGGGCAGAGTACCATAAGTTTCCTAGCTTTCTTATTCCTGGGAGGATGGTGGTACCCTTGACAGTAATAGGGAAATTTGGATGGGGAACATTTGGCTAGGGGGAAAAACAATGAGTTCAGTTTCAGATCCAGACCGTTATTTAAACCTGTCAAGACCCCTTTGGAGCTTCCTTTCCCAGCTTTGTGAAATCTGCAAATCTGATAACCTGCTCTCTATGCCTTTACCCAAATCAGTGATCAAAAAAAATTATATAGCACAAAGCCAAACACAGATTCCTGTGGCACTTCTCTAGAGAACTCCTGTAATATTGACAATGAACCAGTACCTGAATATGTAAAGCATAAACCATTAACAAATACTCTGAGTGGCCATGCAACCAGTTCGGAATACATGTGATTGTATCGCCTTCTCCACAGGAACAGTATGAGATATTTTATCAAAAGCTTTCCTAGAATCCAGGTAAAGCACATCCCTAGAATTCCCCTCATCTACTAGTCATCTCCTTCATCTACTAGTTTAGTTAGCCTGTCAACAACAGCAATTAGGTTAGTCTAGGAAGATCTATTCTTAATGAAGCCATGCTGCCCCTTTATAATCACCACTTCCCTATCTAGATGTTTGCCAACATCTCTTTAAAGATCCTTTCTAGAATGTTCCTGGAAATTAAAATCAAGTTCAGTGACCTATAGTTTGCAAATTCTGTTCTCTTTCCTTTTTTGAAAACTGAGATATTTGTCCTCCAATCTTGTAATACTTCTCCAATTTTCCAGGATCTTTCAAGTATCACTAACAATGGCTCGGCAATCATATCTGCTAGTTTTTTAATAATTTTTTTTTGAGGGAGGAGGGCAGGGCAATTGGGGTTAAGTGACTTGCCCAAGGTCACACAGCTAGTGTGTCAAGTGTCTGACGCAGTATTTGAACTCATGTTCTCCTGACTCCAGGGCCAGTGCTCTATTCACTACACCACCTAGCTGCCCCCTGCCAGTTTTTTTTTTTTGTGTGTCTGTGTGTGTGACCTGAAGTTGCAGTTCTTCTAAATCAAGTGTCTCGAGTTCACCAAGGGCATCTATCCCATTATTTATCTTGAGTATCAACTCCTTGTTGTGGTTTTTTTCTGTCATTTTCAGAGTAAAGATCACTCTCAAAAATATCAAAGGAAGAGGAAAAGGACATACATGGGAGAACAATTTATACAAATAACAGCATTAAAAGAACAACAGCTTCGAAAGACTTAAGAATGCTGATCAATGCAACAGTCATACACAATTCCAGAGAGGCAGGCACTAGTCATCTTCTGAGAAATTATGTATTCGAGATTCAGAATAAGACACATTTTCAGTCATAGACAGTGTAGGAATGTATGTATACTTATGACAAGGTTTTTTGGGGGTCTTTCTAGTTTGTGGGGAGGGGATGGAGAAAGCAGGGATAGGCTGTCCACAAAAAAGAAAGGAATGGAAAGAAAGGAAATAAAGTCATTGAAACATTTTTAATATGCAGAAAAGAATAACAAAGTCTAGAAATAATGACAAGAGAAGTGTCAAAGGTTATATGTTAAATTTATTGTATATTTAAGAAGAAAAATAAGCTGCATGTAGCTCTGAGGGCCAGGTTGCTACCTCACTCCCTCAGCTGAGCTATTGTTCTTTTCCATTGTCATTGGCTTGAGCCCCCACCTTCTATGTTCGCCCCATTCATTAAGGGGCCAGTGAATAGTACACAGTCCTACTGAACCACTTAACAACAGATTAGCTTTTACAAAAGAAATTTATTAAATTATTAAATTTATTTCAAAGCTAAAGCAAGAGCAAATACACAAAAATTACAAACATATTACTTCACTACCTCAGTTTCTGGGGGTAGTAAATTAAAAATCTAATTCAATTCCCACATATCAGTTCCACCAAATTCAGGTCCAGAGGTGCCAGATGAGTCCTTGTCTTGGCTACTACCAGTTTGGAATCCTGAAGGTCCTTCCTTATTCTTCGTCAGCATGATATTGCTCTGGTTGTAAATTTGCATTGCATAACTCCAAGATGTGGAAGAAGACTCTATTGGTTTATACTTGGAGACATATTTTGCTCTAGCTGTGAACCTGAACTCTGGAATAACCAAATCATTGAGGAACCCTCTGGACCTTTAAAACTCACAAGGTCACAAAGATCCATCCCTGCATTTGTTGCCAAGCTCCCCAAAGGGTGCTGAGGAAAAGAGACAATAGCTTAAGCTGACGAGTCTTTGCCTCCTCAGCAAATCAAAAAGCTTCTTCTTCAATATGCGGTTAGCCAACCAAAAGCAGTTACAGAATGTCTATACGTGCTCCACAGTCTGTCTCTCCAAGACAGTCTCTTACACATCATCCCAGTTCTCTCAGAAGCAGTTCCCTAGCATCTTGATGAGAGAGATACCACCTTCTCCTCAGTTTCTTCTACATACCATCTAAGGCATTCTAGGCATGTGCCGGATCCCGATTAAAAGTACATAATAGCAATCTGAAGTTTCATGTACAGTCTTTTACTTTTCTACTATGTACAAAATGGAAATGCCCACTTTATTTGATGTTTGTTACATTCAGAATAAAAGAACCAATGATGATGCTAATAACCCACTTGCTGATACAGATGTGATGGACTCAAGGTATAGATTAAGATACACATTTTTTGGACAAGGGAAATGTAAGAATTTGTTTTATTTGACTATTCATATTTGTTACAAGGAGTTTTTTTCTTTTTTCTTTTTTATTGGGTGGGTCAAGTTGGGAGGAAGAAGAGGGTTATAAGGTTGAAAATACAAAAAAGAAAGTTATTGAGGTATTTTTTAATGTACAGAAGAAAACCTAGGAAAGTCCAGAATGAAACAGAAACAGCACATTTTTGAAAATTTGTTGAATTTATTATATACTTAAAAGGAAAATGCAAACTATGCATCAATCAATCAATAAACATTAAGCATCTACTATGCGCCAGACACTGTGCTAAGTGTTCTAATCTTTTCATAACAGAGATTTGAGGTTTCATGTACAATGCTCTTTTTCTGTTCTACTTTTTGATATTTAAGTTAAGAATAAATTCATTTTAAAAAGAATAGAAGTTAATGTTTGGCTAGTCTCCCACTACAAATGTATTGAATAAATGAAAGAATGTATGAAGACTTCAATTCTCTCCTGGATCTCCTCCACCTGTCTGACCTATCTGAATGTTCTGTCTTAGTCTCCTTTGCTGGATCTTCTCATTCAGGTCATACCCACATTCAGGTCAACCATGAAGATCCCCTATAGCAACATCCTGGGCCTTCACATTTTCTTCCTCCAGAAGATCTTGTTTGGTTTTCTCCTCAAGTCTCATAGGTTCAATTATCATCTCTACTTAGATGATCCCCAGAGCTAGCCCTAATCTCTCCACTAAGGTCCAGTTCTTTCATCACCAGCTCCTTCTTGGGCCTCTCAACTAGTTATCCCTTAAGCATCGCAAATATTATTGTCCAAAACAGAACTCATTATATCCTCCTTCCTACTACTCACACCCAAACCCTCCTTTCCCCCTATCTTTCCTATTACTGTAGAGGACAAGCACCATTCTCACAATTATTCAAACTTAAAACCTTGGTGTCATCTTCAGCTCCTCACTCATTGGACATTCTTTAGTGTCATCCTCACTCCCCACATATCCAATTTTTGTCATAACCTTCTGGCTGGTATCCTTGCCTCTAGTTTCTCTCCACTCCAGTCTACCTTCCCCTCAGAGGCCAAGGTGATTTTCTTCAAGTCCAAGTCTACGTCAGCCCCCTATGAAAAAAAAAATCTAGTGGCTTCCTATTACCTCCAGGATCAAATATTAAGTTCTCAGTTTGGCATCATACAAACTGCTTCTTACACATTGCTTCCTTCCATGAGGGGGTGTGAGGGCTGTGAGCCCTTTTCAGGGCTTCTCTCTTCCTCTGGTGTCCACCTGATCCACCTCTCACCTGGGGCTCCAAGAAGCTGTTGCACATTGGCCACACCCTGTTAAACTGTTTTGGCAGATAGACTAAACCAGGTTGAGAGTAACCAAGGGGTTTCAAACCTGCTGGTGAGTTAAGCATGTGAAGACTTCCCCTTGGTGGAATGGTCAGAGAACAATTTCTTCTAATGGCCATGAAGGCAACTGAAGCAGGTGCTGTGAAGGACTTAGAGATTGGTTAGACATGGAAGAGGCCAAAGTCATCCAATGCATCTCAAGCTATCACCGGTCATCTTGACTCTATCCTAGGCTGTGATGACTCTGGAAGAAAGAGTGAGGCTAATGACTTTATGCAACTGTGCCTCACTTAAATCCAATTTACACATTCATGAAAAGACATCATTTAAACCATAACAAAAGAAAGGATGGGAAAGAAGAGATATTAGACTGACTACCAAACTGAAGCCATTGTGTTGACCTCATTGTCGTATGCCTGTGAAACCTGGACAGTCTACCAGCGCCATGCCAGGAAACTGAATCAATTCCATTTGAATTGTCTTAGGAAGATTCTGAAGATTGCCTGGCTGAATAAGATACCAGACACGGAGGTCCTTACTCGAACTAAACTGCCAAGCATTCAAACTCTACTTCAGAGAGCACAACTCCCATGGGCTGGCCACACTGTTCAAATGCCAAATGTATGCTAGCCAAAAAGCCTATTTTATGGAGAACCCACACAGGGCAAGCAAGTGGTGGTCAGAAAAAGCCATACAAGCACACTTTCAAGGTCTGTCTTAAGAACTCTAGAATTGTGTGACACAGGAGACACTGGCACACTACTGCCCAGCTTGGTGTGCCCTCATCAGAGAAAATGCTGTGATGTATGAGCAGAGCAGAATTGAAGTAGCTCAAAAAAAAAAAAAAGGTGAGATGCAAAAATTTAGAGAATCCACCCCAAATGTTCACATGGACTATTTCTGCCTGTCCTATGGTAGAGCATTCTGAGCTCCTATTGGTCTGATCAGCCATAGTCAGACGCATTGCAACTTGACTCTAACATAGTGATATTTTAGTCCTCTTCCAGAATGAAGGACAACAACCAAGTAACCAACCAATCCTTCCATGAACCCTATGATCCATCAACATCAGCCTTCTTGCTATTTCTCCCACAGGACACTGCATCTCCCAATTCTGTGACTTTTCACCAGTTGTCTCTAGTATGCCAACTGTTCTTCCACATCTCCACCTCTTCTCAGGTTTCCTTCAAGTCTCGGTTCAAATTCTGCCTTCTGCAGGAGGCCTTTCCTGATCTCCACTCTACTTAACCCCACTCCACCAGTGCATGAAGTTACTTTCCATTTACATTATACACATTGTATATACAATTGTTTTAATGTTGCTTTCCCCATTGATTCTAATGAATTAAGCGGACTCCTTGACAGCAGGGACCATGTTTTTTCCTTTCTTTGTGTTCCCAGTGCTTGGCACAGCACCTGGCTTATTAGGAAACCCTTAATGCTTGTTGACTGAGAGAACGAACACTGAGGCTCCACTGTACCACAACAATGGACCGATGTTCGTGAACTTGGCATGAATGTTTCTGAGACAATCAACTAACATTTATTTAGACACCTGCTAAGTACCAATCACCACGGTAGGCTCTAGAGGTGCAAACAAAGGGAAGGAAGTTCCTGCTCTCAAGGACCTTCCGGTCTAATGGGGAAACAACTTGCAAAAACAAGATACAGACCCAATAAATGGCAGAGAGGCGGCTAGGTGTCCTGGAGCCAGAAGACCCGAGTTCAAATCCACCGAAGGCACTAGCTACGTGGCGCCGGGCAAGTCACTAAAACCCAGCTGCCAATTTCTCCCCACTAAAGTGGCGTTGGTAGCAGAACCTACCCCCCGCAGTGGTTGTATCTAATAAGTATTTGTAAAGCGCTTTCCGCCCCTTGAAGCGCCACACGGACGCTGTTATTATTGTAGCTGACACTTCACAGGGTTCAAAAGTGCCTTTCACATCCATGATCTCATGCGAGCCTCGCAATAATAACCCGGGGAGGGGCGCACTCCCGCTCTCCCGTCCCACGCGGCCCTGGGCTGTGTGTGCCCTGGCGGGGCCTGGGGTCTCCCTCCCTCTTTGTGTATCTGATTGCAAGCGATCCTCGTGGATCCAACTCGAATGTCGCCCAGCTAACTCAGACCCCCGAGAGCAGAGACGCGGCTTGACTGCTAATGTTCGAGGTTCGATGACGCCATGAGGCGCCCTGACGTACGTCCGTCCGTCCGTCGGTCCGTCAGTCCGTTCGGAGCTGCAGGGCGGGACGCCTGTCAGGTGCCGGGGGAGCTGGCGCACTTAATTGGGGGGTAGGAGGGGAGGAGGGGAGGGCGGTATAAAACAACCAAACAAGCCATCCCAACTGGCTCCAGGTCACGTGACGCGCCAGGCTGGGCTCCCCGATCACGTGCAGATCGGTAGGTGCTGTTCCGCGCGCCTACCGGAGCCCCCTTCGCGAAGGTGTGTGAGTGTGTGGTGCGTGCGTGTGTCTGCCCGCCCGCGTGGATCTGTATGTGTGTAGCGGCGCCCGAGGCGGGGGGGTGGGGGTAGTTGTTGTGAGGGGCGGGGGGGGGGGGGTTGGGCGCGGAGCGTTCCCTCGTCACGTGGCGCAAGGCGGGCAGCCATCTTGCTACAAACACAAACACTGAGGAGCGGCTGCAGCGGGAGCGCCAGCGCGCGCCGCCCCCCCCTTCGCTTCCCTCCCCCTCCCCCCCTCGCCGGCCAGTCTGCCGCGCGCCCTAGCCTCGCGCCACCAACGCCCCGGAACTGGAGCCCGAGCCTGGCGCAGCCTGCCCGGGATCGCCCGCCCGCCCACCAGCGGTAAGGAGCGCGTCCGTCCCATCCAGCCCAGCCCCCTAGCTTTGCCGGGGGGCTCCTGGGGCCTACGGGCCGGCGTCCCCACCCCCAGCCCTCCCCTAACCCTGGCAGCCACTCTCGGGACCCGGGAGGCTGGAGGGGCGGCAGGCCATAGCGAGGCTTGCTCCCCACCTCCCCGCTAGGGCCAACCCCTCTCCCCCCTGAGGGCGGGACTGGGCGGGCCAGGCCCCTCCTGCATCTCAGGCTGGACGCCCCACGGCGCGGGGCACCGGCAGCATCCCGGCCTCCGCCGGAGACCCTGCCCCATCCGGGGCTGCCCTCCTGTCACCCCTTTATGCGCGTCCACCAGAGCGGTGGAGACCCCGGACCTACAGCCCTTCTGGGCCCCGAATCTCATCGAGGGGTGGGCTGTGTGCCGCCCGGGGTCCTGGACACCATCTTCGTCTGCACCCCTCTCCCCCCCACTTTTCTTTAAGAATGCCCCCTGCCCATCGTACCCCATTTCTTCTCCAATGAAATAAGGGGGTCGCACTATAGTAATCCCGATTGTAGCTTTGACATTGCGAGTCTTGGTTTTTCACCTGGAAGTTCTTTCTAAACTCCCCTCCACAACAATGCACTCATCCCTTTTGGCAAAGAAATACAGTGTCATAATTCCCACTTTCCTACCCCTAGGTCTTCAGATCCTAAGTTTATGTAGAGCTGGAAGGGACCTTAGAGTCGGTGGAGTCTGACCTCCTCGTCTTGAACCTGCGTCTCAATGACTCCAAGTCCACGACTCTGTCCACTAGACCATGCTGCCTTTAGAGTATTTTGTTCTGATTTTCCCCTAAATTTTCTCGTCTGTCAGTGACAAACAGAACAGGCACCTTCATGAACTCCATTCCAATCAGAACTTCAACCTTTCTGCAGAGCTCCCAGAAATTCCAGGATTCTGCTCTCAGTGCTGGTCATGTAATACTTATGATAGCCCACATTTAGATAGCACATAAAGATTTACGAAACAAGACCGTCTTTAGAGACTATCAGAGTAAATTGAATTTCTGTCAAAAGAATCCCCCCCTAAATTGCTGTTTATTTCGTCCTCACAAAGAGATCCTAGTTTAAAATCATCTCAACCTCATCATTCATTGGCATTTTCTTCTGCAAGAGGCATTAGATCTTTTTAGATAAACAATAGTAACTTGGTATAGTAGAACTGAATCTTAGCTATGCTACTTTGTATTACCTTAGGTAAGTCACTTAATAACTCTGGGCCTCAGTTTTATCAACTGTATCACGAGAGTACGGGAAGAGATGATTTCTAAGGTTCATATGATTCTGTGAACATGGTTCCTCTCCCACTGTTGTCCTTTAACTGAATTACAACCAGACCTAATACCTCAGCTCTTGTTTTTCTTTCAGAATAAGCCACCTGTCTAGGTGCCATTTTGATTTATGCAAGTATGAATAGGCTGAGGAATGTTTGGAGGGTTTGTTCTGGTAGTGTTTGGTTATGTTTAATCATGTCACACTGGGGTCTTGTTCAGCTGAGAAATCAAGGTCTTCAGGGTACTTGGTGATTGAAGACTAGAGAATCAAGAGTTTGGGCTACATGAGAGTGTATGGGAATTGATGGACTTTGAATCCTTAGGGAAACTGGATTCTTGGATTTTAACCCTGTGACAGTTACTCAGGCTGTATACTAGAATTTTTGTACCAATGAGTTCCTAGAAATAGTAATATGAAAATGTAAGTCACTGGGAGGGAAAGGATTGGGGAGGACTTCTAAGTGGTGCATTGAACCCATCCCTGACTTTGGAAGTAAAGTGAAGAAAAGCAATCTAACAGATAAAATTTCAGAAACTAAAGTATTCCTAGGAATTAGGGATGAGGAGAGAAGATTTGCAGTTGATACAAAGTCCTCCTCAGCCTGTATCTGGGGACAGGAATCCTTGTTTTAGAGAGCAGCAGCTATCTCTTAGCACAATTCATTCAGATCCCATCAGTTTGGAGGAATCCTTCAGCACTGTGCAAATGTGACTGATTATATTGATGGTTTCAAGAAATAGAGTTAGGGACCAGAGCTGCTTGCCCCCAAGTAGACTGGCTCTTTTTCTAAGCTTCAGAGAAACTTTTCAGTAGGATAGGAAGAAGAGCTGGTCTTTATGAAATAGGGGGAATCTTGAAGACCCAAGCAGAGACAACTACTTTGGATAGAGATTTGAGTGAGATTTTTCTGCCCATTACTTATGATTGGAGCTAAATTTGGAGCATTGGGAAGAAAGTACTTCAGGGATCTAGAATCTCATTAGTTTGAGTCCTTCCTCCACCAGTGCAGATTTTAACCTCCTTTATGACTTAGTTATTTTCAAAAGTTGCTGTGGCCAACCTGGTGATGAACCTCTGCCACTTAGCCAGGCTTGCCCTCGGACAATACGTACAGTCTGACGGAGATTTTGCTTTGCTGGCATCGCTTTCAAGAACACCATGGCGTTGACACTGTGATGAGGCATTGACGTAGAATTTTGCTAAATAGACACCTAATTCCCACCTCCATCTTTCTTTTCCTTCCTGTTTCCAGGTAAGAGTAGTCCTGACAGACCTGACACTAGCTAAGACTGAAAAACTGATTGGTTTGTTTTCCATTGTCCCATTTTCTTGGTGGCTTTCTTCCTGTATTCATAGAGAAGAAACTTCACACTGAAGCGTCAGCAGGCGTGTGTGTGTTTGTGTGTGTGTGTGTGTGTGTGTGTGCGCGTGTGTGTGTGTGTAGAGGTATGAGGCTCAAGAATAAACAGACTCCGGGAGAAGTGAAGAATATGGTCATTAAGTTCCAGGAGAAGAAAAGAAAGCTAAACTATTTGTGATTCTCTTCCTTTTACTTTGAATCTGACAAAATTTTAGGACAATCATTCCTTAGTTCCCTAACAATTCTCCCTTTCTTCTTCTTCCCACCCTTCTCTTGCTCTGCTTCCTTCAGTTCCTCTCAGCACCCATTTTAAGCAACAACAGTGTGCTGGGATAGGACATCTAAATTTTAAAAAACTATTCCTTTCCCTCCTATCACAATCTCTTCAGAGTACAGTGGTTCCCCATTAGTGCAAATGGGAAACTGAACCATTGTGAATTTAGTATGATGAAGTAACCCTTACCTTTCCCCATGACCGTCTTTCTCTATGTATTCTCTTCTCTTGTGATTTCTTCAGCTTCCAGGGGTTTGGTTTCACTTCAGTTGAACAGATAGCTGCTAGATTTCATATCAAGTCATAATCTTGCTCTTGAACTCCTGTCCTATACTACCAGCTGCCAGCTAAACATCTCTACTTGGTTGTCTTGGAGGCACCTCAAATTCAGCATGTTCAAAAAATAACTTATTTCCTATTTCCCATCTGAAAATCCTCTAAGCTTGTACATTCTTATTAATGGCACCACTTTCCTCCTAGTCACCCAGGTTTATAACCTTGGAGTAATTCTTCTCTTCATTAGTCCTCATGTCCAATCATTTCCCACATCTTATTTAGCCTGCCTCCAAAACATTTCTCCCATCCATTCCCTTGTCTCTACTTATGCGACTTTGACCCATCTTATGCCTTCAGCTTTCCCCTGAACTGTTGTGAGGGTTCCCAGTCTCTCCTTTTTCTAGGCCAGCTTCCAGCTTGATACTCCTAAAACACAGATCTAACCATGTGACATTCCTCTCCCCCGCCCCACCCTGGCATACACATAAATCTTCAGTAGTTCCCTGTGATAGGATAAAATGTAAAATTTTCATCCCGTCATTTAAAGCACTTGATGATCTTGGCTACCAGTGACTTTCCCAGTCTTTAGTTCCATGTTACTCACCTTTGCATGCCTTCCAGTCTAGCAGATGGGTTGCTAACTGTTCCTAAAACACAACAGTCTACTGACCTCAATGCCTTTGCACAAATGGTGCCCCACGAGTGGAATTAAATTCTTTTTACGCATTCCACTTTACCTAATAGAATTCTTACAAGCTCAGTTTATATTCCTCTTTTGCCTGGTGTTCTTCCTGTATTCATAGAGAAGAAAGTTCACACTGAAGCGCAAGCAGGCATGTGTGTGTCCCTCCCTCCTTTTCAAGTTTCCCTGACCTTCTTGACTTCTATCTTTTTATTGGTGTACATGTTATTTCTACTAGAATATAAGCTTCTTTAGGGCAAGGAATATTTTACTTTTTTCTTTGTATTCATAGCTGCTAGCAGAGTCCCCTGGCATGTAGTAGGTATATATATATATGTTTGCTGAATTAAAAGAACACAGTGAATTGAGAGTTGGCCATTTATGTAGAAGAGACACATAATAACAGTTTAGTTTTTGGGTGGGGTGGGAAATGTTTGAGCAAGTCTGATGCCTCACAGTGAATTAGGCTGGGCTGCAAGGGGACTAGGAAAAGCAAAAATGGCATTATAGAACTACATAGCTTTTGGGCCCAAGCATCCTGTTCCCTTCTTTCCCTAGCCCAGAAGGAAACCCATATTATGTGTTCTGTCTTTCCAAAGTGTGGGAGCATCGTACATGTCTACCAAAGCAAATAATTTCTATTTAAATTACAGCCTCCAGTGTGGTTTCCTTTTCCCCCAATTCATCTACACTTTTTTGTTTCTCCTACCTAATATAAGCTGCATTTGTTTCTAACAACCTGGGCAGAGGGATTAAGAAAGGAAGCAAAGGCCTTCATCCTTCTTACCACTAACTATTGACCCTAGAGAAGATTCAAAATATACAGCAATAAATTTTCATTTCAAGAAAGCCTATATAATAAATACTACACATTGTTTTCAAAGCTACCCAGCTTTTCTTTGCTTCCTTATAAGTTTTCTTTTTTTCTCTGCTGTGCACTTTTTACTTTGTTCTTTTCCCTCTCCCCCCCAAGAAGGCTATGATTAAGTGTGGATATCTATCTATCTAGATATAGATGCACACCCAGACACACACAAGCACGGATATACACACACGCATATATATACACATAAACGTATGCATATATGCAAACATATATACATATATATACATATAGACAGATACATTCATATGCATCGGTGTAAGACCATACTATACTTGTTTGTCTTATGTTTCTCTGAGGGTGGATAACATCTTTCTTCACAGGTCCAAGTCTCCCCATATTTTTCTTAATCCACCAACTCATTGCCTCCTACACCGCAGCAATATTACAGCCATATATGCTGTCTAGTTATTTTAAATAGTCTAAAACAATATTGATTAATATGGCTAACATAGAGTGTATTTTCCAAATTTTTCTCTATTAACTCTATTTTAGCTTTAACTTTGAGGTCATGATTACCACCCTGCGTTTCCTTTCCCCTAATAAGTGCTGCTCTTGATCTTTACGTTTATATGTATCTCCTACTTCCTATCGCTCCTGACTCCTATACTTTAATTCCACTGCTACCTTGCCCTCTTATTACTTAATGTACCTCCTGCCAAAAAGCCTTCCTTTATCCTCTTTCCCCCACAAATCCCTCCCTTATCCTCTCCCCCTTCCATGTCCCCCTTAGCCTTTTATTTCTTTCTTAATTTAGAATACTTTTATACCCTTAAACACACACACATATACATATGTTTGTGAATATGTGTGTGTGTATAGTGCCCTCTTTAGCCTTTTCTCAGTGAGAGTAGGGTTCTAGTCCCCTTCCCCCATCTAATTCCTCTAAGTTCTTCTTTTTACATCTCATTTGTATAAGATAATTATTCTTTTTACCTTTTCCTAGATGGCTCACTTTTTAGTATTGCATCATACTCAGCTGTAATCTTAGACATATGATTTACATTTCCTCTTAGCAAAAGAAGTCTATCCTTATTAAGTCTCTTGCAGTTAGCCCTTGATGTTACCTTATATTTCTCTTGTATGTCAGATTTTCTATTGATTTCAGGTCTTTTTGCAACAAAATCCTGCAAGTCTGGCAGTTCATTGAATGTCCATTTTTTTTTCTTCCAAGATTATGCTTAACTTTGCTGGGCATGATATTTTCAGCTGCAACCCCAGTTCTTTTGCTCTTTGATATATAATGTTTCAAGACCCTCAGCCTTTTAGTGTAGCCACTGCTACATCTTGTGTGATTCTAATTGTGGCTCCATCTTATTCTAATTGTTTTTTTTTCTTATCGCTTGTAATATTTTCTCCTTGAGCTGGGTACTTTGTAATCTAGCTATGATATTACTGTAGGTTTTCCTTGTAGAAAGGAAATCAGGTGCTGATTGGTGGGTTTTTTCTTAGTCTTTATTTCTTACGAAGACACAGTACGTTTGCATTGAAATAGTCCAATAACAGAGGAAATGAAGAAAGCTTTATCTGTTTTCCCTGACTTCCTATTAGAGTTGTGAGAACTTTTTCATATAGTCTTTCTTTCTTCCCATGTTTGTATCTTTTACGTTTTAGATGCATAGATCTTATACCTTATTCTTTCTCTCCAGTGGCATAAAAGCCTTCAGTTTCTCTCCTTTAATTCCTATTTCTACAAGCAAAAGAAGTTTTTACCTAGTAACTACTTCTCAACTTTTTCTTCCTCTCCTTGGAGGAGGAAGGGGAGGCCTTGGAGAGTGGCTCAGTGGTCCATTCCTGTCAGATGACTATATCTTACCTTTGAATATGCTTCTAAACTTTTCCATCCCAGTTAACTCAGAACTTGATTCTTTCCAGAACTTGCAACAAGCATTTATTACGCGATATGGTACCAGACACTGCACTAAGTGGTGGGGATTCAAATATAAACAAAACAAAAAAAAGACACTTGTCCTGTGCCTACCAAGATTCTTATTAATATCCTTTAAGGAGTCTCCCTTCTCTGTCCCTCTAACATTCTTCCTATTCTTGGTCCTTTTCCTTCAAGTATCCTATTTATCATGAAAACAGGTTTCTCCTCTATTTTTCATACTCTGTCTATATACAGCCAACTCTTCTCTGATTATCTCTGTATTTAGTTTATCCAGAATAGAAGTCCTTAACCATGGACCCCTTTGGCTGGTGAAGTCTATGGACCCCTTCTCAGAATAATGTTTTTAAATGTATATGATAAATAGGATTACAGAAGAAACCAATTGTATTGAAATCATTATCAAAATATTAAAAGTTCCAAGTTCACAGACTTCTTGAAATCTATCCATGTATTCCAAGTTGAGAACTCCTGGTCTAGATTTTCCCTCTTCTCCAGCTGGGCTTTTCACAGAGTGACTTATGAAGTAATTTTTCATCCTGTTATTACCCTACCTTCCTCTGGTAGGGATGCTGGTCATTTGGCATTATGTAATGGGGGAGGGGAGTAGAAAAGCTAGGGGCTTGGGTAATCCACATAGTGGATAAACAGCTCCTAAGTTTTTAATGTGGTCAGTAATCTGTACTCTGTACAAAAGTAGGTTTTTGAAATGGTCTGTGAAATCTGTGGTGACTGAAGAATCAAGGGCAAGGGCAAGTAAATTTATCCTTTCTTCTTCATCCCCTTCTTAAGGAACTTTCCCAGATGTGAAGGGCCCCTGGTCACCATTATACTAAGGACCATATCTGATAACTGGTGACCCCTGGCTCAGCCTGTTATACCAGCCTCTGCCTGAAGAGAGCCATCTCCTCTGTTCCCTGTCCCCAGGTACCTGGGGGACAGATTGCCAGGTAAGTTCTGGGATGGAGTGAAGGACCAAGGACCTAGCCTAGCATCTCCTGAGAGGAAAAAGGAATCAGATTTAGTTAACTTGTCCATTTTTTCCCCCTCTAGGTTATCCTTCTAGATTGGTTTATCTCTTGCCATTTTATGTTGTGAATGGCCCTGAACACGTGTCTATAATCCA
The DNA here is from genome assembly GCA_028646595.1 of Phalanger gymnotis. Lineage (NCBI taxonomy): Eukaryota > Metazoa > Chordata > Mammalia > Diprotodontia > Phalangeridae > Phalanger > Phalanger gymnotis. Next base: position 206,422,978 of record CM053627.1, read on the forward strand.
GGTATTCTAAAGCAGCCTTTAATTTTATTCCCAGACCCTGGTGCCCTTGATTGATCCCTTTCTCTGATTTATCATTCCCCAGTGTGCCATCTTCCTTCCTTGTTTGGATATCAGGTGTCAAGCCTTCACCTTCCTGTCACACTGTTCCCATTTCCTCCCAACTTCCTGCCTTCAGGAAACTCAAGCAGCTTCACAATGGCAGCAGAAACTCTCAACTTTGGGCCAGAATGGTATGTTGAGACCTATTCTATGAGAGTAGAAGAACCATAAGAGGGGAGAAGGGAGAGATTTCTGTGACCTTCTCTTTGCTTCTGTACCCTACCCTAGGCTTCGAGCACTGTCAAGTGGCAGTAGTGTGATCTCCCCACCTCCTTCCCCTGCCATGCCTAAATATAAGCTGGCTGAGTACCGTTATGGGCGTGAGGAGATGCTGGCACTCTATGTCAAGGAGAATAAGGTGGGTAGGCTTCCCCAAAAGAGTACTCAGAGAAACTCTTTTGTTCTTTTAGTGAAGTTCATTAGGGAAGTATGTGGGGTATGTAGTGTCTCAACTTTTCTACCTCTGGAACTAGCAGATCCCAGATGAATTGCAGGACAAAGAATTTGCTGCGGTGTTACAGGAGGAACCACTGCAGCCATTGGCATTGGAGCCTGTGACGGAAGAAGAACAGGTGGGGCTTAAGAATTAGACAACTATGTTTTAGAAAGTAAATGTGGGGCAGCTAGATGGCACAGTGGGTAGAGCAGTGGCCCTGGAGTCAGGAGAACCTGAGTTCAAATCCGGCCTCAGACACTTGACACACTTACTAGCTGTGACTTTGGGCAAGTCACTTAATCCCAATTGCCCTGCCTTCCCCCCTAAAAAAAAAAAGAAAGAAAAAATAATTGGACAGGAAAGTCAGATACCTGGTGAGGGGGAGGGGGAATGACTTCTGAGGATGGGATATTAGGGTGGATTTGTAGAGAGCCAGGTGCTGGAGAAGCAAGTTACCCTGGGTTCTCATTCCCAACACTGGCTCCTTCCTCAGAGAAACTTCTCCCTGTCAGTGAACAGTGTGGCTGTGCTGAGGCTGATGGGGAAGGGGGCTGGCCCCCCTCCAGGTGGTATCTCTCGTGGCAGAGGCAGCACAAGGAGCCGAGGTAGTAGGGGGTTACTGGGATTTTTGGTATGGTGAGGGAAGTGGGTCAGTTGATTTTTTAAGACTTCCTAATAGTGGGGTCTGGTAGTTTCTTCTGCCAACCAGTTTAGGTGCCTAGCCCCTCTTTTTCCAGGCCGGGGCAGAGGTGATAGTGGCTTTTACCAAAGAAGCATTGAAGAAGGAGATGGAGCTTTTGGACGAAGTCCTCGGGAGATCCAGCGCAGCCAGAGCTGGGACGATAGGTATGGGCTGAAAAAAAGGAGGAATATATAGACAGGGAATAAGTTGGACAGAGAGGTAAGGTCACTGGAAGGCCTGTTATTTTTTCATATATCTTTTTGGATCCTTTGTTAAATTCACTTCTGGTCCTGTGTTTTATTCTTACTTCCTTCTCCACCCCTCCGTGGCTACCCAGTTCAGATTCTGTTTGTCTCAAATATTCCTTTCACCTAGGCTTCTCTCTAGCTCCCCTTTGTCACCTTTGTCTGCTTTCTTAGTACACAGTGGCTAGGGGGCTGTAGGACTTTCTACAGTTCAGAGTAATGAGGATTTTTTTCAAATTTGACCTAACACTTGTCCACCACTTTACCTCTTACAGAGGCGAGAGGCGGTTTGAGAAGTCAGCAAGGAGAGATGGAGGTACAGAAGATGTAGAAGGAGTACAGTTGGGTTAAGCCTGGGCAAGAAAGGGATTGGGGACTCCCCTTGGAAGAAGCTTTGGGAATCATCGTGCAAGGGATGAATGCCTCATTTTCTAGTAAAGTTCATATTAAGGGGTCTTCCATACACCCTTGCCCCCCAACCCTAATCTTAGTTCTTTCTCCTACTCCTAGTACGTTCTGGGTTTGAAGAGGGAGGATCAGGACCCCGGAAGGAACATGCTCGCTCAGACAGTGAGAATTGGCGTTCTCTACGGGAGGACCAAGAAGAGGAAGATGAGGGCAGCTGGCGACTTGGGGCAGGTCCCCGTCGAGATGGAGAAAGATGGCGTTCCACCAGTCCTGGTGAGAGAATGGGGAAAAAAGACAATGAGGTTAAGTGGAAATCCTTGCTCCTTTAGAGTCCCAAGGCAAAGAAGGGAGAGTAGAAAATCAGGAGAAGATGAGGAAGTAGTTTCTTGGACTTCAACATTTTTCAAAGATTGTCGAATTCTTTGTGAACTGTAGAGTTCAGATACCAATCCTTTCTCTATTCCCTTTTGTTCCTCAGATGGTGGACCCCGATCTGCTGGCTGGCGGGAGCATGGGGACAGGAGAAGAAAATTTGAGTTTGAGTTGCGAGGGGAGCGGGGTGGGGGTGTTGAGGAAGAGGGGCGGGGTGGGGGAGGCTCCCACCCCCGGAGGTCTCGGGGCCCCGACGGCTTTGACGATGACAAGGATGGACTCCCTGAATGGTGTCTGGAGGATGAAGATGAGGAAATGGGCACCTTTGACTCATCTGGGGCCTTCTTGCCCCTTAAGGTATCTTAAGAGCAAGATTGGGAAAGATTGGGCTGAGAGAACTGGTAGTAACTTCCACCTTGACTAGTTCTTCTCATTCTTCACCTTTCTTCCCCCCAAATAAATAAATTGTATGGTACAGAAGGGTCCCAAGGAGCCAATCCCTGAGGAACAAGAGCTAGACTTCCAGGGTCTAGAAGAAGAGGAAGAGGAGAAGTTGGATAGGCAGAATGGAGAGGGAACTGAGTCAGGTAAGACTGAAGAATGGAATGGCCAAGATGTGAAATTTGAAAGGCTGGGGAATAAGATAAAATATTGTGATAAGTTTACTGAAAGGAATAGGATCAGACTATCTGATCACTAGTGGGGTGGGCCAACACTTCCAGTGATAGAAATAACACTGGACACCAACCGGAAGTCCATATTCTTCCAGTGAATAGTTACGTAGCCTTGGGCAAAAGATGAGGACTTCTCTGGCTTCATTTAAGCTATTCATTTTGTATCTTAGCAAGTTCACTGATTTTTATGATACTTCCTATGTCACTTCTCTCTTAGGCATGGAGCCAGGCCCACTACCCATCCAAGAGGAGAAAATGCATCCTCCATCCCCCCTGCCTACTCTGGATCCCCTCTGGAGACCTGATGGGGAAGGGGATGAGGCTGTTGAGAAAGATCTTCCAGTGTTTGAAGGTAATAGAAGGCAGTGATTTTAGGGGTTGGTGGGAACACCCTTGGGGAGGAGTGATGGGTGGAGCAGATCTTTTTATTTCAGTTGCTCTAGAGTTGGAGGTAAGCTGTGTGGGCATATGCTGCTCCTTCTTTATTTTCCTCATCTTCTCTTAGGGGATGAAACTAGGGTGAACCCTGAGGCTGGCTCACCACCTGGTTCTCCTGGAGACACAGAAGATGATGAGGGCATGAAACATCTGCAACAGGTGCTGAAGGGGTTGCTTGAGTACTCCCTAGCCCATCGGTCTTACCGTTGCCCAATTTCACTTTGTCACATCCCTATCTCTAAATGACCTTTTCCACCTTTTTGCCCCTCATCCTGCTCTGGCTTCAGCCATTAACCCCATTTTTTTCCCCTCCCGGGGTCCTAGGAGGCAGAAAAGCTGGTAGCATCACTACAGGATAGCTCCCTAGAGGAGGAACAGTTCACAGCTGCCATGCAGGGCCAAGGACTTCGGCACTCAGCTGCTGCTGCTGCTCTTCCGCTCAGCCATGGGGCTGCCCGAAAGTGGTTCTACAAAGACCCACAGGGAGAGATTCAAGGTATTTCAGAGGGTGAGGGAGTTGATAACTTGGTCTAAGAAAGGATGAATTCAAGGTTGGAGAAAGGACATCCATGTGCTTAGTTCCTCTTAACCTCAGTGTATTCTCTTTGGCCTAGGTCCCTTCACAACACAGGAGATGGCAGAATGGTTTCAAGCTGGCTATTTCTCTATGGCATTGCTGGTGAAACGGGGCTGTGATGAAGGTTTCCAACCACTGGGTGAGGTTATCAAGATGTGGGGGCGTGTGCCCTTTGCCCCAGGACCCTCACCTCCCCCACTGCTGGTAAGCACACGTAATACACTGCCCAGGGCACTAGGATTTGTACAGAGAGATAGCTCATGAGTGGTGACAGGGAAGACCCAGGAAAAATTTGGTAAGGAGATAGGGGAAATGCTGAGGAAGTTAGAGGGTTAGGGGTTCCTTGGACAGAGAAAAAGAATGTTTCCTTGTGGAGTGCTTTCCCATGGTCTCTAGTGCTCTCTTTTTGCTACCACATTGAGCCTTGTTGCCTCTGTTTCTGTCTCTGTCCATCTCAGGGAAACATGGATCAGGAGCGGCTGAAGAAGCAACAGGAGTTAGCAACAGCTGCACTGTACCAGCAACTGCAGCACCAGCAATTCCTTCAGCTCATCAACAGGTAGTGCTGAGGTGGGTGGGCAGAGGGAGGGAGTCCCTTCCCTCAGCTATTTGGAACATAGATTTGAAGTCCTGCTGCAAGGATTAAAGATTGACTGTCCTCCATGCGACCCAGCCGCCAGTTCCCACAGTGTGCACTCCAGCAAAAGGCAGCTATGGGAGACCTGACGCCTCAGCAGCAGCAACAGCTCACTGTGTTTCTGCAGCAGCTACAGGCTCTCAAACCCAGGTATAACCAGGATATGAGGTCTTTGTCCCCAGAATGTGAAAGAAAGGATCATATTTAGGAATAAGATTAGAGTCCTAAGTCAGATTTATTCTCTCTCAGAGGTGGGGACCAGAACCTCCTTCCAACGATAAATCGTTCCTTGTCAGTGCCAGATTCAGGCACCCTCTGGGATTTGCATACCTCAGCTTCATCACAGTCAGGTACGTATGTGACCAGGCAAGGCCATCTGAGTCCTTTCCCACATGTCCTCTGCTATTCTACAATTCTACCTTTATCTAAAAAGACAAAGTATCCACTTTGCTATCAGGAGCTTCACTCAAAATTTACCTTCCTTCTCCTTCCTTGCTGGGAAGCTGGGAAGCAGTTGATTTGCCTTCACCTAGAGGAACATCCATCAGAGCCCCACCAACTGCAGACCTGACCTATTCCCTTTATCTGATTCCTCTGATGCCATCCCTTAGCCAAGCAAAGTCTGCAGGATAAAAAGTTCTCTGTGAAAATCAACTCTTTCCCCTCCCTTGCCTCTTTTCAGGTGGTGAGGCCAGTTTGTGGGACATACCAATTAACTCTTCGACTCAGGGTCCAATTCTAGAACAACTCCAGCTGCAACATAAAGTAAGTGAAGTCACTTTAAGGCTGAACATAAGGGTGGGATTGACTCAAGGCCAAAGGGCAGGACTCTGTATGCTGTTTTCCTTCTCAGCTCCAGGAGCAGAGAGACGTAGAACTCAGGGCAAAACGAGAGGAGGAGGAACGGAAACGCCGAGAAGAAAAGCGGAGGCAGCAGCAGGAGGAACAGAAAAGGAGACAGGAGGAAGAGGAGCTATATCGGCGCAAGCAGGTAGGGAATGAAAAGGGGGCAGCTCCTTCCAAAGACCAAAGAATTAGCAGTCAGGAGTCTTAGCTATCCATTAGAAAGTTAGAAAGGACCTTAGATGCTGTCTAGTCAAATCCCCTATTTTTAACTTGGTGAAACTTTCTTGACTTAAACATGTGTTTCTTCCCAGGTTCGGCAGCAAGAACTGCTCCTAAAGCTGTTGCAGCAGCAGCAGGCAGTGCCTCCATCACCAGGCTCCCCTCCTCCACTCTGGGCAGGCCTGGCAAAACAAGGCCTCTCGATGAAAACCCTGTTAGAGCTACAGCTGGAGGGTGATCGGCAGTTGCACAAGCAGCAACATCGAGAGCCTCCTCGAGCCCAAGCCCCAGCCCAACGGGCGGTAAGCCAGAGCCAGATCTGAGCAGTGCTTCCATAAGTCCTACTTTGATGCCCCCTCACCGTCTTTCACTGTCTTTTCCACCCCATCTCATCTATACCACATAGGAGTGATACCTTAGAACCTGAGAGGGACCATCCTCCCTATTGCCTTCAGCTTCTTAGGGTGACCTAGAGCTTGATGGGAAGCAGAGTACATCTAGAAGTAGAGGGACACCCAAGTCCTCATTCTTCTTGCCCCTCTTTTTCTTACTCTGTTTTGGAGGCAGTGGGGGTTAAGTGACTTGCCTGGGGTCACACAGCTAGTAAGTGTCAGAGGCCACATTTGAACTTAGGTCCTCCTGACTCCAGGTCTAGTGCTCTATCCACTGTGCCACTTAGCTGCCCCCTTCCTCTTATTCTAAAGTCCAGTTTAATTTTAAGGATCTTCCTTTTTTTTTTTTTGGTAAATATGTGCCCTTCACCTTCTGTTTCCCCTTCCTCATCCCTATACAAATACCAAGCATAGGTTTCTCCCATCCATCTCTCTTGGCAGCCGTTCTGCAAAGCCCTTCTGTTCTATTGTCTTTACTAATCTGACTCCCCCTACTCTCTGTGTCTCTGCAGCATGGGGGCCTGGGCAGCGCCCCTCCATCCCAGTGGGTGGCAGAGGCAGGACCCCTGTGGGGTGGGCTAGAGAAGAGCGGGGGCAGTGGAAGTCTGGGGCTCTGGGAGGAAACACTCAAGGGCAGCAGCAACCTGGCCAGGAGCCTGGGCCTCAAGAACAGCCGAAGCAGTCCTTTGCTCAGGTGCGTGCAGGGCCTCATCTAGTCTGGGAGGAAGGGGGAGGGCAGGGAAACAGGGTGACGGATGGGGCAGGGTCAGCTCTGAGCCCTGACTTGACTCTGTTCTTCTGACACAGCGATTCCTACGGCCACCCTTCTGGCCGACCTGGGCGAAAGAAGACAGATGAGGAAGAGAAGTTGCTGAAGCTGTTGCAGGGCATTCCTAAGCCCCAGGATGGCTTCACCCAGTGGTGTGAGCAGATGCTTCACACACTGAGCACCACTGGGAGCCTAGATGGTATGGGTAGGGCACAGTGGGGGAGCCAGGGGCCTGTGTAACCATACTCAGGTGGTCCCTGATATTTCCCACAAACCCCTACAGTGCCCATGGCTGTGGCGATCCTGAAAGAGGTGGAATCTCCCTATGATGTCCACGATTACATCCGGTCCTGTCTAGGGGACACGTTGGAAGCCAAAGAGTTTGCCAAACAATTCTTAGAGCGAAGGGCCAAGAATAAGGCTAGTCAGCAACGGCAGCAGCAGCAGCAGCAGGTGGGGATCCGGAGGGACTAATCCGTGACCAGTAGGGGACCCATGCTCCTTGCTTGGGTATGAGACAGTGAAAACAATGTCTCTCAGCTTTCCTTCTGATCTTCCCCTGTCCTTACAGGAGGCATGGCTGAATACAAGCTCCTTACAAGCTGCTTTCCAAACCAATCACAACACAAAGCTGGGCCCCGCAGAGGGCAGCAAGGCTAAGAGGAGAGCACTGATGCTGCATGCAGACCCCAGCATCCTGGGTATGTATGATGGTTGGGGATCACCTCCTGTGGAGCCAAAACTGGGTGGGGAGGGGGTACAGTGTGTGTGAGGGCTGTAGGAGTAATGAAACTAGTTGGTGACAGTGAGAGAATACTGAGTTCTTTTTCAAACCCCTTACTCCCTGGCCCCAGGCTACTCCCTGCATGGATCCCCCAGTGAGATCGAGAGTGTGGAGGACTACTGAACAGCCAGCCCCCCAGCCCCACCTGAGGGTGGGGAAGGAGGTGGCTTGGATACCTGGGACCCTGAGCCTGGCCAGGTTCCCCCTGGATAGGGGGAAGGCAGAAGCTGGAGGAAAAAGAGGCAGAGTCCTCAGCACTTGTTACAAACCACATGATGCACCTTAACTCACCCACCACGAGGCACTTTACAGATTGGGGGGAGGGGGGCTGGGGGAGGGGGATTTTTTTTTATTAAAACCTGAAGAAAATATAAAAAAAAACAATCTAGACTTCCCCCTCCCCTCCCAGCACCCCTTCTCCCCATTGGGGGTTGATGGGTTTGGGATCTGATTGGGGTAGCAATGGAGTCTCAAGGGTCCCTTTTTTAAAAATGATGAGAGGGGAGGGTGGGTTCTGATTGAAAAACAAAACACTGTTATTTGGGGGTGACAAGGGAACTAAGACCCAGGGACCTGCCTAGTCCACGTTCCTCCTCCCCTAGGCTGCACTTAGCCTTTGCTACCCCATACACCAGCCCTCTGTGTAACTGGAAGCTTGGGCAAGAACAGTTTGCACAGTAGGGTCTCCTTTGACTGTTGGACCCACTGTGAACCGCTTGGGGTGGTCCTTGTGATTGTTGCTGGTGTTTCTGGGGGGCAGGGGCTGAGGAAGCCATCCCTGCTCTGCTGCTTTAGGGGTAAGTTGCACAAATCTGATGGGCCCACCAGCCTGTTGCCCTTGGCTGGGTAAGTAGGAATGGGGCCTTGTGTCAGTGTTAGCCCTGTTAAGGGAGCAACAAGCAGTGGCCCAAGCTGAGGGGCTTTCTTCCATCTCTGCCATTTGGGGTGGGGGGAGGGACTAGTGCTGGGTAACCCAGTTCCCCAGTCCCCCATATGAATGTATTTTTTGGGACATGGCACCTATGCCCTATGCCCTACTCCTCAGTTTTTGGCAGAAGGAATAGGAAATGGACAACCCTCTCCAGCAGCTGCCCTCCCTTTGAGGTAGAAGAGAAAGAACCCAGGGAAAGGCAGCTTGGAGATGGGGTTTGGGGGGGGGTAGGGTTAGAGGTGTGCTTCACACAACTTAAATTTGACCAAATTGGAGAGGAACAAATGGTCTCTCTCTGCTCCCCTCTCCCTTTTACAAATACTGTGATGGGGGAGGGGGGAGGATATCAAGAAGACGCGTCTGTCTTGTGTAAGGGGAGGTTGGGATTTGTTTTTTTCTTTTATCATCCAATTGATACCATCTGGGTTTCTTACATTGTCTCCCCAACATTATCCACACTGCTCTCAACCCCCCCAGAGTGCACAGTATTAGGCTAGGGTTCTGCCTCTACCTCCCCCTCATGAATGTACTTGTTCCCCTACCCTGGGGGAGGAGGGGAGGGGGAAGAGCAACATTACCCCCTTGGATCCCATATTTTTTTTATTTTATTTTTGCACCAAAGTGGCAACTGGTTCAGAGTTGGTCATGGCCTTGGGTGGGGGAGGCTCCCCTACTTGCTTCCCCTTGGCTTCTTCAACAGTGTTAGTGTCTGTGTAATACTCTCTAAAGCAATAATGAGGATGGGGGGGGATGTTTGTTTTTTGGTTGCTGCTGGCCTCCCCGACTCCCCCTTCCCTTTGCTCTGCCTCCCCTTCTGCCAGTATTCAGTGGCATTAGAGGTGGGGGAGGGCTACTATTGTGACTGAATGTAACCACCCCCCTGCCACAGCCAGTGTGTGTAGGGAGGCTGATTATCCCCCTTCCTTGTGTCTTCCCCTCCCCTCCCCCAGCTGAAGAGACTTTGAACTTAGGGGACCCTTGAGCCTGGAGTGGCCTTAACCCTGTGAGGAAGCTGGGAGGGAACCCCCACCCCCAACCCCCTTTCTGAGAGTGGTCAATGTTTACAAATCTCTGAGCCCCTCAGCCCAGGGACTCTGTACCCTGTTTCCATCCTATTTCCCCCTACCACCTCCCACATATGGGTCTTCCTGGGCCCTGGCTGCTCCCTCTTTCCTGGGGCGGGGCAAGGGAGGGGCCAGTCTGTTCGGTCTGCCTTTTTGCCCATACCCCAAATTCCATGTGACAATACCCCTCACCATGTAAATACCCATCCCACCCCTAAATAAAACTTAGTGTGTGTTCTCCCCTTATGCCTTAGCTGTCTCATTATTGGGGGTAGAGGGAAGATGGGGTCATGTCAACTCCAGAGAATGGAGCCAATTTGCCCCTGAGACAGCAGTCCAACATTTACCAAGAAAAGGATTGAAACTCCTTCAGAACATAAAGCTAGTCTACCCCCCAAGGAAACTTTCCGTAGACTTCACTTGTAGCTTAGGTAAAGAAATTCCATACTCTCATCCTTTACAATCACTTGGGTCCTGACCCTTGGTCAAATGGAGGGAACTCTGGAGACTGTGAGAAGGGGGCAAAATTGCAGCCTCTAACCTTCCCTCTGATCTCAAGATGCTCAGCTGCCTCATCAGCTCTCTCAAGACGGCATATATGCTCGTGGCAGCTGCTTATACTACCTATCCTTTTGTCTTTGCACTCCACATTCTGGAATATGGGTGCATCTCATTTTTCAATAGCCCTTAGTTTCTCTGGGCAGTCAAATGCCTAGAAAGGGACTTCTGGGAAGTAGAGAGGCAAAGCAGGGGCAGAGGCTAGGTACAGAGTTGGAATTGGTTCCTTTATGGAAAAACAGAAAATATAATAAAAATTAAAATAAAACCAGTTTTAAAAAGCCACTTCCTGGAGCTTCCCACTCTTGGCCCTGACCCTGGCCCTCCAGCACGGAGAGGCTCCTGACCAGGGAAGGCAAAGAAGAGGGTGGGGAGGTTCCCCCCAAATCCCATCCCCGTTATCTGGGGGAGGAAATGAGCCCCAGGGAGGAGGGAGCCCAGGCCCAGGTGTGTTCCACCAGTTCCCTCCCTCCCCCCCCAGCTCCTGGCCTGTAGTGTGGGGCATGGCCCTCCCTCCCCCGTCTTGGCCTGATATATTGGGGGTATGCAGCTAGTTCCAGATCTTGAGGAAGGAGTCCCAGGAGCCCGTGGCCACAGCCATACCATCATCGGTCACCCCAAGACAGCTAACACGGTTGTCATGGCCAGCAAGGACACCTGGGAAGAAGTTGATTGGAATCAGCCCTGTACTTGTCCCAGATCCCCGCACGCTTCCTCATGCACCTAGATTCCTCCCCAGAGTTCCTCTCACCTGCCCGATCGCCTTTCATGGCGTCCCAGATGTTGCAGTTGAAGTCGTCATAGCCAGCCAGCAGCAGGCGGCCACTTCGGGAGAAGGCGACGGAGGTGATGCCGCAGATGATGTTGTCATGAGAGTACATGAGCAGCTCCTGGTCTGCCCGAAGGTCAAAGAGGCGGCATGTGGCATCATCAGAGCCCGTGGTGAAGGCATAGCCATTTGGAAAGAACTGGCAGGGTGAGAACGGGAAGGGCATCAGAGTCAAGAGAAAGGTGAAAGACTATCAAAACCCATCATCTTCTCATACCCCACCCGGTCCCCTCACTCACGGCCACAGCATTGATGTCAGACTCGTGGCCTGTAAAAGTTTGCCGGCACATGGAGTCCCGAACATCCCACAGCTTGATGGAAGCATCACAGGCACCAGAGACGAAGCTTCGACCATCCGGAGCCAGAGATAGGGACATTACATCTCCACTGTGTCCTGCAAAGCCCACTGTCTGCTGTCCTGTTTCTATATCCCACAGGGCACTGATGGGAGATCACATGACATAAGAGGTAAGCAGGCAGAACACCCTGATATGCTTTCTCTCCATTACCTGCCCACCCGACGCCCCTCACCCCAGCCCCAGCTCAAAAATACTCAAGGAAAGGAGTGCCACAATTTCTTAGGCAGAAGTGGAGGGAAGGGCTTCCAGCCACAGAGAGGTTAACAGAAGCTTAACAGGAAAGGGATAGTGCAGGGATCTCAGGTGCCCCATTAAACAATCCCAATATACCCAATGTACAAAACAGAGAAGGTGCAGAGTGAGAAATCTAGGAAGGGCTTATGGGTGATCTCCCCAGGAACTCACCAGGTGGTATCTCCAGAGCTAGTGATGATCTGGTTATCATCTAAGAATCGGCAGCAGGACAGATATCCTGGGTAGAAGAAGAGGAGGAGTATGTGGGGGAGTCAGGACGGCTGTCATGGAAGGAAAGAAAATGCATCCCAACTGACTTCCCCAAGCCAGCATCCTCTTACCAGTGTGGCCTGGCAGCTCTCTGCTGACCCTGACATTGCCCTCTCGGGTTTTGAGACTGTAGATGGAACAGATGTTGTCTAGCCCCCCACAAGCCACAAAATTCCCTGAGGGCGCATAGGCACAGGTCATAACCCAAGAGGATCGGAGAGGGATAGCATGGACCTGAAGGGGAAAAGGGGGAAGGTATATAGGACATGGGGTCACAACTCAGCCTAGTCTTCAACCCAGGCTTCCTACCCCCCACACACACTTACCAGAGGGTTCCCTTCAAGGATCCACATATGCTGACCCTATTTACCTTATTGGTGGTATAACTGTCCCAAATGATGAGTTTTCCATCCTGTGAAGCACTGACCAGCAGCCTAAGGAGGAAGAAGCCAGGGCAGAGGAAAGGTTTGGAAGTCTAGATAGAAGTGGTGGGGGTGGGGGCAATCATGGCCTAGTTTCCTACCCAGAACAATTCCCCTTCATTCCTCCTTCCTGGATTCTCCTAGCTTTGACCTTGAAAAAATTCATTCCAAGCTTATTTCTAGACTAAAATGAGAGTTATACTAGACATTCTCCAATTAGGATATTCCGTGGTTCTACGTCAGTGGCTTCTACATAGGAATACTTATTTCCTCCTTGGTACTAAGGTTATGGTGGAAGTGGAAGTAGAAAGGCAGGAATGAGGACACAACCACAATCTGAACCCTAATGGAAAAGCCCTCCCCCAAAACTTCTCAGATCATTCCTCATGGGTCCAGCTCTCTTGACCAAAGCTTTCCTGATCCCCTAAAGACATTAAAGGCCAGCCACCCTAGGTATGATGGGCAAACATATGATGCAGAAGTTCTTGGCCACTATCTACCCTCCTTGAGCACTGTACCTTGAGTCTGTCCCCCAGTGCATGGCATAGATTTTTGCCAAGTGACCACGGAGGGTCCGTCGTGTTCTCATCTGGATTCTTCCAACAGGGTCCAGCCCAGCGGTTATCTGGGCAGAGGAGTTGGAGGTACAATGTAACACAAGGGAGGGTCATGAGGTTCAGAACCCAACGCATTCTATCTTGTTCTCCCTCAATCTCCCAAACCCTTCTCACCTGGGTCAATGTTGAATCCCCACATGCTTTCCGAGCATCCTGTGATGGAGAGAGAAAGGATTTGAGGGAAGGGAGGAGAGACCAAACAAGAGACCACAGTGGGAAATTGAGGTGGGGGAGGGGTACAAGAACAAAAAGAGGACAGGAAGTAGAGAGGAGAAAATGAGAAAGATCAGACAGATGAAAGTAAGCAGCAAGAAACAGGTTGGGGGAAGAGAAGATAGGAAAATTAGAAGAAAAAAAGTCACGGGAAAGTAGGGGAAGCTAGGAATAAAGAGGGATCAATACACCAGGAAATGAGAAGAGGAAGCCCCCTCATCCTAACCACTTTATGGCAACGACTGTGAACGCTTGACTCCCCACATCAGCCCCAGGACCTGTGCCCTTCCTCTCCAGCCTGCCCCTTACCCGTATCTGGTTCCGGAGCTGCTCCGCCTCCTGTCTCAGCTGCTCCAATTCACTCATGGTGGCAGCAGGGCAGCAGGGCCCCTGGGGGCACAGCTAGCTCTTCAGCCTCCAAGGAGATCTGGGGAGAGGGCCGAGTCAGAGGTTGGTGCCCCCAAAACATTCACGGGGCACGAGGGCCTGTGTCCAAAGGGCAAGGAGAACAAGATGCTCCGTCCTCCCTCCTGATTCCCACCCCAGAGAAAATAAACTCTGTCCTCAGAGCCCTCCTCCTGCCCAGGGCAATCAAATTGAAATCTAAGGATCACATACATACAAGTAGCAGTAAACTCTCCCTCTGCACCTTCACCAACTCAGACAAGACTGCCAGTCCTTTCCCTTCCTGAGCCAGCACTGGACACCCACCTTCAGAGTTGGAAGCCAGGACTGAGCTTGAAACAGCCACAGAGATATCCCATTTCTTTTCACTTCTGTCCCTTCCCACTCCCCATGCCCCAGTTCCTCAGGAAACAGTAGAAGAAAAATGCAAGGGGGGTCCCTTTTCCTCTTCCCACTCCCCCTCAAAAAATTCTAATGAGGAAAAGGGCTGATTTAAATCCAACCCCCACCCCACATATATACACACCACTTCGAAAGGGAAGGCTGGGTTGGTTCGTGGGGTTGCCTAGGCAACTGTCATCCAAAGAACACCTCACTGGCGTTCTTCATTGGCCGAATGCCCCACCACTGCCTGTAGCCCCGGCAACGACATCCCCAGCTAAGTCCCAAGGGGAACAGTGACCCATCCCCTTCCCAGCTTCCACCTAAGGGTTCTAGGCCTAGCAATCCTTCCTCAGGTTCTGGGGTGGTTGTTTACATGCACTGTGGAAAGCCCACAGATAGACAGTGGGCTCAATAGGAATCATCTCCAAACTAGTTACACCCTACTAGCCTCCTGTATGTGATCCTGCTACCCTACTGGGACTGGGGAACCCCCAGGCTGCTTCCTGCAGTCTCTTGGCCTTAAATCCTTCCTTTCCTCTCCAGGGCACTCAATGATAGCAAGCAGAAGCCCCAGGGAGCCACTAAGGAGTAATTAGATTCCTCCAAAGGAGACAGATAGACACTCCTGGCAGAGCAGCAGCACTGCCCTCTCCCAGTCCTATCACACTGTTAAGTGTTCTGGGGACCCAGGCATCCTGCTCCAGTCTACTCTGAATCCAGTATTCTGCTTTTCCCTACTTCAGGGACCAGGCATCCTAGTGTCATTTACGTTGAGATTTAAGCATGGCCCTTATTTTCTAAGCAGACACAGGTCATAGAATCATAAATTTATTGGAATGCCATCCACCTAGTCCAAGGGTTCTTTATTTTTGGATCATAGATCTCTTTGGCAGTCTGGTGAGGCTCCTGGACCCATTCTCAGAATGTTATTAAATGATAAAGTAAAATACACAACATGACAAAATAAATTATATTGAAATAGTTATCAAAATAAAACTCAAAAAAAAAGTTTAGCAATCTTAGGTTAAGAACCCCTTACCACTCCAGCCCCCTTGGCTCAGTTTCTTCAAAACTGAGACCCAGAGAAATGACTCGGCCAAGATCTCACAGATATAAATCAGAAGTGAGATTTTAACCCAGACCCATCCCTCTTTCCACTACACCACAAGTTCTGCCCTGTTCCCACCTAGTGTCTCTCACTTGGTGGAAACCAGAGCCCTCGTGGAGCCTGGTAGACCCTCCTCTTTAAGGGAACCAGTGGTCATATTTTCCTACAGCTTCCACTTTCCTTCTCCCCACCAGCGTCTCCCCTTGTTCCCCCAATACCTGGACCATTAGGGGTGCCCTCCACATTGGATATCCTGGGAGAGGAGAGGGTGGGGAGTGAAGAACAGAAACCCCTTCTCCCACTACTGAAGGCCTCACCCCAAAACGAGGGAAAGGAAGGGTGGATGCTTCCCATCACCCTCCCGAGCCTCTTTTTCGGCCTGAAAGGATCCTGGGGTGCAGGAAGCCCCAAGGGAGTTAGAAAAAGAGGAAGCAAATGTAGGATGGGCAGATTCGGACTTAAGGGTACCAAAGAGGTCCCCTAGCCTCCCTAAAAGCTAGGGAGTTAGGCGACTGAGTAAAAGACCCAGTGCCCAGGGACTGAAAAGAGGAAAGTCTTCTGCGACCCCCCACCCCCACCCCATGTCCTCCTGGAGCGTTTCCGGAGATCAACCAAGTGCCTGCATGGGGGGGTCGGGGACTAGCTGGACTTGCTCGGGAGGTGGAAGCTCCAGGTACGGAGAATGGGAACTGAAACCACTGGACGGAGGTAAAGGGGGCAGGGGGGAGAGAGGGAAGGGAGGAGTGTCTCCCCCACCCCCGGCCCTCACCCAAATACAACCGGGGTCACCGGGAGAAGCCAGGGGAAGGAGGGTAGGAGGGTCGAGGGAACCCACCCCACACCAACGACCCCACCCCCAACGCGGTAGGCGGCCGGGGGCGTGGTCCACGGGGTCCTGGGCTGGGGTGAGGGGGCGAGCGGAATGTTCTTGGGGGGCGAGGGTCCCCCACTTCCACTTCCGGGTTCGGGAGCGGACCGGGCACGACTGGGGGAAGAGGGTAGGAGGCAGGGCCGGAGAGTTACGTCCGCTCCCAGGAGGCCAGGCCCCGGAGGCGGAAGGAAGATAAGCTCCCCCAGCGCAGGGGGGTGGGGGTGGGGGAGATTGGGGGCTCTGCGGGAACGGGGGACTCCTTTTGCCCGCGGAGGTACCTGTGGTGGTGGATCTCTGCGGTAGGAAGGGGGGGGTCGCAGGGACGCGCTCAAGGTCCCTGTCTCCCTCCGCGGCGGAGGCGGCGGCGGATGGATCTCTCAAAGTCTTCCCAAGTGAGTGCAGCCTACACAGCTCTCCCCGCAGCGGAGGGATCCCGCCCGCTCGTGACGTGATGGCTGTGGCCCGCCGCGCCCTGGGTCCGGCCGAGGAAGAGACCAACTGGCGTAGGAGGGTACGGCGTGGAAAAGCGCGCCGCACGACGCGGGCGTTCGCTCCGTGCCCGGCACAGACGGGCAGGTTCGCTGTGTCCCTGCGGGACGAAGCCGTAAGGAGGGAATCGTGCCCCCCAAGCGGAGCAGAAGCTCCCTCCAGGGACCGGTCCCGTTGGTACCAGCCCAGGAGGGGTGGAGGCGTGAAGCCGCTTGGCAGTCACATGACCGCCCCCTCCTCCCCTCCCGGAATAGGTGGTTCCGGAATGGGAGGAGGGTGTGCGAAGGCCTTCTTACCGATCCTGACCGCGCCCCCGCCCGTCCGGGGGACCGCCGGGTCCGGCCCCGATCCGACCCGACCCGGCGCGGGGGGCGGCGGAGGAACAAAGGGGCCTCCTGCAAGGGCGGCTCCTGCTGAGCGCTTAGGGTGTCTCTGGGCCAGGCGGAGTGGGTAGAGGGCAGGTGGAGACACTTGGAGGCGGGCAGACCCGGGTTCAAATCCTGCCTCCTGCCATTCATTAAAAGCTGTGTGATCCAGGGTGAGTCGCTTAGAGGTTCTGTGTGCCTCAGTTTCCTCAGCTATAAAGTAAGGCCACCGGACTTCACCTGAAAGGTCCCTTGCGACTCTCAACCCGTGATCTTACAAAACGGTGCCAAACCGGAGTTCTATGGACTTGAAGTTAGGAGGACCCGTGTTAGACGCTCGCTAGCCGTGTGCCCCTGGTGAACTCACCGCGCCGGATTCCCCGCCTGTGCAATGAGGGCGTTAGACTGGACGCCCCACCCCTCCCGGGGTCTCTCCAGCTCTAGTGAGGACATTAGACTAGATGTACCACTCCCCCCCCCACCCCGGTCTCTCCAGCTCTAGTGAGGGCGTTAGACTGGATGTACCTCCTGCCAGGTCCCTCCAGCTCTAGTGAGGGCGTTAGACTGGATGCATCCCTCTCCCGAGGTCTCTCCAGCTTTAGGGAGGGGGTTAGACTGGATGCCCTCCGAGGTCCCTCCAGCTCCAAGTCTGTACTTTACCTGCTTATGTACAGCTCTAGAAGAGTCAGTGTGTGGGAATGGAAGCCTGGGTCCCACTTCTGACTCCTGGTGTGATTCTGTCCCCTTTCTAGCTCGTCTCTTCACCCCAAGTGCCGGTTTGCTTCATTGCAAAATGAAGATTATTAATGCCCTTCTTCTTCTACAGAAGCGATAGAGATCATGAATATGAAGGGCAGAGATAATGATCTCACCTTGAGGTAGCGGAGTCCATAACTGTCTCTAGATAGTCTTCACTGTCACCGTCTGTGGCCCGTTGTAAATGGATCGCTATGCCTGTGTTGTAGAGCGACTTGCCCACAGTGACACAGCTAGTATAAAAGCTGGGAGTCCAGTTCTTTTAATTTCCAGGCTAGCGTTCTTTCCATTGAATGGTTAATCCATAAAACCTGTGTCTCTCGCTTCAGTATCTCAGGTTGTGAGCACCTGAGAAATAATGGCGTTGAAAGGCAAGTTTATTGAACTACAAATGTGATCTTGGGCAAATCGCTTTTCAGGACCCCAGTTTAACAAGCCCATTGGACATCAGGAGGAGGGTATGGATGATCAGTTGGACGCTAACCTTTCAAACAGGGTCTCTAAGCTTCAGTGTCTTTTGTAAAATGAGGGCAATAATACTGAAGAAGGATGACCTGTGAGTGCTGTGGTTGCCCTTGTCGTGTTAATTTGTTAATTTGCATCAAGCTCCAGAACATTTCATAGCTCCCTGGAAGAGATCAGGAGTAGAACATGCATTTGGATGGACGACCAACTAGCTCACCTAGCAGCTAGGTGGCAGGGTGAATCGAGTGCTGGGCAGTCAGAAAGGAATGAATTCAAATCCTGCCTCAGATACACTATGACCCTGGGCAAGTCACTCAACTTGTCTGTACCTCTTTCCTTATTTGTATAGAAGGAATGTGTATGTCTAAGACTCGGGGCCCTGTGTATGAGATACTAGTCAAACAAAATCATACAGTACTCAATATTTCTCAGTGTGTGTGTATGTGTGTAACTTAGACAATACAAATAGATAATTTGAGTGCATAGTTAGCAGGAAGAGAGCAAATTGGATTGCATTTGGGAAATTAATTGCACAACTTTTAAAATTCCTCCAAACTTCTCCAGGTCCATCTTTTTAATACCGATGTTTTACTGATTGTTATGGAGCTGCAAGCCATGGAACACTACAGTCTCCTAAGAACTAAAAATGGCTGTCACCCAGAGTGGTGGATACACGCATAACATACAAGAAACCAGGAATTTCAAAGAAGAACCAGAGTAAAGGCTTTCGGGGAGATGTATGATCAAAAAAGATGTATTGGTCAAGAAGATGGGTTGGTCATGCCAGGAGAGGGGTAACTGGGACAGCCCGTGAGCTCTATTCATGTGCTTTACTTGTGTTCTCACAATATCCTAAGCAAACACAGCTCTCAGCAATGGATGGGCCCTGTGACAAACTTCAGGCCTGCATGGTTGGGCTTCCATCCGCATAAGTGGAGGGAATGCCTATATCGATGAGAGTATCTGAATAATACTAATACTTTTTACTTCAAAGACTCTTTATGAGGGAACGTGCTTTGTAAACCTGTAAGCACTGAATAAAGGGTTTGGTTACTCCACAGCCCCTTCAACTCTTAAAGATTTATATATGCACCCAGGGATTCAGGATATTATGTTTGTCTAGCATCTTACAGCTTGCAAAAGACAGCTTATTTGATCTTCGCAACTCTGTGAACTAGATAGTGAAAGTATGAAGCTTTGTGTAGATCCACAAGAGAGAAAGGACCTGGGGGGTTGTGTGTTGTGTCCACACATGTGCCTCACTACTACTCTTAATTTTCCCATGGGTGATGTGTATATTTGTGGAACAGTGTACCCAAGGCTTATGGGAAAAATGTTCTATAATTACTGTTCTTACAATGTCATATATTTGTTCTATAATTGCTGTTCTTACGATGTCATATATTTGGTTCACATTTATTACATTTAGGGAATTTTGGGAGTGGAAGCTCCGGCCACCATCACAAATCAACATCTCTCCTGGTCCAGGCTGTATCCTTAAAATGTGCCAGGCTCTGAGTTAGATACTATAAATGAATTTATTTAAATTATTTAAGGTAAATTTGGCTAGCTAAAGAAATGAATATTAATAAAAAGAATGAAATAATCCCACCTGACAAGGAGCATATGCTTTTTGGTTTTTTGGCAGGGCAGTTGGGGTTAAGTGACTTGCCCAAGGTCACACAGCTAGAGGAGCATATGTTTTAAAAGAGAAAAGTGCCTAGAGCCAGTAAGCCATCAGCTGGCAGGGACCTTAGAATATCTAGTCTAATCGCATTGTCTCTTCCCTCCTTTCACCCCCTCTCCCCTTAAAAAAAAATCCCCAAGGACCTATAACAAATTCAGTATACACATATAATTCTTTGCTGACAGCAGACTCATTCCAGCATCTCAGTCTCTTAGAGATAAATTAGTCAACTTACCCTGAACACAAACTTCTTCTACAGCGTCCTCAACAAATGGCCATCCAGGCTTTCTTTGATGAGCTCTAGTGATTTCTAGCTCTAATCATTAAATTGTTTTTTTTTTCATTTTGAATAAACTGAGAAACCCATTTCCCATAGTTGTTGCTTATTTTTTATTTATTTTATCTCCCCTCCTCTATCTAGGCTTAACATTGAGGTTGCTGGCTATTTTAACAGTAAAACAAAGACATAAATATTTAAACTTTCAGCTAAACTATATAAATATTTAAACTATCAAAAAGTTCACATTCACATTCATTTTTAAGGATCTCTGCAGCTCAAGATAGCTCCAATTTGCAACTCTGTGGATCCAGATTAGGAAGAAAGGAAGGAAACAAATATTAAGTGCCTAGTATGTGCCAGGCTACTAGCACTAAGCTCTTTACAAATAGTATCTCATTTGACCCTCACAACAACTCTTCAAGGAAGAGTTATCCTCATTTGATAGGTGTGGAAACTGAGGAAAATAGAGGTTAAGTGATTTGCCCAGGGTCAGACAGCTAGTAAAGTCTGAGCTTGGATTTGAACTCAGGTCTTACTGTCCAGGCCCAGTGCCACTGTGCTACCTAATAGCCAATTAAAAGATTCTCAATTCTCACATTTAGAAGGATTAAATTTAGTTCTATCAAGAAATAAGTTTTCTTTTGTCATTTCTTCACCCATCTCAGTTAACAGCTTCTCCAGAACAGTTAAACTCTAAGTGTCCTAAGACTCTCTTTATTCAACTGTCACTCCCAAGATTCTATTGCCTTTTAATCCAGTAACAGTTATTGTAGTTTCTATCGAAGAAGCTATTGAAGCTGGTGTCACATTTATATTTCGCCAAAATATGTCTCTGTGTTTCACTCTCTATGTCTCTGTCTGTGTCTGTCTTTTTCTTCTCTCCCTGCTTCCCTCTTCCCATTGCGCCCATAGAGTAGAAAAGAGAGCAGGTGACTGGCGGTGGGGAAGACCTAGGATGGAATCCCACGCCTTACTTGCCAGCTTTGTCACACTGTGCAAGTCGCTAAATTTTGAACGTCTTCAAAATGAGATGATCGGGCTCAGTGACTTTTATGATCACTTTCAGCTCTAGATCTGTATCTAGCCTTTGAGTCCAAGAATATGTCTAATCCCTATTCTACATGACAAATCTTCAAATGTTTAAAGACGTATTTCCCCTAAATCCCCTAAAAAATGTTGTCTATACGTTTCTTATTGACACACCACCTCCAGTGCTCTAGCATCTGCACCAAATTCAGTGTGCTTTGAGGAGTGAAGAGTAAGGAGCCAAATCAAGGTTCCAGGATCCATCACTTGAGCTATCCACTTGATTTTCACTTTGTAAATCATTTCCTGAGCCAAACAAAGAGAGATACTCAGTTTCAAAAGGCTCAGAGGCCAAAACCAACAGAGACACATTATGGCCAGGAAGAGGAACAGACCTGAATTCAGTTGCAGGAATTCTTGGTCTGGGGTCTCTGAATTTTGTGTGTATAGTGTGTATGTATAGTGTGTATATACCCACACTTTTAATAAAATTGGTTTCCTTTCTAATTCTACGTGTTTTATGCATTTAAAAACATCATTCTGAGACAGAGTTCGCCAGACTTACAGAGAGGCTCATGACACAAAAAAAGGTTAAGAGTCACTGAGTTGAAGGTTAGATATAGGAAAGAAGATTCTTCATCCTTCAATTCTGATTCTTTCCTTCTTCTCCCCCTCCCTTTCTCCTTCTCAGTTTCTTGGCTTTCTCTCCCATCCTTTGGCCTTCAGTATTCTCCTGAGCCTGTGTTAGCACTACGTTGGCTCGTTAGACTCCAGGCTCAGTCCTATTTAAACCAGTAAGAGCCCTCCAGGAGACCTAGCCTGGGACAAAGACCACACACGTCACTCTCACCTCGGGGCTCTAAGATCATCGGGATAGAGGGGTTTTCCTATCCCGCTCTACCTTTTTTATAGCTGACCCCCGGCCTCGACCCTCCTATCTCCTCCCCTTTCCCCTCCCCCTCCCCCTCCCCATCCCCGTCAGAAATTCCTAGGGGCACTTGGCCCTTTAAGACGGAGGCGCCGGCCTGGGTTATTGTCTGCGCTCCCCACCAATTGGAAGAGTGAGTGGGGGTGGGGGATCCGATATTCTGATTGGCCGGTCCTTAAGCACCCTCTCCCCACCTCCCGGGTCCCTGGAGCTGTCCGGCTATCTCGGTGCTGATCCCGCTGCTGCTGCTTGGGTCCACGGCCTGGAACCGCCGCAGGAGCTGGAGCCGGAGTGGAAGCAGCCACCATGAGCGGAGGTGTCTACGGGGGAGGTGAGCAAGCCCCGAGACCCTGGCCTTCAAGCCAGGTCATTTCACACCGCACCCCTAGCCTGGTGTGTCCAGTTCCCGCAGCCCCAGTCCTCCATTCCTGGTAGCTCCTAGCTGGTTCATATCTGCAGGGCAAGTGTCCCATGGCCGGCATTCGTCGAGCATTCCTCACATCCCTTAGGGCCCTCATCAATCCTGCCGCTCCCTTATTAGCTGCTCACGGACTGCCTTCTCCCAGGCATTCCCTCACCTCAACTCAGAACCTCAGATCTTGTGGATGCGAGGAGCTCCCCTCTGCCCTGGCACATTTAATCGCCCCCTCCATGTTCAGCATTCCACAAATCTCCCCAATGTGTCTATGTTTCTACTTTCCCCTGAAATCCCACAGATGATCCCATGCCCAAAATGCCCATTTGAGTTGTCGTTTATGGAGGAAACTCCTCCCTCTCCTCTGATCTCATGTTCACCTGGTCTCCCTTAGGTGGAGTTTGGGGGAGTGGGGAGAGTCCCCTTGCCCTGACTCCATTTCTCCCTGAGCCTTCTGAGGTAGGGTTTGGGAGAGGGAAAACCCCTCTGCTCTGACCTGCAATCTCTTCCCCCTCCTCCCTCCTCCCCCTGGACACACACACAGATGAAGTTGGAGCGCTGGTTTTTGACATAGGTTCCTTCTCAGTTCGAGCAGGGTACGCAGGGGAGGACTGCCCCAAGGTGAGCCTTCCAGTTCCCTCACCAACTGACCTAAAGTCCACATCAGTCCTACTTCTTTCCCTCTTGGTCCCCAGAACCCCACTCCCTTCCTTCATACATAAACACCCTGAAGGAGTTAAAGGAAGGCTCCCGATAGTTTGGGAAAGTCTTAATATGGGTTCAATAGAATGGTGATGTGAGCTCTGGGAATGGGATAGGTTTGGCAAGAACAAAGGCATGTGGTAATTGGAAAGGGGTTGTTTAGGGATATAAAGTAAAGTGGAGAAAAGAAAAAGTGACCATAATCTGCTCTCCCTTCCTCCCTCCAGGCTGACTTCCCCACTACAGTAGGGTTGCTGACACTGGAGGAGGGGGGTGGGCTGGAGCTGGATGGAGAGAAGGAGAAGAAGGGGAAAACATTCCACATCGACACCAATGCCCTGCATGTGCCACGGGATGGGGCTGAGGTCATGTCACCCCTCAAGAATGGCATGAGTAAGGGAGACCCCTGTCTGGGGACACTTCTGCTGCAGCCGTTGACCCTGTCCCATTCATTATGACCACAGTATGCCCCCGACCAACCCCCACCCCAGACACACAGCCAGCTGTTGCAAAGCTGATCAGGACCTCCCCTCACCAGGTCCCAGGGCCACCAAGTTTTCCTTATTTCCTCTCTGCCCGCCCCCCCAACTTCAACCATATTTACTTCCGAGGTCCCTAGAGTAGGGAAAGGGGTCTGGCTTTTCTACTCAGGCCTACCCCCACCCCATTTTTCTCTTCCCTCCTCTTCCCACCTCTCCTTCGTACACCTCTGTCTTTGTCTCTTTTTCTCACACACCCTAACACATACTCCTGTCTGTCTCTATTTCCTTCTTCATTTCGTTTACTGCCTCTCCCCCTGAAACATGTCTGCCTGTCTCTCTTTCTTTCTGTATTTCTCTGTATATCTTTCTTTTCTCTATCCTTTTCTCCTCTCTCTCTGAATCTTCCTCTGTCTTCCTCTTCCTTACTTTCCTCTCTCTTCACTATCATCCTGTTTCCTTCTTCTCTCTGCCTCTCTTCCCCACATATGTCTGTCTCTTCCTCTCTCATCACCCCTCCTCTCCCATACCTCTGTCTCCTCCTCCCCTCCCGGTGCCCAGTTGAGGACTGGGAGTGTTTCCGGGCCATTCTGGATCACACTTACAGCAAACATGTCAAATCGGAGCCAAATCTGCACCCTGTACTCATGTCTGAGGCCCCGGTACGTACTCCCAGTTCTGGGTCCCCTTGCCTCTGGAGTCTGTCCTTCATCTTAATCAGCCCACCCTAGAATCCTTCATCTATCGCCTTATTTCTACATTTGACCCCAACCTTGGGACCCCATCTCTCTCCCCCTCAAAATCTTCACCAAAACTGGACCCTATCTCCCCTTTCCTCCAGTTATCATTTCTCCACCTACCCTCTTCACAAGTGTTCCTCATTTTCATATTCATATACCCCTCTCCCTTATCTCTGAATGGGGATAGGACTCACTCACTGGGGCAGGGAGGTTTGACAGTAAAGATCATTTTGCATTATGTTAGTTGGCCTGGTCCCTGGCCTCTTTGCACTCTAAGTGTGAGTGTTTATGAACACGTTCATTTGGGTATATATGTATGTGCATGTTAGTGCATAATCTGGTGTGTCTGTGTGTATGTGTATGTGTATGTGCATGTTAGTGTATTTATCTCCAACCTAAACCCCACCTTATCCTCTCTCTCCCCGCTTCCATAGTGGAACACTCGAGCCAAAAGGGAAAAACTCACAGAGCTAATGTTTGAACAGTACAACATTCCCGCCTTCTTCCTGTGCAAGACAGCAGTGCTCACCGCGTATCCCCTGGGCTGGCCACAAAAAGGGGAGTCATGGGGGCACACTGGGAGCACCAAATGAGGAAGGTAGTTGGTCGCTGAAGCAAGCTGAGTCTGGGCTTGATTCGGTGGAGTGAGTGCCCTTCAAGGTTAGGTTGCTAACCCCCTTCCCACAATAGAGGACTGAGCATTGGCATTTTCTCCTAACCCCTCCTGACTCCTCTCAGAGGAACTGAAAGGGCCTGAGCAGCTAAGATGCCCAAGGACAGCAAAATGGCAGGATCAAGAGGAGAAGTTTCATACTAATTCCTCCATACCCCTACCCTTAACACAGGATAGGATGAGGCAGGAAGGCAGGAAGAAATGATAGTCAAAAAGGGAGGGTAGGGGTGGGGGTATAGATGGAAGGGGATAGCAAGGTAAAGAAGTGACCTGGCCAAAAGAATGGCAGACAAATGTGGAAAGAGGAATGTGTCTTTAAAAAAATTGTCAGTGAATATATTAGCAAATAATACCCAGAGAAGTCTATGGTTGGGCCTTGACTCACTAGTAATTAACTGCATGTAGTCTAGGGATCTACAGGAAGGTAAGTGGCTCAGTGGATAGTGCTTAGATCTAGAGTCAGGAAGAACTGAGTTCAAATCCAGCCTTAGACACTTACTAACTGTGTGACCCTGGACAAGTCACTTCACTTCTGTTTGCCTGAATCCACTGGAGAAGGAAGTGGCAAACCACTCCAGTATCTTGGCCAAGAAAACCCCATGGACAATATTGGCAAGCTACAGATCACAGGATCATGATGAGTTGGACATAAGTCAACGACAATAGGCCTAGGACCCAGTCTAAGTTCTGAGAGGCTCATCACCCAGCCGATCATAGAATAATGAATTATTTGGCCGTAACATCTCTCAAAAGCCACCTGCCAAGGAAGAAAGTGGCTGTTATCTGTGTGGGGGAGAATCACAGACCTTAGAAAACATTGAAATGAACATACAGAGAAGCGAGAGACAGGATCCCTGCCTTCAGGAAGCTTAAAATCTAGTTGAGGGGACAATACACATGAGAAGCAAATTAGTAATGTTGTGTGTGTATGTGTGGGGTGTGGTCAGAATTCAATGAGTGGCACTGGCAACAGATACCCCAAGGTCCTAGAGGAGGGAGACCTCAGTAGGCATCGGGGGCTGGGGGTGGGGAGTATTCACGGAAGACTTTCTGGAGGAGGTGAAATTTGAACCTGAAAGGAAAGTCTGAGACCTGGAAAGGAGGGGTCAGGGGATAGGCCTAAGGCTGATGAGTGTTATAAATTGACCGGTGGTGGGGGTCAGAGGGATGCTTCTTCCAGCATCATCTTCACTTTGTTATTGTCTCTGACTTATTCCAACTGGGCCAGCTTTGCAAATGGGCGTTCAACAGGCCTGGTGCTGGACAGTGGGGCCACCCACACCACAGCCATCCCTGTGCATGATGGCTATGTCCTGCAGCAAGGTAGGACCTTGGTGGGGAGGAATCAGGGGCTGAGTTGGTGGGTGATGGGGTCGTAGGGAATCCCATAGCCAGGTCTCTGAGGTTTCATACCCCAATCCCCACCTTGCTCGTTAGGCATCGTGAAGTCACCCCTGGCCGGGGACTTCATCTCTATGCAGTGCCGAGAGCTGTTTCAGGAAATGGCCATTGACATCATTCCGCCTTACATGATTGCAGCAAAGGTAAGAACCTATGCAGGAGCAAATGAACCATCGCGCCCTCGGAGAATCAGAGAACCATCATGTCATCAGAGTCATGGAACTGTAGTCCTGGGGTGGGGGTGGGGGGTACTGGGACTACTTTCTGGATCCTCCATCAATCAAAACACATTTGTTAAGTTCCTACTACTTGGCTATTGACAAACATAGAGAGATACAAAGACAGAAAACAGATCCTGACCTTAAAGAATTTCTACTCTATAGGGGAAATTATAAAACCATGGACCATCAGAACCATAGGAAACTGAGGCCCTGAGAGGACTTTGGCCCATTGTCAACCACTCAGTGGCAGACATAAGACTAGAATTTAGTTCTGCTCACTCTTAAGATTCTGCTTCCCTGACCTTTCAGTTCGTTTCCTGTGTGCACCCATTCCTTTCCTTCACTTGGTTTCCAGCTGACTTTCAAGTAGCTAATCCCTATTAAGGAGTTAGGGGCAACTAAGTGGTGAAGTGGTTAGAGTACTAGGCCTGGAGTCAGGAAAATTCATCTTCCTGAGTTCAAATCTGGTCTCAGACACTAGCTGTATGACCCTGGGCAAGTCACTTAACCTTTTTTGCCTCAATTTCCTCATCTGTAAAATGAGTTGGAGAAGGAAATGGCAAAATACTCCAGTATCTTTGCCCCAAAAACCCCAAATGGGGGCATGAAGAGTCGGATAAGACTGAACAACAATAACATTAAGGAGTTGCAGTTGATCCCAAAGACATCTTTATTCTACCTGGAAACTCAAAGACCCAAAAGACTAAAGATCTAATGATGGAATATTAGACACAAGGACAGAATCAGACCTTAGAAATCACATACTCCAATTCCCTCCCCCTTTACATATGAGGAAATGAGACCCAAAAGAGGGAAGTGACTTTCACAGAGCCACTTAGAGGGTTGCTAGACCAGCTGAGACCAGAACCTAGATCTGATATCTAGCCCATTGTCAAGGAGACTCAGTCCCATTCTTTTCCCCTCCCAGTGAATTTATCCACTTTGTTTCCTGTTTGGAAATATCAGGTTGAAAGCTACCCTCTTGCATACTGAACAACAGGGGTGTTTTCACGCCCTTCTTGACTCTATGCTGAAGCAGGATGGAATGAACTCCATCTTTTTGTTCACTCACAGAAAAGCTAGAATGGTTTTTTAAAGGTTTTCATGGGGGAATAATGGCGAGAGGTGGGAGGCAGGGGCTGACTTTTGGAGCTCCTTTTCACTGTTTCTCCCTTAGAGCTCCTGAGGCAGTTGTGGACTCTCTTCTGTTTGACATTGGCAGTGGAAAGAATACAAGACTTGGAGTCAGACAACCCTCCTCCTCCCCCCCTACTAGTCATTTGACCATGGGTACTTACTCTGAGCTCCAGTTTCCTTTTCTGTAAAATGGGGATAACAAAACCTCTAGCGCCCACCTCACTGCACTTGGCAAAATTTATAGACTTGATGATGACGTAGACCCAGAAGGAGCTCATCCTAATGAGGGAGAGATAAAGGAAGCCAAGATGCAGAAAAAGTAGGGCCAATGGAGAGTAGAGTGAAGTGAGATCGTTGCTCTGTACCTCTCCACCCCACCACAGGAGCCAGTCCGGGAAGGAGCTCCCCCAAACTGGAAGAAGAAGGAGAAGCTACCCCAGGTGTCCAAGTCCTGGCACAATTACATGTGCAATGTGAGGCACCTGAGACCCTTGATTTCCCTGCCCACCCCCCTACAGTTTCTAAAGTGTTCTCATTCCTGCTGCCTGGGCAGTTTCCTCTTCCCTGTCCTGGCTCCACCCTGGCCCAGACTCGTAGCCCTGTCACTGCTTTGCCCCCAGAACTCCCTTCCACACTCTTTTCCAGGTTTCCCTTTTCTCCCTGGTCCCTCCTTCCTCTGTTCCCCAAGCCCCTCTAGAACTTCCCAGCCCTGGGGAAGGGAAAGGGAAAGTTGAGGTGAGGCCTCAGGGATTGCTATCTTCCTCAACCCCTCCCTGGAGGATAGGAGGTGATCCAGGATTTCCAAGCTTCTGTGCTGCAGGTCTCCGATTCTCCCTATGATGAGCAGTAAGTGAGATTCTCTGTGGGTAAGGGTTGGGACTGTTGGCTGGAATTTCATGGCTGGGGCCCCTAGAGGGTAATTGGTGGGGGAGAACACCTATTTCTCAGGAGGAAAACAGCAGGATCTGGTGTGGGAAAGCCAGTGGTGTGTTTGCATGCGCTCTCCAGGCTCTGTGCACCCCTACTTCCCCTTCCCCTTCCCCCCACCCCTCCCTCCTCCACACACATCCAAGATTGAGACAAGGCCAGGGCTAGGGCTAAGGGGAGGGCGAAGAAAGGGTTTGAAGCTAGGATCAAGAGGAAGGCAGGAACTCACAGTTTTAGGGCCACCCCCATATACTCATCTTTCACTAACAGCCCCAGATTGCCTTTCATCTCCACTACTTTTCCCTAGGAACGCCTCTTCCTGGCCAGCTACTATACTAACCTTCCTTTTCCCTATGCCCCGGGCAGGGTGGCCGCACAGATGCCCACAGTCCACTATGAGATGCCTAATGGGTACAACACAGATTATGGGGCTGAGAGGCTCCGCATCCCCGAGGGGCTGTTTGATCCCTCCAATGTCAAGGTGGGGCCGGAGTCCTGCGGTGGGGGTGGGGGGTACTGAGACTACTTGTCTGGATCCCTGAGATGAGCAAGTCCTGGGATGTCCTGAGGAGAATGGGCCTTGGACTGTTCACTGGGGCCCGAGGGGAGTTTGGCCTGGTGGGGTTGGACCCTGGGATCTTGAAGGGAATGGGAGCTGGGTAGTGGGGTCCTCAGGGTGATGGGGATGCTTCATGAGATAGACAGCTATAATTCCAGATGTCTTGTCTTCCTTCAGGGTCTGTCAGGCAATACCATGCTGGGAGTTGGCCATGTAGTGACTACCAGCATTGGGATGTGTGACATAGATATCCGACCGGTGAGTGAAGCTGCCCCTGGGCCTCTGTGAGGGGAACTGGGATATGGGAGGAAGAGAAAGAGAGGGGAGAGGTGGGCTGAGGCAGTAGTTACCTCTTCAACACCAGCTCATCCTTATCTCATACCCCACAGGGTCTCTATGGCAGTGTCATTGTCACTGGAGGGAACACACTGTTACAAGGTTTTACTGACCGACTCAACCGAGAACTCTCCCAGAAAACACCCCCGGTAGGGATGCCTTTAGGCCCCAGGGATCGTGGCTCTCCATTTTCAGGACCCAAGCCTCCTTACCTGCATCCCCTTTCTCTTCCTCTAAGCCAGACTTCCTTCCTAGGCCTGAGGCACTCACCCACCTTGGAGGAGGGATGATCCATATGGAGATTCCTACTTTTTCCTTTCTTCTCATGTAGCTGCTCCAGGCCCTCTCCCATACCAGGCCTTCCCAGGACCTGGGTCTCCTAATTTCTCCAACCTGGACCTCTCTCCTTACAGAGCATGCGGCTGAAACTCATTGCCAGCAACAGCACCATGGAACGGAAGTTCAGCCCCTGGATTGGGGGTTCCATTTTGGCCTCCCTGGTAAGGGGAGAAGATAGATGGGATAGAGTGGAGGAGTGGACTGGGGTGGGGTTCAGAATGGAGAAAATGGCTAGGAGAACAGGGTAGTAAGGAAAGATCTTGGGAAAGAGTCAAGATATGGGGGAACACACAACACCACAGTATCTCAAATATTGCTTTGCACAGAATGGACACCTGAATCCAATCCAACAGAACCTTACAAATTGTCTACTTTGTGAAGACTACTGTAACAGGTTGTTTAGGTAGAAAAAAAATGTTCTCAGACTTGGCCTTTAGGAAATTATTAGTAACCCTAGAAAAAGCTGTTGCCATACACGGGTGGGGCTAAAAGTTGTCATGCCAAGGGTGGAGGAGCTCAGTGAGGTGGTGCCATGAAATTGTTCATGAAGACAGCTATTTCTTAGAAGTTTGAAAGTGAAGGGTGGATTGAGGTGGGATGGTAACTATAGAGGCTAATATAATTAAGAATAGATAGATAGATAGATAGATAGATAGATAGATAGATAGATAGATAGATAAATATATAGAAACTATAGAGGCTAATATAATTAAGAAAAGATAGATAGGTAGATAGATAGATAGTAACTATAGAGGCTAATATAATTAAGAAAAGAGATAGGCAGACAGATAGATGATGGATGGATGGCTGGATAGATGGCTAAACGACGGCTAGATGGATGGATGGATACATAGACAGATAGATAAATTTGGGGTTTGGAAATTTTTTTAGGATAAGGCAACCTAAACATTTTTGAGGGTCAAGAAGAAGAAGGCAGTGAAGAGGGATAGACTAAAGATACAGAAAAAGGAAAGGGGCATTAAGGAAGCAAAGGTCAAGTGAGAATCCAGAGCACAGATGGGTAGATTAGTCTGGGGAAAGAGGAGGCATAGTTCTTTCTTTGAATATGGTAGGGGAGGGAGGACAGGGGCTTCGGTATCTGGGAGTGAGAGAAGAGGCCAAGACAGGAGAAAGGAAAAATGTCACTAGAGGGAATGGAGCAAGAGGTGTCCTGGAATGGCTTTCTAAGCCGGGCTAGGAGAGAATAGGACTCGAAGTGGGAAGAAATCGCCCTTTCCCTACAAGTCCTGAGGCATTCCCCTTTCCCAGGGCACCTTCCAGCAGATGTGGATCTCCAAACAGGAGTATGAGGAGGGAGGGAAGCAGTGTGTGGAGCGCAAGTGCCCCTGAGATGCAGAGAGGGAGAGGGAAAAGGGGGTCTGAGGAAAGAGAATCCCAGCCTGCTTTTCCCAACTCCCCTCCCCCCAAATACTCCCGGGAGAGGACACCCCCCCCCAACTCTCACTCTCTTTTTCTCTTTCTTTTTCTCACATACACCTATCACCCCCACCCCTTACACACAGAGAATCCCCACTAGACCCACTCTACTGTTTCTGTTGTAATGTTTCAGTTTGGCAAATAATAAAAAAAAGTTTTTAAAAAATAAAAAGAAGGAAAAATAATCTAGCTCCAGAGTAGGGGACTCCTGGGGAGGGAAGGGAGGGAGAGCCAGAAAGTGGAATTGCTGGGGAGGATAGGGCTGGAAGGATGGGGGTGGGGAGGTGCAGGGTCACAGGGTCCTTTCCACCTCTAGCTGAGATCTCATGATCCCCGTGTTACATCAAATCTCACAGAGGAGACAACGGATTTCATGGAGGGAGCTGGCAAGAGGAAGGCAGGGGCTACATAAACCGTGGCTTAAAACAAAAAAGACTTCTCCATGATAAGCTCCTGCCCCGCCACCCGCCCCTCCCCCAAGCTTAGGAAACAGCCTCTCCCATACACTCCTCAAGCTGCCCTAGTGAGACTTCACATCTGTCCCTCAGTCTACCCTACCTAGTCCTTTTAACTTGATTTCTGGGCAGTCAAGGGCTATGGTGGATGGAGCGCTGAACCAGGAGTCCAAAAGACCTAAATTCATATCTAGCCTCAGATGCTTAGCAGCTGTGGTCTCAGAGCAAATCTGTTCGCCTCAATTTCCTCATCTATAAAATGGGAATAATATTACTTGACTCCCAGAGAAAGTGCTTAGTGTGCCTGGTACACAGTAGGCACTATGTAAATGTTTTGGTGGTTGTTGTTCAGTCATTCTGACTGCGAGCCCATTTGGGGTTTTCTTGGCAAAGATATGGGGGTGGTTTGCTGTTTCCTTCTCCAGCTCATTTTTACAGATGAGAAAACTGAGGCAAATGGGTCTTGCCCAGGGTCATACAACTAGTAAGTGCCTGAGGCCAGATTTAACGTAGGAAGATAAATCTTCCATACTCCAGGCCGAGCATTTTATTTTACATTTTATTTTGTTTTTGCCTTGATCTCCTTATGCCAATATAGATGAGAAACTTGTTCTACAATTTCTAGTCTTAGAAAGTTTCATGAGGCACAGAAGAGGTTAAATGATTTGCCCAGGGTCACATAACCAGTATGTCAGTCATTTTTTTAAGGGTAGGGGAATGGTGGGCAAGGAAGGGCCAGTCGCTTCTTCCAAAAGAGACAGAATCTGGAGGTCTGGACTCAGGTTTGTGGTAAGCAAAAGACTATCTAATGGAAATGGGAGATGACTGGAGAGAGGTGATGCTAAAGATGGGAAAGAGAAAAGAAAGGAGGGCTTGGACAGAACAAGTGGGTAGAAACAAGAAACAGCAGAAGCAATAATAGCAGAGCAGCTAGGTGGCACAGTGAGTAGAGCACCAGCCCTGGATTTGAACCTGAGTTCAAATCTGGCTGCAGACACTTGACACATGTACTAGCTGTGTGCCCTTGAGCAGTCACTTAACCCCAATTGCCCTGCCCTCCCAAAAAAAAAAAAACCAAAAAGAAAAGAAGCAGTAATAGCTCTGGCCTAGCCAGACACTATCACTGAGGTGAGTGAATAAGTTGGGTAAATGAGTTTCTATTTCCATCTCCAAAAGAGGTGGAAGTGAGTAGAATATATTCCAGGGGCCCACCTCTAAAAGGGGCAAAAGGGGGCAAGTGAAAAGTTCAGAAGAACATTCTTCCCAAACATGCCACCTTTATCTCCCCATCCAAGGATTTGGAGGTCAGAGCACACTCTTCCATCTGTCTACCATGTCAGTGTAATGTGAAACACAGATACTTCCATACCACATAGCTTGACATGAGACAGACCCATAGTCACTAACCAGACAACCCCTCTGAGGAGAGAGAGCTGGGACACGGATGGGGGACGGGAATGAGACAAGTTAATGTATAACAGGATATGGAGTTTCACCCAGGAGAAACTGGAGGCCAGAGTACAGAGAGTGCTTGGACTTGGGTAGCCGGGAAAGGTTGTGGGGGGGCACAGGGGTTGGGCTTCCTGTGTGGGCCCCAGGACAGACTCTCTTGCATTCCAAAAAAGGCATCAGGGACTTTGAGAAAGGAGCAGTTAGAGCAGGTAGGGCAATGAGAGCATTGAGTGTGCCAGGGGCACAAGAAAAGGTGTTGGGATTATCTGGCTGGATAGGAAGAAGGCCAATAAGGCCAAAGGGAATATAGGGCTAAATTCGCTTCCTAAATTCGCTTCCTCTCAACCCCCCTCACTCCTACCTACACCTTCAGCCACCCTCCCAGCAGGGACCCAGAGGCCAAAGTCTGTTCAATCCCAGAAAATTGATTTTACTGCAGAGAAGGGGTGGAGTGGGGGTGGGAGGAGAGAGGGGTGGAATTCCCTGATATTTATGACTTATTCCCCACCACCCCCAACTCAGTTCCCCAAGAACCCAGGGGGAAGGTAGGTCCTAAAGAGACTAGGCATTTTGGAAACAACCAGAAAGTCAGGCAGGAAGCCCAGCAAATCGCTTACCTGCAAAGAGGACCCAGCCCCTGGGACTAAGGGGACCTGAGGGCCTGTCCTCAGACACAGCAGTGAGGAGACACCAGACGAATGGAAAGGGTTCGGGGGTTCTTCCTGAAAGCGGTAAGACTTTTTAGAAGCTGAAGGGAAACACTATTCCCCCACCCAAACCCATCCTACAACTTGAAACAATCTGCACCCCCATGTGGAGTTGCAGAACACCTCACCCCTAACTGTCCTCTTCTTCCTCTGGTGCTTCCCACCTCCTTCCAGGTATCTTTCTTTTATTTCCATAGAGTTCCTCATAGCCTGAGCTAGAGTATCTTAAATCTAGGTTTCAGTGAGTTCCAGAAAGTGGGAGGAATAGGGGAGGGGAAGATGTAGAGGGGAATTTGTTCAAAATAAATGAAGATTCTAGAGGCCAGCTAGTGAAAAAAAAAAGAACTAGGAAGGGCTAGGGCTAGGCTGGATAGTAACAAGACAGTGGGGAGTTGCGGGGAGGGGAGAAAAGGTTTTGAAGGTGGCAAGGCGGGTATCCCTAGGAGAGACAGATCTTGAGCTCAGGTGTAATGGTGGAGAAAGAGGAGCCTGTTTCCTCCTCTATCCTTCAGAACCCACAGGGATGTAAACTAGCACAATAGGTAGTGCATCCTTTCCACCTCTCTCCTGAATTCTACTGCCAGCGATCACATGCCTTGCCCTAACCCAGGGAGGCCTTCCCCCCAACTAGTGTCAGGACACGAGTCAGCAGATGAAGAGGACAGCCTCCAAATTACAGCAGGGAATAAATTGTACCCCCAGATGCCGGTGACTGATATAGCCTTCGCTGCCTCACCCTAGTTATGGCTCTGTGCCTTCCCCCAATCTTTTTTTGCTCCCTCATCTCCCTGTCCTACTTTTTTTTTTCTCTATCCTTCCTATTTCTTTGTTCTTTCTCAATTCCCTGTCTTACCCAGTCCCACCATCACACTTCTCCCTGTCATCCACTGGGCTAACTCTAGTTGTCCTGATCTATATCTGGCCACTGGACCCAGATGGCTCTGGAAGAGAAAGTAAGGCTGGTGACTTTGCATAGCCCTCCCTCACTCAAATACAATTCAATTGCAAGTCATGGCATCACCTTCCTGATGTCATGGTCCTCTTTGAGAATGAAGGACAAACCACACAACCACACATAACTCTGTCATCCTCTATCTCTCTCCTTGCCCAGCCTACTCTCCCCATTTCTTCTCCATTGTCTTCTCCCATCTTCCTCTTCTATACCATCCACTTGTCTCCCCATCTTCTATCCTCTCTCATTCCAATGTCCTGCCCCGCCATCTCCCTCTCTTCTCATCAAACATCCTCCCCTCCCTCAATTCCCCAAGGGCTTTTCCATGGGTTTCTATCCATCTAGCCTTCTACTGACCTCAGAGTCCCTCTGCTCTCAGCATCAAGAGCTGTCCTCCCACCATTCCTACACCATCTACAAACAAGTAGGAGATCAGAGAAAACAGCTGGAGGAAGATGAGAAGCAAGAAGAAGAAGGAAAAGAAGATCCAGCTGCTGTCATCATGGACATAGAGCCACAGACCCCCAACAAACAGGGGCAAAAGCAAGGGGAACCTGAGAGGCAGAATCTGACCCCCAAGATAATCGCCTACCTTATACTCATCAATCTGTTGACCTTTACTGTGGGTAAGGACAAATTCTCTGCCTCCCAGCCACAGGTCTGGAATGAGCTTGGGAGGTGAGCTGAGCACCCAGAGATTAAGTGGAGGACCCAGGATGCTGTTTGGGATTTAAGGTTGGAGGTCTGGACTTCTAGGTCCTGAAGTGGAAGAGGTAGAATGATGAAGGGGTGAAGAGAAAAGGGGTGAGTGGTCTTGGGGAAGAGCTGGTTTCTTGAATGCCTCAGTCTCAAGGGGTAGAATGAAGGTAGATGGGAGATGGCAGGAGCTCAAGTTCTGGGAGGGGAGGGAAAGGAAGAGGAAGCATTAGAGGGAAATCGATCACTCGGCTTTCCTTATCCTAGCCTTCCTCCTGGGCTACGTTGCCTTCCGGGGTTCATGCCAGTCTTGTAAGGACTCTGTGTCAGAAGTGAGTGATGAAGAGCTGAATCCAGGCTCTACCCTGTACTGGGCTGACCTTCGGGATATGTTCCATAAATACTTGGATGAGGAGCAACTGAAAAGTTCTATCAGGTAAGACCCAGGATTGGATCTTCAGCACTTCAAATAGAATCTTGCATTCCTCCTCCTAACTGGAGACTCAGATATCTTTTTCTCCAGTCCCATGGCTCCTGACTCGGTTTCAACTTCAGTTCTTGGTATCTAGGCAGCCCACTTTCCCTCCCCTCAATTAAGGTTCACTGAGAAACATTTCTGCACAATGCACTGTGCTATTGCTACAAAAAGGCAAACGGCATATAACTTGCCTCAGGGCTCTGATAGCCAGAGAGTATACTGCTTCTTCCCCTAGATGACTGCTATCTCCATGAAATAAGATGGCTCCCCACTGCCCACTGGCAACTCCCTTGGCAATGAAGGCTGGACTGCTCCTCTTCCTTCTTGACTGCATCTGTGTTCGAGGTCCCTTTTCTTCCCGCCCCCCCCCCCGGGTAAGGAACTGGGAATATTTAAACTGAAATGAAATGAGATACTCACAGGTCATTCAACAATTACAAAATTAGGTTGACTTGGCGGTAGCATAGAAAGGCTGTATAATATGAACATGGCAGTTAGCCTGGGTAAATGTGGCCCTCTTGCCTTCATAGGGAAAGGGAGGAGGGCGTGGTGACTTACAAGGCTTTAGGAAACTTCCAAGAGGATCAGCTTTTTTTATCATTAGGTTTCCAGGAAACCATATCATCACAGCCTGAGGAGACCAGGAAACTGTTAACAGCAAGAGCTTAGGCTTTAGTCCCCAGGCCACTCTAGTCTTGAGGACAGCTTCCATGCCTTTTAGTGAAATAACTGGCACAGCCCACGTGGCAGGAATAGGGGAATCCTGGTACATATTGATCCTTTCACACATAGCTAAGGACCCTGGACATTGTAAGGATCTTTGGCAAGAAAGTGTAACATACTTCAGCTGCCATCTAGCCTCTCTGATTGAAGACCTCCAATGACTGGAAGCTCACCACCTCCTGAGGCAGCCTATTCCACATTTGCACAGCTTTAATCATAAGAAAGATTGTCTTCATATGAAGCCTTAATTAACATCTTTGCAACTGCTACCTAGCCCATTGGAGCCATACAGGACACGTCTCATCTCTTATCCACATGACAGCCTTTCAGACTCCTGAAGCTAGCTATCCTGTCTCCTCAAAATCTTCAATTTAAATATTCCCAGTTCCTTCATCTGACCCCAGACAATATGGATTCATTAACCTATCTGCCAATTTCTGGATTCTCTCCAGCTGATCAGGGACCTCCCCCAACAGTATAAAGGGCCTTGGTTCTGGGGTCAGGTTTTCACTTGAAAATCTTCCCTCTGGCATCTGTTAGTTTTGAGGGAGTGTAGATGGCCTCTCAGATCCTTTCCAGCCGATGATCTAAGATCACACTAGCGTTTTGACTTGCTATCACACTACTGACTCCATAGAATGTTGGTAGGCGGGACATGCTGGTAGAGGCTTAACATCTAGCTCTAGCTCTCTGGGGGCAGTATGTGTGTGTGTGTGTGTGTGTGTGTGTGTGTGTGTGTGTGTGTAAAATGTATGCAGCACATACTTTTAAGTTTGCACTGCATCATTAACATTTTCTCCAACATTTTCACCAAACAATCAACAAAACAATAAATCAAACTGATTTGTGGTGTCTGCTGATTTCTGAAGTACAATTGTGCACACTGAAAATTTAACAATCTAGCAAGCTGGCTCCAACACACCCCTGTTTGTAGGCTACTAAAACTCCCAGATCTTTTTTTTCAGACAAATTGCTGTCTAATTATGCCTCTTCTACCTTGTTCTTGTGAAGCTGATATCTGAACCCAAGAAAAAGGCTTTACATTGATCCCTACTGCATTTCATCTTATTAGATTCAGCCTAGTACCCTAATCTGTAGATCTTTGTGAATCCTGATTTTGGCCAACCAGCACATCAGCTATCCCTCCCAATTTGGTATCATCTACAGATGTGACAAGTGCGCCATCTGTGACTTTGTCCAAGTCACAGCAAAATTGTTCAACTGCACAGGGCCAAGAACAGGGCAGGGAGGGAAGAGAAGGAGGGGATGGGCACTGGCCTACAATTTCATTGGTATATGGAACTCCCAGTGAGGAAAATCCCTCTACTAATGTAGATCTGTACCTGCTCTTCAACTTATAGAATCATTTAAGGCACCAAGTGGTGAAGTGACTTACCCAGGATTTCACTGTCATTGTGTGTCCAAGGTAGGACTTGAATGCAAGTCTTCCTGACTCCAAAGTCAGCTAGCTGTCTTCCCATAGTGCTATGCTGCCTCACCTGTGAAACCTGTCATCGGATATTTGAAATG
This sequence comes from Phalanger gymnotis, assembly GCA_028646595.1. Taxonomy (NCBI): domain Eukaryota; kingdom Metazoa; phylum Chordata; class Mammalia; order Diprotodontia; family Phalangeridae; genus Phalanger; species Phalanger gymnotis. Next base: position 206,461,176 of record CM053627.1, read on the forward strand.
TTGTCTCTTAAAAGAGGCATTGGGTTTGTCTTACTTGACACCAGGAGGAAGAGGTAGAAGCTGTGGGGTAGCAGATTTTGACCCAATGCAAGGAAATACTTCCTAACAATTAGAGCAGTGCAAAAGTAGGATGGATTGCACTGGGAGGGGGTGAGTTCCTCATCCCTAGAGGTAATTAAATAGGGACTGAATGACTACTTGTTGGGAAAGCTATAGATCTATGCATCAGGTGAGGATGATACTTTGTGACTTCTAAGATCTCTTTCAATTCCAATCACAGAATAATCTAATCACATCAGTAATATGACGTGATGTAGTACAATATGGCCCCTCTTACTAGAGTGCCAGTCTGAGTCTTATAACATAACTGCTTTGGTGTTTGACAAGCGGCATGCTCTTAGCCTAAGGTTACCTCGAGATTTCCTTCTTGGTTATCTATTTTTAATAGTATTTTTCCCCACGATTCCACATTAAGAAAAATTTTAGCATTCATTTTTACAAGATTTTGAGTTCCAATTTTTTCTCCCTCCCTCCCCTTCCCCCCTCCCCTCCCTTCTTCTGAAAATGGTAGGCAGTTTGATATAGTTTATACATATACTATCATGTAAAACATATTTCCATATTCATCACAGTTGTGGATGAAGAAACAAATCTAAGGTAAAAAAAATGAGAAAGAATAAAGTGAAAAAATATGCTTTGAGCTGCATTGAGGCCATCAGTTCTTTATCTGGATATGGATAAGCATTTTCCTTTGTGAGTCTTTTGTACTTTGCTTGGATCATTGTGTTGCTGAGAAAAACTGAGTCATTCATAGTTGATCATCATGTGATGTTGCTGATACTGTGTACAGTGTTTTACTGGTTCTGCTCATTTCACTTTGCATCAGTTCATACGAGTCTTCCCAGGTTTTCCTTTACTCTGTGTGTGTGTCGATCTGCTTCAGGTTTAGGGTACTGGTTTTTGATACACTCTACACTTCTATTTTATACAAGAGTTCATCCCATTGACGTTTACCATTATGATTATTACCTGTGTATTTCCCTCTGTCCTATTCTTCCTCCCGTTTGTCCTCTCTCTCTCTTTTCACCCTTTTCCATATCACCAGTGTTTTGTCTCTGTCTACCACCTCCCCTGATCTGCCCTCTCTTCTGTCAGTCCCCCCCATTTAATCCCATCCCCTCCTACTTCCCTGTTGGGTAAGATAGATTTCTATATCCATTTGACTGCATCTATTATTCCCTCTTTGAGCCAATACTGATGAGAGTAAGGTTCAAGCAATGCCCATTGCCCCCTCCATCTTTCCTTATACTGTAATAGGTCTTTATTATCTCCTCATGTAAGAAAATTTACCCTATTCTATCTCTCCTTTCCTTCTATACCCAGTTTATTCCTCTTTCTCATCTCTTATTTTTTAATGTCATTCCCTCAAATAAATTTTATACCCATACTCTCTTTGTTTATCCCTTCTATCTGTACTGTTATTGATACAATTTTTAAGAGTCACAAGTATCAATTTCCCATGTAAAGATGTAATTGTTTAACTATATTGAATCCCTTCTGCTTTTCCTCTCTTTTTTTTACCTGTTAATGCTTCTCTTGGATCTTGACATTGGAGGTCAAATTTTTGGTTTAGTTCCAGTCTTCTCCTTATGAAGGGTTGAAATCCTCATATTTCATTGAGTGACCATTTTCCCCCTTTGATGTATCATGCTTAATTTTGCCTGTTAAGTAATTCTGGGTCATAATCCTAGCTCCTTTGCTCTCTGGAATATCGTGTTCCATGACCTCCCATCCTTTAATGTTGCAGCTGCCAAGTCCTGTGTGATCCTGATTATGACTCGCTGATATTTGAATTGTTTCTTTATGGCCACTTGCAGTATTTTTTCTTTGACCTGATAGTTCTGAAATTTGGCTATAATGTTCCTTTTGGTTTTTATTTTGGAATCTCTTACTTGAGCTGATTGGTGGAGTCTTTCAATGTCTGTTTTTTTCCTCTGGTTCCAGGACATCAAGGCAGTTTTTCTTGATAATTTCTCGAAAGAGCCTATGCAGGTCCTCTTTTTGATTATGGTCTTCAGGTAGTCCAGTGATTCTGATATTGTCTCTCCTGAATCTATTTTCCAGGTTGGTTGTTTTTCCCATGAGGCATTTTACATTTTCTTCCATTTTTTAAATTATTTTGAATTTGCTTGATCCATTTGTGCTGTTTCATAGAGTCATTAACTTCTACTTGTCCAAGTCTAACTTTTCTTCAGTATATTTTTCAGTATTTTTTTGAGTCTCTTTTAGCAAGTCATTGACTTGTTTTTCATGGTTTTCCCTCATCCTTCTCATTTCTCTTCCCAATTTTTCCTCTACTTCTCTAACTTGCCTTTCTAAATC
>CM053627.1:206464057-206491875 GCA_028646595.1 Phalanger gymnotis
TTCCCTCTGCCCCTTTGTGGGTTCTGTATTTCTAGAACTGGTTCAGAGCCATTTTTTCATAGGTTTTTGGAGGGACTTGGTGGGGAGCTCACGCCAGTTACTGCTTTCCAGTCGCCATCTTGGCTCCACCCCCAAGTCTAACTTTTAAGGCGTTGTTTTTCTCAATTAGCTTTTGTACTTTCTTTTCCGTTTGGCCAATTGTACTCTTTAAGGAGTTGTTTTCTTCCATGGATTTTTGTATCTCCTTTTCCATTTGGCCAATTCTATTTTTTAAGCAGTTCTCTTGTATCACTCTCATTTCTTTTTCCCATTTTTCTTCCATCTCTCTTATATGATTTTTAAGCTCCTTTTTGAGTTCTTCCATGAGTTCTTTCTGGGCTTTATAGGACTTCCTGTTTCTTTTTGGGGGGTTTTCCATAGGGGTTTTGACATAATGTCCTCTTCTGAGTTTGTGTCTTGGTTTTCCCTGTCACCATAATAATTTTCTATGGTCAGATTCTTTTTTTGTTGTTTTCTGCTCATTCCCCACCCCCACCCCCTTTTGGGCATTTTTCCTTTCTTTTTTATTTGAGCTCTGCTCCCAGGGTAGAAGGGGCACTGTCTCTGGCTTCTTGTGCTAGTGCTGCATGTGGCTCTGAGACCCATGGGGGACCCTCATGTCTGGTGCTGTCCTAAAGGGGTGGGGGTTGGGGTTGGTTGGTGTTGCTGGAGCAACACGGTGCTGAGCTGGGGTCCTAGTGGTGGTGTCTGTCATGTGTTGAGGCCAGGTGGGGTTTTTCTGCATTTCCCTGGGGCTACACTGGAGGATTCCTATGGCCTGGAGCTACACCAAAGTATGTGGTATGGTATGTGGAGGTCCAGTTGCTCTAGGACACCAGGGGCAATGCTGAAGCACTTGGAGGTCCAGCCACTGCCTGCTGGAGGATGCACTGAAGCACATGGTGGTTCTCAGAGCTGGAGTCTGCTGGTTCGCTTGGCTATGCTAAGGCACTTGGGGGTCCTGGTGTTGGCAGTGTTTGCCTGCTCCACCTCATTGGGGCTAAGGATCTCCCACTGCTTTGCTGAGGTGGGGCTTGCTGCTGGTGACCTGGCACTCTTCTTGTCCCTCTTACCTGAGTAAGATGGACCTTTCTTGCTGATCTTCCAAGTCTAAAAGAACTAGGCTAAAGGAACACTCCACCCTGTCTTTCTGCTGGCTCTGCTGTTCTAGGATTTGTTCTAGGGAGCTATTTTATGGCTGTTTGATTGTTTGGAGGTGGATATGGGAGAGCTATAGCAATTTACTGCTTGCTCCACCATCTTGGCTCTTGGAAATCTGTCCTGTTTATCTATTTTTATTCTGTGAGGATGCTCCAGGCAGGGCAGGACAGATTGTCTAGCGTGTGTGTGTGTGTGTGTGTGTGTGTGTGTGTACTTGTGAAGAAAATAGTTTCAGGAAGAAGCCCTGTGTTCATCTACCAGAAGAAGTGGAGAAGCCAGGGACTGGCAAGAGCATGGTCAGATGACCATCGTGCATGGCAGTGATGGAATTGGGACCAACTGATGAATATGTGCCTGAGGTTTCCTTCTCTCTTGCCCACCTATGATGTAGAGACTGAATACCTAGAGAAAAGAGAAGCTAACACAGAAAGACTCGAGTAGAAAGAGCCCAGAAACTATAAAACCAGATGTAAGACCAAGTTATTAAAATGGCCCAGGGGCAAGGTGATGAGGACTTGAGCTAAGGCAATTGCAATAGGAGTGCAAAGGAGAAGATGAATATTAAAGATATTTGAAAGAATAGGATGATAAGAGTTCATAACAACTTGGACTGGATATAGGGGATGAAGGAAAAGAAAGAATCAAATGTAACTCCTAGGTTTGTAGTCCAGGAGACTAGAAAAAGGGTGGTTAACATTGACAGAAATGAGGTATTTGGGAAGGACACTTGCTTTGCAAGAAAATGTGAAGAGTTCCATTGTGAACATGTTGAGTTTGGGATAATGGCATCTTCAGTAGATTTCATGTAAAGATATAAAGGAGTTAGGGTGATAATGGTGTTCACCCCACATATACCTTGAGACTGAACCCTTATGAGTCAAGAAGAAGAAAGTGGAGATATTTAACACGGAGAAGACTTGGGGCAGGGGACCCCCAGGACACCAGTAGTTTCCACATACTTGTAGGACTTTCTAGGCGTGGAAGATCAACCTATGCAAAGGCATGTTGTGGTATATGTAAGGAACAACAGGAAGGATGGTTTGACTGGACTGTTGAGTTCACGAAGGAGTAGGAAAGGTAAACCGAGTCAGGTAGTAAAAGGCTTTAAACGCCAAACAGAGGAGTTTGTATTTGTTCCTAGAGAAAATACAGAGCCATTGGAGTTTACTGGCCTGTTCTTTAGGAATATCACTTTGGTGGCTATGTGGAGGCTGAAAGGGAGAGAGGAGTGGCTATTGACATCACGGTCATGCTGATGAGGATGACGATGATGATCATTGCTGGCACTGACAAAGACTGGCACTGACAGAGCTTATATATTTCTATGCAGATTTTTAAGATTTACAAGGCATTTCCTACTAACAACCCTATGCTTTCATGACTGGATAAGCCATTCTCATTTTTAAGTGAGAAAACCAAGAAACCAGAGAGGTTAAATGACATGCCTAACAAAGGCCACCTTCACCATTAGTAAGTGGTAGAGCCAGACTTGAACTCAGTCCTATGCTCTTTCAACTACACCTCTATGCCCAGGAACATTGGGCAGCCCAGGAAATGAAGGAACCATTCAGAAAATCATGGGAATCCAGAAACAGATTGATGTAATCCAATGCAATAATTATATCAATATATGATTGATATGCTATCGTCCAGTTGTTTCACACTCTTCCTGACCCCATTTGGGGTTTTCTTGACAAAGATACTGGAGTGGTTTGCCATTTCCTGCTCTACCCCATTTTACAGATGAGGAAACCGAAGCTAACACAGTTAAGTGACTTATCCAGGATCACACAGCTAATGTCTGAGGCCAGATTTGAAGTCAGGAAGATGAGTCTTCCTAACTCCAGGCCTGATACTCTATCCACTGCACCACCTAGCTGCCATATAATAATAATAGCCAGCATTTTGGTGGTGCTTTATGGCTTTCTAATTGCTTTTCAAATAATTTTTTGAGTCTTACAACAACCCTGGGTACTAATGGATTATCTCCATTTTACAGATGAGGAAACTGAGACAGACAGGGTTAAGTGACCTTACCCAGGGTCATGCAGATAGCTTATCTGTGTCTGTGGCTGAATTTGAACTTAGGTCTTCCTCACTCCAGGTCCACTTAGCCTACCTGTCATATCAGGGGAGCTCCAGGAGACCTAAGGGAAGGAAGGCAAAGCAACAGGAAGTTTCCCTCATGAAAGCAGAAAATCTAGCACTCAAGGATCACATTAGGATGTGCTAGATAAATTCAAGCAATGGAAAGACTGAAAAAGACTAGAATTTGGTTCCTTTAAGGAAAGCCTATCTGCCAGTTCTCACACTGACCAGCACTGCACATACACAATCTGGATTCATGCTTTGGGCTGGGGATGAGATGGATATATAAATTTGACTGCATTTTAAATGCCACCATAGTTCTCACCTAGGGTTATAGGATACAATCATAGCATTTGGAACCAAATAGAATCTGTCATCTAATACAACTCCCTCTACCTTACTTCTTTTTTCTACTGAAATGTTTTCTTTTATTCTGAACCAAAAACAAACACAGTAAGAGAAGAAAGAAAAAGAGCATCTCCATATACACAGGGTACAAAAAGTTTGTGGAACTGTGAATCTCCATTTCATACTGCTTGTTTTTTAAAAAAAAATAAAGCATGTAATGCATCCAAACCTTTATTTTCAAAACTATCTTACTTATCTGTGCTTCTTTCTGAACTCCCTTCTGTTCTTTTCTGAATATTTAAAAAATGTTGTCCCCCTCTGTCACTATTCCTGACCCCACTGCCCTCCTAATTAAAAATAGAGGAATTTTTAAAAAAAACAACCCAAACCTTGTAACAAATATGCATAGTTAAGCAAAATGAATTAACACAAAAACCACGTCCAAAGAGACTGTGTCTCTTTCACCACCCCTGGTGCTTTGCCAGGAAGACTGGAACCTGCTTCACTGGAACCTGGTGCTCTGGAGGTTGGTCATTGCTTTGAGAGAGTTCTCAGAGCTTCCAAAGTCATTTTTCTCCTCAATATGGCTGCTCTTGTATAAAATGCTCCCCTGGTTCTGCTCACTTTACGTCAGTTCATACTTCCCAGAAATCTCTTAAACTGTTTCATCATTTCTTACAATATGATAATATTCCATTACAACCATAAATTATAATTTGTTCAGCCACTCCCCATTGATGCAAGAAGTTTGCATGGCTTGAAATTTTTCCCTCACTGGTTTGATTCTCCCTCTTAACTTCCCCCTCCCAGTACCCACCTGTTTCTAATGAGTTTGGTGTAGTTTATGCTAATTTCTTTGTGTATGATGTGTTCAACCCTCCTTTGTCAGGTTCAGATGAGAGTGACGTTTATCTGATGCCCACTTCTCCCTCTAACCCTTCCTCCATGTTCATATATTCTTCTTCTCATATGTCTCAGTTATGAGAAACTTCAAGCTCTATACCCTTCTTCCTCCTTTCTATATGAATGTATTTCTTTTACTCTACTCTTTTTTCCAATCTTAAGGGAATCAGGAAAGGCTTCCTGTACAACATGAAATTTTAGCTAGGCTTGAAAGAGACCAAGATGTGGAGATCAGGAGGGTGTGCATTCCAGGCATGGGAGATGTCTATTGAAAATGTTAGAGTTAGGAGATGGAATTTCTTGTTTGAGGAACAGTAAGACCAGTATCACTGGTGCCACAGTGGATAGAGTGCCAGGCCTAGAGTCAGGAAGATTGTTCTGAGTGCAAATCAGGCCTCGGACACTTACTAGCTGTGTGACCCTAGGCAAGTCACTTAACCCTGTTAGCCTCAGTTTCCTCATCAGTAAAATGAGCTGGAGAAGGAAAGGGTAAACCACTCTGGTATCTTTACCAAGATAACCCCAAATGGGGTCATAAAGAGTTGGCCACAACTGAAATGACTCAACAACAACAAATCACTGGAATGCAGAGTATGGGGGTGGGTGGGGACTGGTAAGAGAAGACTGAGGGGCAAAAAGAAGATTTTATATTTCTCTATCCTGTGTTTATTGAGTAGGGGGAGTGCCATGGTCAGACCTGTGATTTAAGGTCACTTTGACAGCTAAGTGGAGGATGGGCTGAAGTGGAGTAAGACATATGGCTGGCAGGCAGACCAACCAGCAGACTATTGCAGTTGTTCAAGTGGGAGGTGATAAAGGCCTATATCAGGATATCTCGGAGGAGAAGAGAAAAAAAGGCATATATGAGAGAAGGTACAAAGATAAAATTAATACGTCTCAGCAAGAGATTGGATATGGAGATAATAAATGGTGAAGAGTTGAGGATGACACCTAGGTTCTGAGCCTGAGGGACTGAAAAATATCTTGTTTAGTTGTATGGTAATTAGCTTTGATGGTATCCTCTTTTCCTCTTGCCTATGCGGCTTCTGGATGACTTTCTGTGCAGGTCTGGGGTAGAAGAAGTCACTCGTTGGAATTTCTTATTGGATTTTTTTTTAATCATCATTTTGTCTGATGTGATATTTGGGTTTGGAGTAGGTATGTGGGAGCTGGGCTGCCTGCCTCTGTTCAGGCACCCATTGTGACTTGAAGTACCCCTCTTTTTAAAAAGGAAGAAACTGAAGCCCAGAAATTTTAAGATGAATTACTCAAGGTTCCATAGGTCATATAGGTAGTAAAAGTGTTTGAGAAGGATTTGAAATGAAGTCTCCTCACTTTATATTCAATGCCCTTTCTACAATGTAATTGGATTAGAGCCCTAGGCTCCAATATCAGGAAATATTAATGGAATCTCAGAGGTCAAAGAGACTTCTTGGATCATCTGATCCACCCTGGATCTCACAAAGAATACCTTCTATGATTGCTATCGCTAGTAATCTTCCAGCTTTCTCATGAAGATCTCAAGGGGAATTGACTACCTCATGAGGAAGGAAGGAAGAGAAGGAAGGGAACTTAGAATTTATCAAGCACCTACTATGTGTCCAGCACCATGATAAGCATTTTACAAATATTGTATCAATTGACTTGAAATTGGTATTATCATTATCGCCTTCTTACAGTTGAGGAAACTGAAGCAGACAGAGGTTTAAGTGACTTACCCAGGGTCACACAGCTAGGAAAAATCTGAAATCAAATCTGAACTCATGTCCTCCTGACTCCAGGCTCTGCCCCCACCCACTGCCTTTAGGTGACTTGCATAGTGTGGGAACTAGGCTGCTGGTAGACTGCAGGACAAAGAGTTGCACCCTGATCTCCAGACTCCCAAATCAGCCGTCTTTACACCGCTCCATAGGTTAGATTTTCTGGGGGTCTGGGGAACACAATGGGATATGGTAAAGACAGCTCATGAACTGTCTTCAAGTCAAGCCTACTCCATCACAGGGAAGATACGGTCTTTAATGCCTTCCTGAACTGCTTTGGATTTGGGCACTTTGCACATAATCAGTCACGAACTCTGTCCATGGTTCCACTTCCATCCCAAGCTGACATCCCCTCCGGCTTTTCTCCATGGGCCAGCCTGAACCAGCATGACAGCAGGAGCATTGCCCCAACTGCTCAGGGGTGCAGAGCTGGGAGATATAGCAGGCCAGGTCTGCGCCCCATGAGGGGAGAAAAGTTCAGTGAAGTTCTTGGCACAGCCAGGGCTAGAACTCTTGACTCATAATCCCATTCTATTAGGAGAGGCAGCTGTATGGCACAATGGATAGAGTACTGGGCCTGCAGTCAGGAAGTCTTAAATTCAAATCCACCTCACGAGCTATGTGACTCTGGGTAAGTCGCTCTGTTTGCCTTAGCTTCCTTTTCTGTAAAATAGGCACAATACCAGTACTTACCAAATCAGATCACGTTTGTACAGTGCCCGGCACATAGCAATAATGCTTATTTCCTTCCTTCCTTCAGAGGGCTGAAGCAGTGGAAGTTATAAGAAGGCAGCTTTTGGCCCAATAGAAGGACAAGCTTCTTAAGAATTAGAGCTGTGCAACAACAGGGTGGGTTGATTTCACTGTGGAGTAGTGATGTTTCTATTCCAGGAAGTATTCGAGGAAAATTGGATCAGCCATTCACCAGGGAAGTTGTAGAATGATTTTCTGCACTGGGTAGAAAGTCGACCTAGGTGATCTCTGAGGCCCTTCTCTTATTCTTACTTACTCATCCATGAAGTGGAAATAGTACTTGCAATATGTCTCATGGTTTGCTGTGAGAAAGGTGCTTTATAAGCCTTAAAGTAATATATAAATGTGAATGACTCTTATGACTAAAACTGAGGGTTTGGACACAAGTAACAAAAATTGGTGACAGCTCTCTGAGACTATAAATTACATAGGAGCTGCTTATCTGTATCAGTGGTTGAATTTCCCCACACCAAAGAAATCCCAGGTCCAGAATCCTCCCCCCACTCCACCTACCAAAAAAAAAAAAGATGAGGTTTTAAGCACAAAAAAGAGATGGTGAGTCTATTAACAGAAGAGGGAAGCCAAGAGGAGGTTGAAGAACTTGTGGGGTACCCAAAGGATATCTAGCAGTTAGCTGGAGGTATAGGATTGGAAGGACTCAGGAAATTAGATTTGGGAGACACGAGTATTGGAGGAGCAGTCTTAGTTGAGTGTTAGATAGAGAAGTAAATGACGTGCAGGTATAATGGGAGAGCCAATGGATGGAGGGAAATTTTTGGTTTGGAGACTTAGGAGACCTGAGAATGTTTGCTGGTGAAAGAAAAGGAGCCAGTGGAAATTGTCAATAATTTAGAAAGGGAGTGATTTAGGACAAAAGAACCCACAGTTCTATGTAAGGGGCAGATATCTGAACCCTCAGTGATCAGTCCTCCCCCAGAATCCACGTGTTCTGCCCTCCAGCCCCCTGTTCTCCCCAAACAGGACCATCAGCCTTCTGGAGCGATCCTCAGGTTCCCCTGGAATGACTACTCTCTCTCACCAGATCCGAGATATGTTCTCCCAGCAGAAGCTAGACCATGTATGGATGGATACCCATTACGTGGGACTGCAGTTCCCTGACCCGTGAGTTGGGGTAGTGTTAGGCCTGATCAGCTCTGCTCTGAGAGTATGGTCTGGTGGGACAATGGTAACTAGACAGAGGGTGAAAGGTGAGAAGATCTCTGACTTTTCTCCCACCACAGGGTCCAGCCAAACACACTGCATTGGGTCGATGGGTCCGGCAATGTTTTGAGAGAGTTACAGTTGGAGGATCCTGATGTCTATTGTCCCTACAGTGCCAAAGGCAGTGCTATTGTAAGGGGATTTCCTGGGGCCCAGATGTCCCTTTCCAGCCCCACCTATCACATCCCTTTAGTTCTCACAGATCCAGACAAACTCGTTCCTCAGACTCCCTACCCCTTTCTTGGTTCCCTTTGGCTCTTTTTGGTTCCAGAGGTACTGCCCTCCAGTTCTACCCCCTTCTATTCTTTACATGGGGCCAGGCTGAGGGGGTGGCAGTCTATTGCCTTGGTCACTGTCTGCTTTGATGGACTCTAGGGAGGACTCATCTATGCTAACTATGGGCGACTGAAGGATATGGAAACTCTCCAAGAGAAGAATTTGGACCCCAAGGGGCACCTGCTATTGGTGCGAATAGGACATGTGAGCTTTGCTGAGAAGGTGAGGGACCTCTCTGGAGAGTAGACTGAAGAGGGAAGACAGACCCAGGTAGCAGAAACTGGGAAGAGCAGCCCAATCCTACCAGCTTCCACTCCCCCCGCCCCCAACAAGTCTGCTAGATTTAGAGCTCTTATCATAGAAAGCCAGTGCAAAGAAATAGGACAGAGCCTCAGGCTTGTAGTCGATAGACCTGGGTGAACTTAGAGAAATCTAAGCTCTAACCTCTCTGAGCATCAACATCCTCCTCTGCTAATGAGGAATAACAGCCCCTGCCCTGCTTCAATCACAGAGTTCTTGTGCGGATCCACTCAGGCAGCAGATGTGAAAGCGCTTTCTAACCCTAAAGCGCTCCATAGTGTCAGCTATCATTGTTATGGTTCTTGTTTTATTAGAAAATAAGAGATGCAAGGAAACAGAAGGAATCAAAAAAACTCTTTAGAAAGAGGAAACGACCAATGAAGAAACAGGGAAGCAGGGACCATTATAACGAAATTGGAAATGGATTTTGGAGAAACAATGAGTGTGAGGAGGACAGGAACCAGGATGTGGATTCTTGGGGTTGAGAAATGGAAAACATTGGGGTGCAGCAAAGACTCAGGAGGGTCTGAGAACTAGGGAGAGGGCTGCAGGCAGAGTCAGGGGAATGATGTGGCCTGCCTCCTACGCCAGGTGTCAAATGCTGAGGCCTTTGGGGCTCTGGGTGTCCTCATCTACCCGGACCCTGCTGACATCCACGCAGACCCCCACAAGAAGCCGAGGCTGTCTAACCGCACAGCTGTGTATGGACACGTGAGTCTGGCACCTGGGAATCAAAGGGCCCTTCTTGCTTTTCAGGACTCTGACGTCCTCGGAAAAAAAGACCTAAGGCCAAGTCCAATTCTACCCAGGCTTTATGGTTCATGTAGGAGGGCTGGTGGGGACTGGAAACAGGGAGATAAGGATAGGGATGATGGCCTGATCTGTTTCTATCCTTGCCAGCTATGCCCCACTCCCCCAACAGGTTCACTTGGGAACAGGGGACCCCTATACTCCTGGCTTCCCCTCCTTTAATCAAACCCAGTTCCCACCTGTGGAATCCTCTGGCCTCCCTAGTATCCCAGTACAGCCCATCAGTGCCAACATCGCTGCCCAGCTGCTGGGGTGAGTAGGGGAAGGCAGGGAGGGAAAAAAGCCTTGAGTTCTTATTGGTCGCAGGGATGCCAAGACCCAAAGACAGAAAAGACCTGTCTTTTCCATTCTTTTCCTCTTCTCAGTCCCACCCCATACCCCTTTTCCTTTCTCTCTATCCCTTTATCTCTGACTACCATCTCTATTTCCCTCTTTCCCTCATTTTCCCTCTCTATCTCTTCACCTTTTTCTGTGCCTCTGCCCTCTCTTGACCTCCAGATCTTAGGGGCAAAGGCTCTGTGACAGGTATGTGGCCTTTTCCCTCAACCCTGTTGTTTCCCTGAGCCTGTTCTAGAGCTGTCTTGCCTCCCTGACTTAGTTTCTGCTCCTAGGAAACTGTCAGGCCCCGAGGCCCCCCAAGAGTGGAAAGGGACTCTCTATGATACTCCATACCGGCTGGGCCCTGGGCCAACTTTGCGCCTTGTTGTCAACAACCATGGAACCGTGACTCCCATTATCAGCATCTTCGGCTGTATTGAGGGTCGCTCAGAACCTGGTAGGAGATGTGGGCTTTGGTTTAGACTCAGCTTCTATTTTGTGTATAAGGTATACGTGCTGCCTGTGTAAGATATAATGTCCAAATGGATCATCTGAACAGATGTTCTTGGGGAGGCATCTGATCTGAAGTCTGGGCTATCTATGAGAAAAGAAGGAAAGCCAACAGGGAGGGAGAAAGACAAACTCCAGAGCACAGCAAGGCTGGGCCCTCAACTCTTTTCCTCAATTTCCAAAAGGGGTACCAGAATAGAATTATATTTATCTATCCCACTACATGTTGCTGGTCTAGGAGTATATAGTTTCAGAACAAAGTTGCTTTCCTGGTGACTACCCCTTAAATTCGAGAGAGTTACTCCAAGCTTCCACCTTTGCCCCTTCACACCAAACCCTGGTTACATAAAAGCCATCACAAATGAGTAAACCCATTTTTTCCCAAGCAGAAAGCAAATACAAATTAGAGAATTGATACAGTTTTGAATATAAGAGAAACACACAAGAATGGCTCTTTACATGGTAGTGAGATGAGATCACAGCTCAACAGAGAGGTCTTGATCTCACTCAAGGGGAAATTCCTGCCCCCCTCCTCAAAAGCTCGAGTCAGTCATTTGAAGAGCTGACTTTCCCTACACATCAGTTTCCAAAGTCTCCCTCTGTGTTGCTGTTTGAAGTTGGTCCCCAAAAAGAGTTTAGAATCATTGCTCTTCCCCTCTCTGTGTATGTATGTATCTCTTTCTCTCTCTCTCTGAGTGTGTGTGTGTATATGTGTGTGTGGGGTGGGGGGTTGTGTGTGACTAATGGCCCACATGGAGGAGAGCTGAGAAAAATCAACTCTTTCCTAGGCGCCATTAAAGATTTAGCTCTAGCCCCCTTGCTTCTCACGTTTACTCTTTCTTCTTGCCTCAGATCATTACATTGTCATTGGAGCCCAGAGAGATGCCTGGGGTCCAGGGGCAGCCAAGTCTGCTGTGGGCACAGCCATCCTGCTGGAGCTGGTGCGCACCTTTTCTGCCATGATGAGGAATGGTAAGGCCATGGCCAAGATGCTAGGGTCAGGGAGGTAGAGAGAGAAGAGGATCAGGAATGAGAGGTAAGAGGGGACCAAGATTTGAAGAGGTCCAAGGACAGGATTGGGAGGAGAAGGAGGGCTTGGGATCTGACCCAGGGAAGGATTGGGGAAGAAGAAGTTAAGGAAGATTCCAAACCAGGGGTTGGAATGGGAGATTGAAGGTACGTGGGAGCGTGTGAAGAACTAAAAGCAGGACAAGGTGATAACAACTCTAGGGGTGGCCAGTGAAATGAGGATGAGAAAGGTAATTACTCTTCCTCACCCCCTTCCTTCCCATTCATCAGGTTTTCAGCCTCGACGAAGTCTGCTTTTTGTCAGCTGGGATGCTGGTGACTTTGGGAATGTGGGAGCCACTGAATGGTTGGAGGTAATGGGCCAGAAATGGAGAGTCTGGGGCAGGGGTGGTCCTGGGTGTTGGGAGTGGGCTTGTCTTTAGTTTTCTCTTTCCTTCAGGGCTACCTCCCCATGTTGCACCTCAAAGCTGCTGTCTATGTGAGCCTGGACAATGCTGTGCTTGGTGAGCTGAGGTCCAAGCTTTCCTGTGGAAGAGAAGTTAGGACTTGAGCCCGAAACCTAATTGTCTTCCTATCTCCACCTATCTCCTCAGGGGATGACCAGTTCCATGCAAAAACCAGCCCTCTTCTCACCAGCCTCATTGAGAGCATCCTAAAGCAGGTGAGGGTCCTAAGAAGGCAAAGACCCACAGACTGTCAGAACTGAGAGGAGCCTTAAAGTACATCATTCAACCCTTTCATTTCATAGAGAAAACTGGAACCCAGAATTGAGAAGTGACGTGCCTAATGCCATAGAGGCTGGAGAGAACAAAAGTAGAGTGCAGGAAAAAACCAGGGGGATCAGAAGTCTCGGTGAAGTCTGATCATTGAGGTCTTTTCGTCTATCTTCTTCTGATCTAGGTGGATTCTCCCAACCATAGTGGTCAAACCCTCTATGATCAGGTGGTGGTTCCAGGCCAGAGCTGGGAGGCTGAGGTGTAAGTGACAGGCTTTCAAGGGATGAGATGTCCCAGTCCGTCATGGAAAGGGAGGGGAGAGAGAGGGATAGATCTTGGTGGTCATGGTGGTGCTGGTGTCCTACTGGGATCTGAAAAATCTGAGCAGAGAATTATTCTCCACTTTTGGTCATGCCTCCTATCCTCAGGATCCAGCCCCTGCCCATGGACAGCAGTGCTTACTCTTTCACTGCCTTTGGAGGGGTCCCTGCTGTTGAGTTCTCATTCACTGATGTAAGCCCATCCCACCCTCACCTACAAATATGCCCCCTCTGTCACAACCCCATCATTCCAACCTTACCCACCATTCCATATCCTAGACCCATTGTCCCATCCCCAAACTCTGCCCTTCTGTATCCCTAGCTGTTATGGACCTTGTTCTTCCTTATCTTTTGTCATCAGAAGGGCCCACCCTACCCCTTCCTGAACACCAAAGAAGATACATATAAGAATCTGCATGGAGCATTACAAGGGCGGCTGCCAGCTGTGGCCCGGGCTGTAGCCATGGTGGCGGGTCAACTACTTATCCGGCTCAGCCATGATCACCTGCTACCCTTAGACTTTGGCTGCTATGGTGATGTCATCCTGAAGCACATTGGCAGACTCAATGAGTTTTCTGGGGATCTCAAGGTTAGAACCTGAGTATCAGTCCCTAGTGAGGGTTGAGATTTCTTCCCTGAATACTGTATTCCAAATCTCAATCCCTTTGAGACTTAGTCCTGCCCCCACTCCTATCTCCCTTCATTTCTTTGAACCTGTGTCCTGATCTCCAGCCTTTCACTTCTCTATTCCCTAAAGCCCCCAAATTAGGTTTCTTACTTCCTCCTTTGGCACCCAGGCACTATTCTTAGCCCGTTTCTACTCTCCAGGCCCGGGGCCTGACCCTGCAGTGGATATACTCAGCACGAGGAGACTACATCCGGTCAGCTGAGAAGCTGCAGAAGGAGATCTACAGCTCAGAGGAGAGCAATGAGAGACTGATGCGAATGTACAATGTCCGAATCATGAGAGTGAGTCAGACTCAAGTGTCAGCCTTATCCTTATAACTACTGTCACAGGGCAGCCCCGACCCCAGCCACACCAGTTAAGAATATGAAAAAAAACTTGTTCCTCGACAGCTTTTGCTCTTATTGCTTCTCTTATCTGCTTTTTGGGTCTCACATCCCAAGGCTCTTCCACTGACCTTTCCCTAGCCTCATTCTCTTTCCTATGTCTAGCTCCAATCCCACCCCCCCACTTCCTTGTCTTGTTTCCTGCTTTTATCTTCCCTCTCCTTTCCCATCTCTTTTCTCCAGTTCCATTCATCGCCTATCTTTTCCTATTCCCTCATCTTTCTCCTCTTACTAGGGGAGAATGAACAAAGAGGAGAGGGTCAAGGATTGAACTACTGAGCTACCCAGATTTGGATAGGGATTAAATTACAAAAAGAGAGAGAATACTGGGGGAAAGGATGAGGGAAAGACACCTATCCTTAGGCAGAAGGATGAAGAAGAAAAGAATCAGGTGAGAGTAAGGCCAAAGAAGCCAATGCTACAGAGTTCAAAAAGGATCAGCAATGAGAAAAGATTGCTGGCTTTAGCAGCTGAAGTCATCTGTCACTCGGTGATAGAAGATTGATGAGGGTTGAGCTGTGAGTGGGTGATGGGGAAGTCAAGATATCCAAGGTACACTACTCATACTCTTTCTAGCTGTTTCACCACAAGATATTTGATATTTGGGGCTATCAATGCAGAAAGTGCATAGGTGAGGATGACATGATACAGAGAGGCAAGATGAATGAAATAAGGCTTGAAGGATTCAGCAAATAGAGGGATTTGTTATTGCTGTGTTTTTAGGATAAAAAGGAAGGCCTGAGCATACTTGTAGAGAGGGGAAGGGGGTCAATGGAACAGGAAGAAATTGATGATGCAAGAGAGAGGGATCCAGTCTCTTCCCTGGCTACTTGCCATCAGTGGCTTCTCACTAGAATGCTACCTACAATGCCACTGACAGTATAAACCCCAGATTACCTGTCCAGGGATAAGGAGAGTTTTAGGAAGAGTGAATTGAGATGGGCAGGGAGGGAAGGCTTGTGTGGTTGGAAAGAAAACTGAGGCAGTTGTTGAGGGACAGGGTTGCCGTGGAAAGCTCAGATCACTGAGTCAAGGAAGATTAGATGGACTTGGGAAGTGTTAGTGAGGAAAGTGGGGAAAGTGGGGAAGACGGTCAGAGTAGTTAGAGAACCAAGTTGGGAGGTGAGAAGTACTTGATTACCTATGTGACATTGGGCAAATTATTTAATCTCTCTGGCTTTGTCATCTGAAGAAAAAAAAAGATTGGGTTAACCATCAACTGTTCTTTCTAGATCTAAATCCTACAGCAAAAAAGCAGGGGGAGGAGAGAGGCTAGGGAACTTGGGAAAGTGTAAAGGGCTATGGGGAATCAGGAAGGAGTGTTGGAGGGAGTGGGTAAACCAGGCAAAGGGAAAATGACTGCGGGTGCCTGAGCGGGGCCGAAACTGTAGTATTGATGGGTGGCCAAAGTAGGGTTCAGAAAGAAAAGTGATCCTCTGCTTCCTCTCTAACCACTCCCTATGTCCCCTGTGGCAGGTAGAATTCTACTTCCTGTCCCAGTATGTATCACCAGCAATCTACCCATTCCGTCACATCTTCCTGGGTCAAGGGGACCACACTCTGGGGGCCTTACTTGAGCACCTGCAGCTGCTGAGGAGCGAGGGGGCTGGGGATGGCTCCCTAAGATATTCAAGACCTCGTTTTGAAGAGGGCCACTTACGCCGCCAGCTGGCTCTGCTCACCTGGACCCTGCAGGGAGCAGCTAATGCCCTCAGTGGAGATGTCTGGAACATTGACAACAACTTCTGAAGGTGGACGAGTCACTGCATCCAGTCTCCCTTTTTCTCAGGACTACCCATTCTCTCAACTCCTTCCTCTCTAGATTCTTCACAGAGTCTCCTCCCCTTACACATCCTCTTCTATTAAATTTCAGGGTGCTAGCCTGCTACCTAGCTGCTGAACCCAATTCTTATTTTGCTCCCTTCCTTTTAAATGGACATCTCTATATAATGTAAGAGGAAGCAGTTACATTCCTCCCCCCCCCCAAAAAAAAATTAGGGCAAGGCGATTCAATGTTTATAACCTGAAATCCTGTTTTTGTGCTCTGGACCTTTTCTTGAGCTCGGAGGTCCAGGTCTGCCAACTTTTCTGCAGGGGGGAATCTGGGAATAGTGCTGCTTTTCCAAAGAAATCAGTTGCCTGGCTTACTCGGAGCTCTCCCAAGCAGCACTTGCTCCCTACCTGCCCTTCACTCCTTGTCCTAGAAGGCATTTCCACATACAATTCCATGGACCCACTTAGTGACTGAGGATTCAAAGAAAAAAAATTATTCTACTGAAAATCACAACACTCCTTGATTTGACAAGAAGCCTGGAACAGGGGAGGGAGCAGGGCAACCAAGGAAGTGTCTTTCCTTTCTTCTCCCAGTGACCACTGGGATTAAATGTGTGTATGTTTAATACATGTGTACACCTAGGTAACAAAACAGGCCATGAATAGCACTCAAACAAAAGGCTATTCTTGCCAATTTCATTTCAATAAAAGTTTATTAAGCCTTGTGCCTGAGGATAACAAAAAGAAGACTCCCTGTTCTATACTCCAGGCATATGATTTGGACTGGGCTCAGTCCTGTGGAGCCTGGCCTCTAATGAGAAAGGGGCTAGGCTCCCTTTTCTCACACTCTTCGGCTTATTAACCCTCTGCCCAGGTGTCTCTGATCTGTTTTTACATATTGCTTAGGCTTGACTGACATAAAGGGTAAAAAGGGAAAGTTAAAAAAAGAATACTCAGTTACATACAATCCAGATCTAAATTCTACAGCAAAAAAACGGGGGAAGAGTGGAAGCCAAGGAACTTGGGAAAGCATAAAGGGCTGTGGGGAATCAGGAAGGAGTGTGGGAGGGAGCAAGGAAACTAGGCAAAGAGAAAATGATTGGGGGCTGAAACTGTAGTATTGATGAGTGGCCAAAGTAGAGCTCAGGAAGAAAAATGATCCCCTACTTCCTCTCTAACCAAAAGAAATACTAAACATAAGAGGCTCATATTTTACATTAACAAAAAGACTTAAAATGGGATTCAGTGAAAACTTGTAACTACTATTACAATATGCCGAGAGACTGAGACCTAACCTCAGGGGGTAGAAAGCAGTTTTTAGGACTAACTGTATTTTTTAGGGCTGCTAGGTTGCACAGTGAATAAAGCATCCACTCCTATTCTCCCCACCCCACCCCAGTCAGGAAGACCTGAGTTCAAATCAGCCTCAGACACTTACTAGCTGTATGATCCTGGGCAAGTCACCTAATCCTGTTTGCCTCAGCTTCTACATCTATAAAATGAGCTGGAGAAGGAAATGGCAAAACCACTGCAGCATCTTTGCCAAGAAAACACCAAATGGGGTCACGGGTATGCCTAAATAACAGCAATAATGAATTTTAATTTTCCCTTTTAGCTTTGTACCATCTCCCAGAAAGTGCTTGTATGACAGCCAGCTTTGGGCTGATTCTCTCTGACAGAGCCAGAGAAGTTGCTATGGACTCATCCCTTGCCACCATTCAGCTCCATCCCATGGGCCCAGGAACCTCTATCACTCAGAAGGTTGCCTCTGAGCCTAGACACATCCATTGTGGGATAAATATCTGCTCGCCTAAAATCAGAAAAGAACCCAGGCCTAGGCAAGACATGATGCCATGTGCTCACAGTTACACGGAGGTCAAGGTTGGAGTTAGGGCCTCTTCTCCTACCCCACAGAACTGACATGGTTTGCCAACTGGAAGGAAAAGGGAGGAGGGGACAGGCTATCCCTTTTACACATTCACTGAGTCCTCACCTCTTCCAGCTCCACATGTAATATAAAGAGCTTCTCCTTCATTTCAAGTGCAAACCCTGAGCCAGAGATAGCTGGAAGCACAGCCCCAAAGGTTCCACATGGTCAACCAGAATCAGTAATGGCGACTCTGAACATTCTCCATGGATTAACCCCATAGGCCAATTCAAGCTCACTACACACAGATACACAAGGTAATTTGAGAAAGGGGAACGCTAATAGTTGAGGGACTCCTTCCTAGAGGGCACAGTAGCTGAAGAAAGCTTTAAAGAAAACTAAGGTTTCTCAGAGTCAGAGGTGAGGAGGGGACAGCTTGCGTGAATGCGTAAAAGTAGGCACGTTGGGTTTGCGGAGAAGTACACAGTCTAGTTAGGTTGAATGATAGTATTTGTTTAAAGAGAAAGTTGGGTCAAAGCCAGATTGTATTAAATGCAAGGATCAAGGGTTTCTATTTCATCCTAAAGGCATCCAGGAGCAAGGTTTTTGACCAGGGAAGTGGCATCATCAAACAATATTTTTGACAGGTATGTGAGATGATAAGGTCCTGAACTAGGGTGGTGGTTGTGAGTATTCTGAAAAAGAAGAGATTATGAAAGTATAATTAGCAGAACTTGACAACTGACTGGATGTAGAAAGTGAAGGAGGGTGAGCCAAGGATGATGCTGAGATCATAAATCTTGTTGACTGGGAAGGCGGTGGCACTCACAACACAAGCAAGGAAGTCTGGGTTCTTCCTCCCACCCTTTTATTTTTTGTCTGTTTATGTGCTTATGTGTTTATGTCCCTGGGTCCCAAGGTGGGGGGCAGAGAGAAAAGTTCCATTTTGACATGACGAGTTTGAAATATCAATGGAACATACAGAGAGTTGGCATTCTAAGACTTCTGAAGTTCAGGAAAGAGACTGGGGCCAGATTTAGAGATATATGAGATATAGAGATATGTAAGTTCCCTGCACACAGACAAGAATCGAACCTACAGGAGTAAATAAGATCAAGAGACAAATGACAGGAAGCAGTTAGGTCAGAGAGCCAAGGCAAAGGACTCTGCCACCCCTGCATGACAAGGCCAACAAAACTTTACCGGCTGCAATGCTTTCTGTGATGTCTGGTCTCTGTAATTCTCTCTATGCCCTTTTTATTGTGGTTTTGTATTTCATAACTGCATAACAATCCTTCCTTACCCTAAATATGCTGCTTGATAATAATAAGAGCTAGCCTTAAGGTTTGTAAGACACTTTAAACTTATTTCATTTGTTCCTCACAACAATCCTGTGAAGTACCTGCTATTATGATATCTATTTTACAGTTAAGGAAACTGAGGCTGAGAGAGGTTAAATGATTTGTCCAGGGTAAATGACTGCAAAGAACACACATGCACACATCCCATATCCATGTATTATATCTATAAAGAGCTACATATTATACGTAGCTATATTAATAAAGACTTGTTAGTGTCTTTCTTTGTGTATGGGAAGTTTATTCCTTCACCTCACCCCAACCCATGTGAGCAAACACTTCACTTGTAGAATCCCCAAAGGGGGCAAAAATCTAAAGACATTTGAATGAGTCCTCAGTCAGGGAATAACCCAAGACCATTTCCTGATACTTAATTGGCATATATCCTGCATTAATTGCCCCTGGCTTTTTGTTTCCAATTCTAAAACTAGCAGAAAAGGTATCTCCCTCTTTGCCTAGCGATAAATGTCCTTCTGGGCTCAGGTAGTCCCATAGCCCCTGGCATGATAAATAAGAACCTCTAGATTGCCCTTATTAACTAACCTTGAGTAAAAGAACGTCCCATTCCTATACTCTCATCTTCTTCAACCAACAGCTGCACTGCATGATCTCAGATTGTTGTTCTGGAAACAAGAATGGCAGATAATACCTTGGTCCCTACCAATCACTATCCTGACACCCAAGAAGAGGAGGAAAGGAGCGTCTCTAATACATAACAAAAATGTGACTTTTCCTGTACAAAAAAAGGAAAGAGAGGAAGCTCTCTTTAGGGTAGCTACATTGCCCAAATCTGGAGTACTGCCAAACTAGTTACCCAATCTGGATGCAGATTTGGGGATCTACAGTAGCCCATTCCCATCTCCAACTGGCTATAAAGAATAATATCCTTTTTTAAAAATCTCCTCTGGATACACAAGTTTTGTATGTAGATTTCCTTTATCCCTCCCTAGTTTGGATACAAGGTTACCATATAGTCATTCATTTGGAGAGGCATTTGGTGCCAAATGAAGGAATTGAAATGAGTAGTAAAAACCCATAGGAACCCTCATTATAATTGCTGCAATGAGAAGCCAGAATTTCACTTGTTGGAGTGACACAAAGCCTACCTTCCTCAGATCCACACCTCCTTGATTCAGTGAATTTTCATTATATTAGCATGTATAAAACCCAATGACAAAAAAACAAAACAAAATAATACGAAACAATAGGAAAGACCTATATGAAGTAATACATCCAAAGATGAGCAAAACCAAACTTAGGTATCTCACATCTATTCCCTACTCTCCACCCACTCAACCACCACCCTATTTAGATTCTCTCTTACCTAAACTATAGTAGTGACCTAATTAAAATTCCTAGTTCTAGTCTATCCCTTCCCTGATCCGTTCTCCCCAAAACAGCCAAAATAATCTTCTTAGGCACAAACGACCATGAATATGCCCAGCTAAAAAACCTTCAATGGCAAAATACCTCAAGGATTAATCAATTAATAAATATTAATGGTTACAGGTAGTGTGTTAGGTGCTGGGGATACAAGTACAAAAGTGAGACGGTCTCTGCCATCGAGGAGCTCACTAGGGGGTTACAACATGTTCACAAATTTTTTAAAAACTATAAACACATACACATACATATATATTTTATATCCATCGAATGAAAAGTCGCTAACAACTAGGAATGGCCTCTTGAAGTTGGCACATGAGCTGAGTCTCAAAGGGAAATAGGGATTTTAAGCAGCAGCAGGATGGAGGAAGAGTGTTTCAAATATGGGACTGTGTAAATGGAGGTAGGAGATGGGATATTGTGAGCAGCAAGCAGGCCAGACAGAATACTCAAGGAGTAGTAATGGCCTGGAGCCAGATGTGAAGGACCTTAAATGCCAAATAAAGAAGTTTGTATTTGATCCTATAGTCACGTGACAGCCACAGGCCAGGGGAGGTGACATGGTGAGACCTATGCTTTAGAAACAACATTCTCAAACTGTATTGACAATTAAGTTGGGACTTTCTTACTGTTTTAGAATGATTAATGGTTTTTGACTGAACCTTACTAGGTGCAAAGCCCCAGGCCCAAACCCCTATCTACTAAGTGCTAAGCCTATGTGGGCATGAAGCCCTTAGGGTCCTAAGGGGAGTTGCTAAGACCAGAGCCAATAGTAGAAGCCTGAGTTCTGGTGGCTCAGATAACATTTGATGACAGCTAAAGAGTGTATAAAAAGAGAGAACAGACCTATTTGCTTGGGGCTCTCACTCACTGGAAGAGTGGTGTGACTGGAAGAGACTCTGGGCAGCTGTTAAGAGCCCCCCATCTTGTAAACCCGGATATTAGGATTTTATTAAACCCTGGTAACTATGCATTGATATTTGAGTCAGACAAGGTCTGTCTGTTGATGTTTGTAATTTGTATTTGCTCTGAAATTCAGGGTGCTGGCTTTCCCCGCTGAACTAAGTGAATGATATTTGTGAATTTGGATTGAAATAAGATTGTTAACCCCCTAACACTACTTTCCTTAGTAAAGCAGATCAAAAGAACCTGTGCTTGCAGCATCTTTGTTGCTAGGTTTGTGTTGGTCTTTCACTCCCACAGCAGCTGCTAGCTGAATTGTTGCAACACAAATGTTAGCTTTAGCAAAAAGAGAAGAAAAAAAAATTGAAGGAATTAAAATAGGCAACGAAGAAACAAAGCTATCACTCTTTGCAGATCATATGATGATTTACTTGGAGAATGAAGTAAAAAACTACTTGATATAATAAATAACTTTAGCAAAGTTGCATTTCTACATATTACTAATAAAGCCCAACAGCAAGAGATAGAAGGAGAAATTCCATTTAAAATTACTGTAGACAATGTAAAATATTTGAGAGTCTACCTGTCAAAACAAACCCACAATTACAAAACACTTTTCACACAAATAAAGTCAGATCTAAATATTTGGAAAAAACATCAAGTGCTCATAGGTAGGCCGAGCTAATACAATAAAAATGACAATTCTACCTAAATTAATTTACTTATTCAGTGCCATACCAATCAAACTACCAAAAAATTATTTTATAGAGTTAGAAAAAATGAAATTCATCAGGAAGAACAAAAGGTCCAGAATATTAAGGGAATTAATGAAAAGAAATGTTAGAGAAAGTGACCTTGCCGTACCAGATCTTAAATTGTATTATAAAGCAACAATTATCAAAACTACCTGGTACTGGCTAAGAAATAGAGTGGTGGATCAGTGGGATATGTTAGGTACACAAGACACAGTAGTCAATGACTATAGTAATCTACTGTTTGATAAACCCCAAAACTCTAGCTTCTGGGATAAGAATTCACTATTTCACAAAAACTACTGGGAAAACTGGAAAACAGTATGGCAGAAACTGGGCATAGATCATTATCTTACATCGTATACCAAAATAAAGTCTAAATGGGTACATCATTTAGATATAAAGGCTAATACTATAAGCAAAGTGGGAGAGCAAGGAATAGTTTACCTGTCAGATCTATGGAGAATGGAAGATTTTATGACCAAACGAGATAAAGAACATTATGAAATGCAAAATGGATCATTTCGATTATATTAAATTGAAAAGTTTTTGTACAAACAAAGCTAATGCAACTAAGATTAGAAGGAAAGCAGAAAACTTGGAAAGAATTTTTACAACCAGTGTCTCTGATAAAGACCTCATTTCTAAAATATATAGAGAACTGAGTTAAATTTATAAGAATACAAGTCATTCCTCAATTGATAAATGGTCAAAGAATAAGAACAGGCAGTTTTCATAGGAAGAAATTAAAGCTAGCTATAGTCATATGAAAAAATGCTCACTATTGATTAGAGAGATGAAAATCAAAACAACTACCATATCACATCTGTCAGACTGGCTAACATGACAAAACAGGAAAATTATAAATGCTGGAGATGTGGGAAAATTGGAACACTAATGCATTGTTGGTGGAGTTGTGAACTGATCCAACCATTTTGGAGAACAATTTGGAAATATGCCTAAAGGGCCATAAAAATATGCATACCCTTTGACTAAGCAATACCACTTCTAGAAGCTGTATCCCAAAGAGATCATAAAAATGGGAAAAGGACCCAAACATACTAAAATATTTATAGCAGCTCTTTTTGTGGTGGCCAACAACTGGAAATTGAGGAGATGTATTGGTAATTAAGGTGAGACTTTTTTTTTTACTGCTTTCTCTTTAAGATATGCTAAAGTAATCAAATGCTTTTGATTAAGACTTACTAGGTGCAAAGCCCCAGGCCCACATTCTTTTGCTCATTAGGTGTGAATCCTTCAGGCCCTGACACTGCTATATAAGATCCAAGGTTGGCCTTTGACTTTTGGGGCTCTCAGTCACTGGAAGAATGGCGTGTGACTCTGGGCAAGCTGTTGTTAAGAGCTCTCCGGCTCATAAACCCAGATGTTGATGCTTTCCTGGTAATTATGAATTGTGATTTTGTGATTCGGTCTGTTTATATTGTGTATGTTGGTAATTAGTTTGTATTTGCTCTGAAGTTCAGCGTACTGGCTTTTCCTCCTGAACTGAGTATATATATATACACACATATACATATATACACACATACATACATACATACATATATGTATGTATATATATATATATATGTTTGATTAAAGTAAGATTGTTAACCCGTTACTTTCCTTAGTAAGGCAGATCAAAGAACCTGTGTTAACACAGGCCTTCTGTGTGCTGGTTGTTATTGGTTTTACACAACCACAGTAGCTGCCAGCAAGATTGTTGCTACAGGGGATGCCCATCATTTGTGGATGGCTGAACAACTTGTGGTATATGAATATAATGGAATAATATTGTCCTATAAGAAATGATGAGCAGGAGGCTTTCAGAAAAACCTGGAAAGACTTATATGAACCAATGCTGAGTGAGGGAAGCAGAACCAGGAGGATGTTGTACACAGTTAAAGCCAGATTGTTTGATGACTAGCTTTGATAGACTTGGCTCTTCTCAGCAATGCAAGGCTCTAAGACAACTCTAAAAGGCTCATGATGGAAAATGCTATCCACAACCAGAGAAAGAATTATGGAGTCTGAATGCAGATCTAAGCATACTATTTTTTCTCTAGCTTTTTTGTTTTGTTTTGTTTTGTCTTTTCTTTCTTGTGGTTCATTCCATTGGTTATAATTCTTCTTTGCAACATGACTAATGTAAAAATATGTTTAATGTGAATGTATATGTAGAGTCTATGCATGCCATCTTAGGGAGGGAGGAAAGAAGGCAGTGGGGGGAAGAAAATTTGAAACCCAAAAGTTTGTGGAACTGAATGTTGTAAACTAAAAATAAATAAATTTAAATTAAAAAAAGAAATAACATTCTCCCAGTTCTATGCAAGATGGAATAGAATGTAGAGAGAATGGATGAAGGAAGACCAATTGAGTAGGCAGTTGGAGATACAATAACAATGGAGCTCAGAAGAGGGGTGAAGGTTGGATATGTAGATTTGGGACTCTTCATAGTTGATAGCTGAATCCATGGGAGTAGATGAGATCACCAACACGGAGGCTGTTGTAAGAGGCTAGGGCCCAGAACAGACAGGAAACAGATGATGAACCCTGAAGAGATACTGAGTTCAACAGGTAAAAAAAAAAGAACTACGACACAATGGTATAACAAAAACTGAGGGAGAAGATAAAATACTGATTCCTTAGCCAAATGTTTAAGGCCCTTTATAATCACTTCCACCTTTTTAAATAATATTTTTAAAAAAGTTTTACCTGCTTCCATGGATTCATGTGAGCTCCCCCCCCCATATTTAGGATTGACTCTCACCTGTCTCTACCTTTCAGTGAACAAAAAATTGATTAAGCCTTTATTACATGCTAAGCACTGTGTTAAACCCTGAGGATACAAAGAAATGAAGAAACAGTCCTGGCCTTCAGGGAGTTCATCTTTTAATCAGAAATATAACATTATATATAGTGTAAATGTGAAGTAATCTCAGTTGGAAGAAACAAGTCATGGGGGATGAATGAGGGGAGGAGGCAGTGGAGAGAGACTAGGAAATCATCTTGCAGAAAGTGGCATATGAGTGTTGGATTTGCCATTAGCTTTTCTTCCAAGGAGCAAGCATCTCTTAATCTCATAGCTACAGTCGACATTTGCAGTGATCTTTGAGCCAAAGAATATAAAATCTGATGCTGCTTCCATTTCTTTCACCTCAATTTGCCAGGAAGTGATGGAACCAGTTGCCAAGGTTTTTTGATATTAAGCATCAAGCCAGCTTTTATACTCTTCCTTTACCCTCATTGAGAGGCTTCTTAATTCCTCTTCATCTTCCACTATCAGAGTGGTATCCTTTGCATATCTGAGATTGTTGATATTTCTCCTTAATTCCAGCTTTTAAATCAACCTTAATCCCAGCTTTTGATTCATCTAGGCTGGCATTTCACATGATATACTCTGCATATAAGTTAAATAAGGTGACAATATACAGCCTTGTCATACACCTTTTCCAATCTTAAACCAATCAGTTGTTCCATGTTCAGTTCTAACTGTTGCTTCTTGGCCTACATACAAGTTCCTCAGGAGACAAGCGAGATGATCTGGTATTCCCATCTCTTTGCGGATTGGCCACATTCTGTAGTAATCCACACAGTAAAAGGCTTTAGTGTAATCAATGAAACAGAATGTTTTTCTGGAACTTCCTTGTTTTCTCCATAACCTAGCAAATGTTTTCAATTTGGTCTCTAGTTCCTTTGCCTCTTTGAAAACCAACCTGTTCTTCTTTTAATTCTCAATTAATTCTCAATTGCTGAAGTCTAGCATAACCTTGTTAGTGTGTGAAATGAGCACAATTGTTTGGTAATTTGTTCATTCCTTGGCATTGCCTTCCTTTAGCCTTGTAACATAAACTGATCTCTTCCAATCCAGTGGCAACTGTTGAGTTTTCTAAATTTTCTGGCATATTGAGTGCAGAACTTTAATAGCATCATCTTTTAGGACTTTAAATACATCAGCTGGAATTCTATCACCTCCACTAGTCTTATTGTTAGCTGAGTTCAAATCCAGCCTCATACACTTACTACCTATGTGACCCTGGAAAAGTCACTGAACCCTTTTTGCCTCAGTTCCTCATCTGCAAAATGAGATAGAAAAGGAAATGGCAAACCACTCCAGTATCTTTGCCAAGAAACCCCCAAATGAGGTCATGAAGAGTTGGACACAGCTGAAAATAATAAAAAAAATCTGAGAATCATCTGCATCGATATTTTCTCTAATCCTCC
Source organism: Phalanger gymnotis (assembly GCA_028646595.1). Lineage (NCBI taxonomy): Eukaryota > Metazoa > Chordata > Mammalia > Diprotodontia > Phalangeridae > Phalanger > Phalanger gymnotis. The sequence continues at coordinate 206,489,941 of CM053627.1, forward strand.
CATCTGACAGTGCCCTCTGCCCAGTCAAATTACTTTTCATTTACTTATCTGTGTACTGGTTGTAACCATACCCCACCCCTACCAAACTGAGAAGGGAAGTACCTTTTGTGCCTGGTAACTCTGGCACCTAATTTGTTGACGTTAATTCTTCTGGTGGTCATTTTGCCTTGGGGGCACCACTTTTGCTGAATGGGAATATTTAGCTTGGAAAAGATAAGTTTGTGATCAGTCCAGCACTCTGTACCACACATTGCCTTCATCACTCTCACATTTTGTCTGTCTCTTCTTCTTACAATCACATAGTCTATTAAATGCCAATGTTTGCTTTGAGGGTGCATCCATGAAATTTTATTGAATTTAGGTAAATGGAAGACAGTGTTGGTGATAAGGTCATGAGATGAACAAGTCTTCAGTAGTAAGTGACCACTACTGGTGCTGTTTCCAACTCCATTCCTCCCTAGTACTCCCTGCCAAGTCTGGTAGAGTCTGAGCTTACTCTAGCATTAAAGTCACCCAGAATTATGTTTACTCTCTTTTGGCACATTGATGATAAGGGTCTCTAGGTCTTCATAAAATTTTTCTTTGACTTCATCAGGGTTCGTCATGGTAGGAGCATAGGCACTGATGATGGTGACATTTTCCTGCAAGTGGTAGTCGTATAGTCATGAGCCTGTCATTCACTCCTTTTGGCAGACATACAAGCTTGTTGACAAGATTAGTTTTGATTGCAAAACCTATGCCAGCTTCACAGTGCTCCCCTTCACTGTGGCCACTCCAGAAAAATGTGTATCCAGCTCCAGCTTCAGTAAGCTGGCCTTCATTTGCCAGCTTTGTTTCACTCAGGGTTGCTATTTGGATGTGATATCTTCTCCTGCCTGAAGAGCTGTTCATCTTTCAGGTCTACTGGAGTTTGCGTTGTCTGTAAGTGTGTAGTAGGAAGGCCGAATTTATGATCTCAAATATAATCATGTGTATGTTTGAATGGTTCGAAATCGCAAGGTATGAGAGATTCTCTAAGCAGAAAGCAACAGAACATTTATTTAGGCCCCAGAGTAACAGATTCGCGAACCAGCCTCCCCATTCCCACATCTTGACCAAACAACCCCAGGACCAGTAGGCCTGCCTCACAAGAGTAACCAGGAGGCCACAGAGAAACAAGATAGCATAAATCATATTCACTGGCCTCAAGTCCTCGCTCGAATGCCTGGGTCCACACACGGGTCGGCTCTGCTTTGGCTTCAGCCGTAGTTTCTCGCCTCTCCTCCCAGCCGAGCCTCTGGCGTTCTCAAGCCCCACCTCAACGACCAGAGACCAGAGACCAATTGGTTCCCTGGTTCCCGAGTTGGCCCCTCTTAAGTCATCAATCTACACCCACACAGGTTTCACACCTGATAGGGCTTTGGGCCTAGGGCTTAGCACTTAACAGCTGAAAGTACTTTCACTCAAAGTAAACAAAGTAAACAAAAGCCAAACTCCTCAAGGGCTAAGGAGCCCATTTTGCCTTAAGGACATTCCATGCGCACATTCCATGTGCCAATCGTGAGTGGAAGCCTCTTTGCAGATGTTTTTGTACACTTCTTTGTGTTTCAACTGTAGAGTGGGATTCCCCACCTGCCGTGGTAATCAGGCCAGCGTTGGGTAATCAGACAATTTTTAGGGCGCCTTTTCTAGCCCCTTCCTCACACCAGGAGGTGAGCAGTGCGATCCTTAAAAGGCTGCTCAGGCACCCTGTTGCTCTTGTGCTTTTACAGTCACCAATGGAGTGAAACAAGGACTATGTGCTTGTTGCTCCCATGCTTTTTAGCATGACGTTTTCAGCCATGTTGTCAAATGCTTTCAATGAGGATGAACACGACATCAAGTTCAGCTACCTCACTGATGGTAAATTCTTCACTTGAAAAGGCTACAAGCCAAGACCAAAGTGGAAGGAGTATT
>CM053627.1:206491975-206561872 GCA_028646595.1 Phalanger gymnotis
AAGAGGTATTAGACTGGACAGTCTACCAGCACCATACCAGGAAACTGAATTGCTTCCATTCGAATTGTCTTAGGAAGATTCTGAAGATCACCAGGCAGGATAAGGTACCAGACACTGAGGTCCTTACTCGAATTAAACTGCCAAGCCTTCAAACTCTGCTTCAGAGAGTGTAACTCCAATGGGCTGGCCACATTGTTTGAATGCAAAACCTAGACTTGCCAAAAAGACTGTTTTGTGGAGAACTCATGCAGGACAAGTGTTCACTTGGTGGTCAGAAAAAGTGATACAAGGACACTCTTAAGAACTTTGGAATTGACTGTGTGACATGGGAAACATTGGTACAGGACCGCTCAGCATAGTGTGCCCACATCAGAGAAGGTACTGTGCTCTATGAACAAAGCAGAATTGAAATAGCTCAAAGGAAATGAAGGATGTGCAAGTTTTGGAGTATTCCCCCCCAAAATGTTCACACGGACTATTTGTGCCCAACCTGTGGTAGAGCATTCTGAGCTTCTATTGGCGTGATCAGCCACAGCTGGACACACTGAGTCTTGACTCAAGCATAGTGATGTCATTTTGGTCCTCTTTGAGGACAACAACCAACCAACCACCGGCAACCAATCAACCCTGGCACCCAAAACAATACTTTTCACAAAAGTCAATAGGTGAAAACTTAATTTCAATTTTTATCTGCAACCTGCCATAACTTATAAATCTATTATAACTTGTTAGATAAGTCTTAGGGAGTTGCCTGAGGCTCAAAGAGATGAAGTAACTTTCTCATGGTCACATATCTAGTAAGTGTCAGAAAAAAGAATTTTTTCATCTTCCTAAGTTCAGCAGTCTCTACTAAGCCAGGCCACTTTTCACTTTTCACATGCTTAATAAATGCTTGTTCTTCCTGGCAAGACAAATTGACTACATATATGTGTATATACACATACAAGTGTTCAACACTGGCTTTAAAAGAATCCCCATAGGAAAGGGATTCTTAACTTTTTTTTCATATCATGTCCCCCTTTGGCAGTCTGATGAAGCCAATGGACCCCTTCTCAAAATTTTTTTTAAAATGCATAAAATAAAATACATGCAATTACTAAGAAAACCAATTATATCGAAATATAAAAATATTTTTTAAAACAAGTTTAAAGACCCCAATTAAGAATCTATGGAATCTTGAAGTGACAGCTTAACTACCATTCTATGATGAGTTTTATGTGAAGAGACTGTTTTATTGTCATAATTAGACTGAAGGAGGTACAGAAAAAGAGAGTCTTTAGAGACCTGAATTCTTGAAAAAAGACTTTCCTTGTTCTCTTGAGGTAACAATTGTGGGATTATGTTACATAACTGAAGGTAAGTCAAGAACTGTAGTGACAGAAAAAGATAACCTTGGCTGTGATCTTTCTACAGTGTAAGCATCATAAATAAATCTAAGAGATTAGGGGTTTGGATATAGGGGTATGAGCAGCTGCTTACAGAAAGAGGTTTCTCTAGTTTATTTTAGACAGACAGACAGACATAGAGATATATACATATATATTAACATAAAATTAGCTGGACCTAAAAAGCACTCAAACAGGATACACAGCAAACAAATTTTTCTATGTATTTGTTGTATGATTCTGCTTTGTTAAATGTTAACGCTTTTCTGTAAAACGTTCGTGTGATTATCTTTGTGGGTGGCAGTTACATTTTTTATTATAAAACACAATTACTCAATCCAGACTGGAATGAGTGGGGATTTCCTCAATCCATATACAATTTGGAGAAGTCTCTTACTATACCATAGCCAGAACCATTCTCTCCCCAGCCATCCTGCTGTGACCTGCTTGAGTATCTCCCATTTTTCTTCTCTTTCATTTCAACATCTGCATGTGTTAGCCAGGGACCCTCGAAGGCCATTTGTTTGAATTGCATGTTAGTCCTACCTGGTACCATCCACCTCCTATCAGCTACTGCTTGCCTTGCACACACCAGGCAATGGATATGAATTGAATTATAACTGGTAGGTGGGATTCCAGCAAGTCGCAAGAGGTTCCAGCAGAACTAGGGCACTGTGATAAGGGGCACAAAGCACACCCATTTCTTTTGACAGCATCATAGGCCAGGAGTATTGCTACCAAAATTGTCATGGATGCTTCCCCGCCTCCATCTCCTCCCCAATGCTAATGATAATAACCTGCCCCTCAGTATTAAGGGTTTACCAATTCCTAAATAGTCCTCTGACTTCACTCTGTACAGACAACCTTGGGTAGCTGAGAGATTATCTTGTGGGATTTCTCATGTGTTGCTGGTGCCTTTTGTCCAGGTCCAGGGGGTAGTTATGAGAAGGGGTAGGAAGAGGTAATAGCAATGTACCAACAAAAAAGAAGAATAAAATCATTGATGAAATATTTTAAAGATACATTTTAGAAACTGTAAGGAAGTCTAGAAGGGGACACAGATAAACAGGGTTGGTAAGATTTTCATGTTAAATAATATAGATTTAAGAGATTCACAGTTTCATATACAAGCCTCTTTCTACTCTTCTTTTGTATTAGGAAATACTTTTCTGGATGTTTGTCAAGTTTATAATAAAATTATATTAACTTAAATTTTCATAGTGTTTTAAAGTTTTCAAGGCATTTTCCCAGCAACCCTTTAAGGTAGATATTATATTATTATCTTTATTTCACAGATGAGGAAACTGAGGCTCAAAAACATTACTTAGTCCAAGTCAGACAAGCATCAGCTGGGTCTCTCTGAACATCAAGTCCAGTGATCTTTTCACGGTACTATGCTGACCCTCTGAAAATGTCTATTGAATCTATAGTTTATGTCATTTGCCTTATCTCAATTAACATATATGAATAAAATTACCTTAATATATGAGGATTCACAACATTTTTAAATGTTAAAATAGGTTTCTCATACTAGTGCCAATATTCTAGATGAAAGAACTGGAGCTTCATGTCACCTGAACAGTAGAGACCTGAAGACAGAATGTTAAGGGCAGCTATACAGCATGGCAAAGTAGCTGCAGTACTGGAACTGGGCTCAGGTAAATGGTTTGAAATCATGCCTCTGTCACTTACTGACAAGGTAACTTAAAAGTATTTTGCTGATCTTAAAGTGCTATACGTCAACTTTTGTTTGTTTAACCTTCTCAATTTATATGGAAGAAAACTGAGGCCCAGAAAGGAGAGGAACTTGCTAAAAGTCATACAAGACAGCTAATTGGTGGCAGAGCCAGGACTCAGCTTGAGTCACCTGACTCCCCCAACCCAGAGCTCATTCCATTACAGCTCAGTGAACATTTAGATCTCAGGGACATCGAGAGGCAGAATATATTTCACTAGAAAGAAGAAAAAGGGAAAGGATAGGAATGGAAATCAGATTCTCTTCAAGTTGACTTTTTTCTATTTTTATTATTCATTTTATAAAATAATTAAAAATTGGGCTCTCAAAAATGTTTAAAAACTATTGAGCTCAGGAGGTTGGAAACAAGAGCTTGTTAATGTCTGAATAAATAAATTAAAGTATCAATGTCCCAATGATTATTCTCAATCCCTACACAGAACCGAAGGGGAGATCTAGACTTGAAAGAAAGCCACAGTGAAAAGAAAGGGAAAAGAAAGGTCATCAGAAGCCAATTCCTTCCAGGGATTTAGTGTCCTGCCTACCCTCTCCCAATCCCAACCCAAGGGTATTGTGGCCACTAAGACCTGCTGTCACTAAATCTGTCCCAGGGAGACCTGTAGGATGTGGGGTAGTAGGGCACTGAACTGCCTGTGCAAAGGGAGCAGGAGGAAGCCACACCGACTATACCTGTCAGAAGGTACAGAAGGAAGATACTGGGGCTTATGACATCTGGGAGATTCACTGTTTGAAGCTCCCCTTTCTCTTCTCCCCCAAACTAGGCACTGGGTCCCAGAGACCCTACTGCAAGGGTCCCTTGCCTTTGACAGGAACCTGAAGACAAGAAGTACCGAGTCACGGGGTAGAGAAGTCAGAGAAAAGAGGGGAGAGAGGCTATAATCATAATCTCACTATTCCTCATCAATACTCAGCCACTTAACCTGGAGGGCAGAGACTAGCGCATTCAGTGCCCTGCAAACCGCAGGTTCTTAATAAACGCTTGCTGATTAATCCATCAGCCTGTGGTATAAGTCAGATGCTTTGCGAAGATTCTTTCCCCAGTTCTCTGCTGCATGAACCTTCTCCAACCCTACCCGACACTCTCTGCATGCTTTCTCTACACCCTGCCGTAAAGAACTGGTGGGGGTGTGATGGGGGCGGTAGGAGCTGATCAAGTATATGGGCTTAGCAGATGGGGTATCTTGGGCAGGGGTTTTCCCAATGGGATGAGTATCTTCGAGTCCTGTCACTGGGTCCCTTTCTCCTTCTATTGTGGTGCCTAGGGATGGGGGCCAAATGACATTTCATACCTTGAAGGGGGGTTGAGGGAGCAGAGAAAGTGGATTAGAGAGGCTGACAAATGTCTGTGAGGGAAGCCCTAGAGCCTTCCCAAGAGCCCAGGGACAGCAGCTTGACACATAAATGCTTCCCTGTCGGACAAGAGGGACAGGATGAGGGTATCAAGGAAAGGTTGGGGATACCTAAAGAGAGCTGGGTAAGGAACAAATGTGGTAATAAATTAAGCAGGCAGTGGAGGCTAACCTATACTTCAAATGTCGATTGAGGAACTAGGCCTCCCACATCCCTCTGTCACCTCCCCCCACCCCGCCCCGCACCGGGACTGTGGTCAGCAGAGGCCGCGGCCCAGACGAAGTAAGAAAGTGGGCGCGCTAACAAAGATGCTTCCCCAACCAGACCCCGGGGCCACCTCGCCAAGGGTCAAGGGGGCTCTTCTGAGGCCCAAAGCACCGTCGGTGGTCGCAAGCGCCTGCTTCCCCCGTATTGTCGCCCGCCCTCGCCTCGCAAGAAGAGCGCAGGTCTGGGGGTTCTACGTGGTCAAGGCCGCCCCATGGGTCCGTTTCGAAGCCCATTTCCGGAGGGAAGACATGGACCGGGGCAAAAAGCCCGGAAAGAGAGAGGCCCTCCGCAGGCTCAGCCTCTGCTCTCAAGCCTATCGGATCCACAGCCTCCGATAACCCCGCGGCCCCCAAGCACACCACCCGCGAAGTCTGGAGAACCAAAGAAGGGATTCCCAAAGCCCACGTCCTGATTGGAGAGCACACGGAGAGGGCGCAGGCTCAAGGACCAACGCCCTGATTGGGGAACCAGCAAAAGGGGGGGCGGGCCCGGGGACCAACGCCCTGCCTGATTGGGGAACCAGCAAAGGGAGGGCGGGGGGCGGGCCCGGGGACCAACGCCCTGCCTGATTGGGGAAACGGCAAAGGGGCGGGCTCAGGGACCAACGCCCTGACTGAGGAACCAGCAGAGAAAGTGGGGTGTCCTCGGGGACCAACGCTCTGATTGGGGAACCGGCAGAGGAGGGGCGGGCTCGGGAACCAATGCCCTGATTGGAAGGCTTTGCAGAGGGGCGAGCTCTAGGACCAATGTTTGGAGTGGATGCGAACTACAGAGGAAGGGTGCACCTTCTGGGAGGTTGGCGGTGCGTGAGCTGCAAACTGGCAAGACCTAACCATTTCTTCGGCTCTTAAGAGTCAGTCTCACCTCTGTCTAGCCCCCCTCCCTTCTCAGACACTGCCCCGAGAATCTCCAGTCCTCGCCCCTTCCCCTCTTCGTTCTCAGGTCTCGCCCCCTGTAGCGTTCATCTAGTGGCTTGCCCACTCGGAGCCGTCCGTAACGCCGGTCTGTTTCTGGGACACTGGGCCCCAAGTCTTTAATTCCGTCTGCATTGCCAACCTTTGACTCCGCGGAGCTTCTGCCAGCGCTGGGGTTCAGGTTTTCCAGCTTTGGTTCCGGGCTCAGCCCTGCCGGCTCACATTGGGCGACGAGGCCGCCTATCAGCCTGAGGGGGTGGGCATTCGACTCGGTTCGTCCTACCCCTCTGAGCCGTAGAACTAGGCCTAGTGGTTGACACAAAATTCCGGATCGGTAGGCCCCGCCTTGGGGCGCAGCTCATTGGCTCGAATACACGTACGTGGCAATTACTCAATTGGCGTCTTCTGGGCGGGGAACGGAGGACTTGGGCTGTCCTGCTGGGATCGAGGGTGGGGTTCTGGACGTGGACCTCTTCTCTGCTCGTTCGTCCTCTGCATGTCTGACACTTCCCATCCCCCCGGAGGCGGGGTGGCCTGGCCTGCCTCCCTCTCCGGCCCTATTGGCTTCTTGCTGAGCCCTGCACGCTGTCGCCCCTCTGTCCACCTGCGGCCCGGACCCAGCCCCGTGGGTCTGGGCAGCTTGCTTTGACCAAGAAGGGATAGGAATCGGTCAGTTAGGAGGAGGAGTCTGTGTGGGGGTGGGGGCATGATGGAGGCCTTTTTTTTTTTTTAAAGTTTCAGCAAACTAAGAAGTACTTGACGTGGTCCCGCCCCCGCCCCGGCCCGGGCCCCGGCCTCGGCCCCAGCCCCGGCCCTGGCGCGTCGCCCCAGTCTTCACGCGGACGAGTTCTGGTTCTTTTCTATGTCTGAGTGAACTTTATTTGTATTTAATAGAGAAAGTGTGGAGGCGAGGAGGAAATTAGATGGTAGTTTGGCGCAGGTCATCTCAGGCCGTGGCTGGGGTTTGCGAAGGACACTTCTTTTTGCTAAGGTTGGTGAGGATCTGGTCCTGGTTTGGCCGATATAGCACCACAAAACTGTTGGGGCCGAGGACTGCGCTTCCCTTTTCATCCACGCTCCCCATCAGCAAGTAACTGGCCCCTAAAGGAGAGGGTGGAGCAGTGAGTGAGGCAACAGGGTCTGTGTCCCGCACCCTCCCCCCTCTATTTGTTCTTACCACCCACGATGTGCCCCCACCCAAACTTCACCTCTCTCCCCCAGGCACTCTTACCTTTCTTTATTGGGGGACACTGCCGACAGGGTACATACAACTTAAGAGGGGCTCCAGCGGGAGTGGAAGGCAGGACGAGAGGCCCTGCCTTGTAAACGCCCATGAGGGTGATCGTAACAGTGATCCCTTCCCCAGGACCCCGAACCATTGACTTCACTGCCCCTGTCACCACTGTGGAGAAAACAGACAGGAAAAGATCAGAAAATAATGTTTGGGAGCCCCATATGGTGGACAGGATGACTGAATTAGCAGAAGGTCACAGGATGGACCAAAAGCTAGGATGCCGAGATAGTATTGGGAGATAACGCTTGGGTAGGGAAGGTACAAGAGCTGGCAAAGGAAAGCCAGGGGTTGGGAGGGGGGAGATACTGAGGAGTACAGGAAGACATAGTAGGTGCTTAATAAAGCTTGTTCATAGACTGATGCAAGGAGCAGGTCTATTGATAGGAGATATGAAGGAGCAGGACTCTTGGCTTCCTTACCAAAGTCGTTGGCACAGAAGTTGCTTTGTAGAGTGCCTGTTCTTCGGCATTGTTTTGGGCAGGGAGTACTAGAAGCACCTATGAAGAAGGAAATTAGCCTTATGATCTATTCCTCTTCTTCCTTCACCCCACCTCCAACCCAACTTCATCTTCCCCAACCCTGCAAGTTCCTTATGTGGACACTTTTGTGTCCTGCTATCCAGGACCCCGATCTCTGTTCTACTCATCTTCCTTACCCCCAGCCCCTGCTTCCCTCCCTGGACTCTGGTAGCTAACCAACCATGCTTACCAGAGTCTGTGGCAAGGGTAGGTTTCAGGTCCTCCTGGACTGGGGCCTGGGGTTCGGCAGGAGGTTTGACCTTAGGCCCTGGCTGTGGTTGTGGAGGAGCTGGAACAATCCTCTCCTTCCCACTGCCTCGGGGATGGGCTTTATAGGAGGCAGAGAATCCATCAGCAGTGACGCTGAGATCTGAGACAAACTGAACCAGGAGTTCATTTCCTTCTGAGGTGATGGAACTGAGGGAAGGGAGGATAGCAGGGTGTCAGGGGAAGGAAGGGTCCGAGTTGTAATGCCCTTAGATTTTCCCCCAAAGTCTCTGTTCCCACAAAATCTGCTCTTTTCCCTCTCTCCTTCCACCTCTTAACCTCCCCAGCCCATTCAGTGTGGGGACCTCTGTTTTTAAATCATGATCCCTTCTATTTGATTCAGTACTTTCCCTTGTAACTTCATCCCAGCCACTCAAACTTGCCCTTCTAACAGACCCTGCTCACTCACCTCGGAGCAGTGTCCCCACAATACTTCCCCAGCCTTTTTGAATCATCACTTTGAGCTCCGTTGAAGATGCTGACTGAGTCATATCGGCAGTAAGTGTCTGGCTCCAGGTCAAATTTCCCAAAGGTCAGAGAAATCACCTAAAGAAGAGAAAGGAACTGGATAGCTAGATACTTGGGTGTCTAAGGGGAAGTACAGCAGAGAAGCCAGATGCTTAAGTTTCTGTGAAGAGCCTAGGGAATGTTACCTGTTCTGGGGGAGCAATGATGAGCCATGAACAGCTGACCCCAGGAGGATAATCAGACTCAGGCCAGTTGGGTGTGGTCAGGGTACCTTGGGGCTTCTCCAGCCGACCCCCACAGAACTGATGCTCTGGATGGAGAGAGAGAAATGGGGTGGGGGCAGGGAGAGGGAAAACTAGTGTTCAAGGGCAGGGGAAAAGGAAATTCAAGTATATGGATCCCTGAGTGGAGGAGGGTTAGGGGGAGGCAAGGAGAGGGGGAAAGTTAGCAAAAAGAGAGAATAAAGAAGAGTGGGGATCTGGCTTTGGGCATAAAGGCACCCCTAAATTTCCCCCACTTCTCCACTCTTGGAAAATGATAGGAAATAACTTGGGTCCCAGCCCACTCCCCAAACTCTTACTCTCCCTCCCTATTGTTCCTTACCCACACTCTTCCCTTTCCCAAGGGAGATCTTGTCTCCCCAATTTAACAGAATTCTCCCTGGTCTTTTGTAGTCCTCTCAGTTGGAAGTTTCCCAGATTTGAGGGCTTCCCAACCCAAGGCTGTCCACTTGGGGTGCTCTCTCCCCTCAAATGGGGTAATGCCTCTTCTAATGCTTCCCTCTGATCAAAGTGGTCCTTACTTTTTTAAGGGGTGTCTTCTGCTATGGGGAAGGGATAACGGGGCCATAATCAGAATCCCAGGGCTGGGTTGGGGGGGGTAGTCTAGGATGGGGGAACATATGCATCCTCCCCTTCATCTGAGTTTCCCCCCCACCCCCAGCCAGGTGAGTTCTAACTGTGGGGGACATGAAGGCAAATTACTCACCATCCCAGTAACCCCACGCCGCCCAGTCCACCCGCGGGTCTGCGCCCCATTTCCGCCTTGCACCTGGGGGGGTGCCTAGAAGAGGGGGTTTGGTGGGAGGGAGGGAAAGGAAGGGTAGAAAAGATGGAGAGGTGGGACTGAAGGGGCGGTTAGTGAGGACAAGAGGAGAGGGGAGGATGCAAGGGGGAGGGTGGGGACTGAGGAGAGTAGCCTGGAGGTGAGGCCCTCTGTGAGGCGTGCCGGGGCCGAGAGCAGGGACAGGCCTGAGCCTCTTAGGAGACGGGGGTGTGTCTCATGGAGGGACCTGTCTTTGTCTTCGGATTTTGGTGGGACACAAGTTACAGGGTGGCAGTATGTGTGCTGGAGAGAGAGGTGGGGGGGAGGGGTAATCTCACCATTGCCATTGGTAGCCCGCCCACTGTACCACAGCAGGAAGCCCCGTCCTCCTGTCCCCTCATCAGCCTTCATCCTCAGTGTCACCTGATTGCCAGGGGCAACCACAGGCCCTGGCCTGAAAGTCCCACAGAAATGTCCAAGACGCTGGCCTGATGTCCCTGCCCCGGCAAAAACCTCCAGGGAATCATAGCGGCAGGAGGGATCCAGTTCCAAGTCAAAGACTCGGAAGGAGAGGGAAACAGTCTGACTCTCAGGGACCTAGGGGAGAAAAGGAGGAGCAGAGGGGCCAAGGGTTACACTTCAGGACTCAATTTCTTCTTTCCATACCTATATTCCCAACTTTACCATTACTAGGGAGCTTTGTCCTTAGCTATTTGGGGGCAGATCAGGGGATGGAGTAGATCCAGTGTGGTTCAGGGGAACGTTATCGAAAGGTTCCCTCTCTAACAGTTAAGCCAAGGGAGTTTGGGGGCCCCAGGGTCCAAGTTATGGAGAAGGGTCCCCTAGAATTCTTTCTTTGGCTTAACTTCTTTTTGACGAAGCTTGGTCTTGTTGCCTAGGAGTATCCTTTAGCAACAAGGCACAGAGGAGCCAAGACTTATGCTTCCCCTAGAGGTACAGAAGTGTCAGAAAAGTAAAGGACTCCAGAATCCTAAGTGGGTTATTATAAACTAAGAACTGCTGAGGCCTTGGGGTTTAATAGGATATGTAATCAGAAAGCATCTCCCTTGGAGTGGGTAGAGATGGCAGTAACTAGATATAGCTTGATGGCTATAAGGGAGATGGGGGCTAGCAAGAAAAAGGTCCTTTTGCAGGATCCTGATTGGGGGAAGGATCTTGGAGTTTTAGGGGAACACTTGACCCCAAGATAAGCTGCCCTGGTCCTAGGAGTTGGGAAATGGTAGAAATTGGCAGAGCAAAGGACACAGAAGCTACTCACCGTGATTGTCCAGAGGCACTCCTTGTTTGGGGGATAGTGATTGGGGAAGCCCTCACTTGCCACGTAGCCTGATTCCCCGGTCACATCCCCTCCGCACAGGAACACAGGTCTAGGGAGTTGGCCAGGCACATAAATGAAGGTGGTGGGTAATCAGTATGGGTGGGGGGAGGCAGAGAAGTGATACAGATAAGGTATAAGAATCGGGGGGGGGGGGGGTCAGACTTTGGTGGGGATGAAACTCAAATGCAGGAGGGGTGGAAAGGTTGCTGGAGTGGAGGTGAGATTGGTTGCAGATGGGGCTAGAGAGGGGTTACTAGAAATGGGCAAAGCATTTGGCAAATGGGCAAGGCAGATGGCATTACAGCCAACTGGGATAGGGAGGGAGATTCAGGGATAGGGAGAAAAGGCGGTTAAGAGTTTTGATTAGCTGTTCCCAACATCCTCTCTATTCCCATTCCCCAAGGTCCTTCACCCCTATGCTGGCTAGAAGGCTGGAATTCTTGGAATCCTTTCCCTTTATACTGCCTGGCAGCTGGGACAGGAGCTGACTTAACTAGCACCAGATGTGGCCACAGCCACAAGCCTGCTAAAAGGAGGGGGCAGGATATGAGGGGAGAGGAAGCAATGATATTTCTCAGTGAATCCAGGCATCAGCTCCCCTTAACTCCCACACTTGCCTCAGTTTCTGCTCAAGCCTGGGACTTGGGCATCAGACTTCCTGACCTTCTAACTCACCCAAACCCCACCCCCCCACCCCTCTTGAACACAGATGTTCAGACCTTCTAAAGTGATGTGGCTCCTTTCAGGTCACAGCAGTCTGGGATAAGGGGATGAAGGACCAGAGAAAAAAGGTACAAGACAGTAGAGAAAAGGGTCCGGGTGGGTTCAAGTAGGAGTCTGCTGATAAACAAAAGAGCCAAGACAAGACTGGGGAGCACTTAGGATGAGTAATAGCAAAAGAGGATGGGGGTAAATAAAAGTGAGGGGGTTCTCAGGGGGCAAGAGGGGGAAAAAGCTCGGTGGCTTCCAGCAATAGAAAATCTACAAAGCTGAGGTTCCTTTACTGGATTCTGTGGACACTGGGAAGGGTACATGAGGGGTGGAAATAAACCTACCTGGTGTAGTTAGGGCTCTGGGCAGGAGCTCCCTGGGCCTGGGTGAAGTATAGCAGGGCGAAGGAAGTAAAGAGGGGCCCCAGGACGCAGAGTGGGATAGGAGGCGGCATGGCTAGGGGGAGAAGAGCCGGGGTCCCTGAGACGGAGGCAGCGGCGGAGTCCAGCAGCAACAGGATAATCAATGCCAGATGGGTTGGCTTCGAGTGTGTGGGCGTGGGGACTGGACGAATTAGGGAGAGGAATGGGGGCAGGGGAGGAAGACAGGGATGTGAAAAAGCAGAGCCAAGTCTGGGGGCCTCTCAGGCCCAGTACACACAAATATTGACTTAACCTAAGTGATTAGGGTGGAGGGAAGCAGGGGAAGCACCCCTAGCTGTTGGCCAAGACCCAAATGGCTTGTAATTTTACCACAAGCTCATGTTCTTCTTTGGGGGCTCATGCATCCAGTTCCTACTGAGGACTTCCTCCAGCCTGATAGCTGGGTCTGACCTCAGCCACCACTTTCCACTTAGCTCTTAATTCTGCTTACCCAGGGTTCCTGCTCCCCTTTTCTCTGCCCCCACTTCTATTCCTTGGTTCCAGGCATCTGGCCCTCCAGTCCAAGTCAGGGGAGAACCTGGAGGTGTTTTGAGGGGTGAGAAAATAGCTCCACCACTGCCAGACAAGTTGGAGAAGTAATAGGAGATGGAAGATTGAAACGAGTGCTGTGTGAAGGGCATGTTAAAGTTTGAGATTGAGGAAAACAGTTAAGGACAGCTGGAGTGTATGGAGGCAGAACCCGAGGAAGAATGGGTATGGGAGGGTGGCTGTGAGCAAACAGGAGACTCTGGGGCAAAAAGAAGAAAAAGTATCCAATGGGGGAAACAGAAGACAAGTGTTTGGGATGGGGAGCTAGAACCTCAAGAGTTTTTCTCTGCCATTTAGATCTTAGGGAGGTTTGCTGTGGCAAAGGTAGAGTTAAGAAAAAGCAGCCACTTCCTTTGGCCACCCCACTGACCAGATCCCCTACCTTGTCATAGCTCTTCCTAAGCTTCAAGCATTCTACTCTCAGCTTCCCTGCTCTCTCCCCTTTGAGCCTTTATTTCCCATGGGTATCCAAGGAAACCATCGCTCCTACTCCCCTTCTAGGACCCAAGTGCCCAGGGCTCTGCTGCAGCTTCTTTTATTGTATCCATCCATCAAATTTCTTTTGTCCATGATGCCCAGGTTGGGGGCCCCTCCTGGGAAGCCCCCGAACATTTTACAAAACAACCCCCATCCCGTCCCAGTGCGTGTCTCCTGTTCCCTCCCCCATCCCCAAATCTCTCACATATATATAGTACACGCTTCAGCTCTCCTCTGTCCTGGCCCCTGGCCAGTTTCTCCCCTTCCTTTTGGGGGTTTTAGGGGGGGTCAGCTTTCAGGGGGTGTGGGTCCTGGGCCACCTCCTGCAGCAGCCCTCTGCAGCATGTCCAATGCCTCCCAGAAGAAATCCTTCTGTACAGCTAGCAGAGGCATCCAGCCCACAATCTCCTTCATCTTCTCCATCCGGTCCTGCAGGGTGGGGCAGCTGTGAATCTGGCTCAGATACTCCTCACAGGCTCGGGCTGCCCCCCCAGGATCCTGGCATGTTCCAGTCCCCACACTGGACTCTGAAGTCCCTGTGGCCCTGCTGGCTGGCAGGTCACGGTAAGTGGGGCGGTGTTCAATGTCATGGCTGGAGAGCATGTAGAGACACTCTCTCGTGGAGCAGAGAGAGCAGGCACAAAGAGGGACCTAAGTAGAGAGAATATGGCAGGCATCTGAGGCTAGAGAAGGGGTTAAAGGAAAACTGTGTGTGCGTGCGTGTGTGTGTGTGTGTGTGTGTGTGTGTGTGTGTGTGTGTGTGCGTGCGCAGGAGAAGGATAGGACATTTAGAGCTGGAGTTTTGGAAGGGAAGGTGGAAGGCCTAGGAAATCTGCTTCATTTTCCTACACAGCCAACTAGATAGGAGAAATCTGTGTGTGAGGGAGGGGCCAGGGAAGAGCCCGAGGATTACTGGGTAGGGTACACAACCCATAACAAGTGGCATACAACAGGAAAGGGACCGAGGAATAAAGCTATGTGTGCATGTATTTGTGTGTCTATGCATACCACTTGGTGGGGCAGGGAGGGTATAGAAGGGCAGAGATCAAAAGAGCCTACTTTCTTGTTCTTATTATCTTGACCCCTGATCCTTATAACCCCCTTTTTGCTTCCCCCACCATAATCCCGACCTTGACATGGAGCTTGACGAAGGAGGCACTTCCCTTGGGCCAGCCAGGGAGCCGACCTCCAGCTCCACAGCCACAGCCCAGCAGCTCCTTGCTGAAATCCGAGCTCTGGCTCAACACGAGAGAGTGATTCAAGCCACACCAGAGGGCAATGGGGCGCTGCAGGTAACGTACCTGGGGACAAGATGTCAGGATCCCTGAGGTGAGGAAAGACACCAAGGATTCTTGGGTTGGGGGGCAGGGAGGCTTGGGGGGGGTGTGTGGGAAAGAGACTTTCAGCTCGAATCTCACCTCCTCTGTGAAGCCTTCCCTGACTTAACTCTGTTTCCCTATCCTAAATTCTCGTAGAAATTAGTTTGTACCACAGATGGGTCTAGAACCTTCTATCATTCTTGACTTTCATCTTGTGTATTTTTTCTCCCTAGCGAGATTTTAAGTGAAGGAACCTTATCTTCTACTTCCACAGCTTTTCCCCATATCCCTTTATCACTACATTTTAGTTCCCACATTCATCTGCTCATACTAATCCTCAGTCCTCTAGAACAGGTGTTCTTTCTGTTCTCGAGGCTCACCATACCACAAATCAGTACAACAGCCCATTCTCTTCAGTCCCAGGGACACAGGATTAGTGTCTTACTCCTCCCTCTGTCATCTCCTCCTTTTCCATTGGCTCCTTTCCTGCTGCTTTCTAATATGCCTTTCCCTGCCTTAACACAAACCTTTCACTATCTCTAGTTGCCTCTTAGTGGCAGTCAAGTAAAGTGAGAAAAAACCCTGGATTTGGAATCTGAAGACTTATATTTGAATCCTGCCTCTAGGATTGTTATCTGTATGATGTGTGACTTTACCTCCCTGGGTGTTAACTCCCTAGGAGTTTCCTCCTCTTGGAAGGAGACCAGAGAGGGAATCTCTATGGCTCTTCCTCATCTAAGCCTGGTGGTCTTTCCCATCCGACTGCTAATACATTTTTACAAAATATACCTGCTACCTTCATTTCTTCAACCACCTAACCTCTCCCAGTCTGGGCACTGTTATAGAAAAGTGGATCCATCGAAGATTCAGTATTGTCCTGATTGATCATTCTGATGGCTGGTTTTTTTCCATCCTCATTTTCCTGGAACTCAGCTGCACATGCCAATGTTGACTACCATGTTTTGGATACTATTTCTTCCCTTAGCTTCTGGGATACTATACCCCATCCTGGTTCTCTCGTTTTACCAGTTCAACTGCTTTTTCTTAATTTCATTTTTCCTTCTTCATTCAACTTCTTGTTCCAAAGTTCAGACTTTGGCTTTTAACTGCTCTTTCTCTTCCCTCCTCCTCCTTTCTCTCCCCCCCCAAACCCTCCCACTCCTTCTCTCTCTCATATATTCTCAACACTTCACTTATCACTTCTCTGCAAAGCAAGGTAGAGTAGAAGAAAAAGAAAGTGGATTGGGAGTCTCAGCTTTGTCATGTCCTCACTAGCAGAGAGACCTCTGACCAACCACTTATAAGCTCCTCAAACTTAAGGAGAAATGGATTAACAATACTTTCACTGTCTAATTCTTTGGATTCCTATTAGAATTAAATGAGATAATGTATATGAATGTGTTCTATGACTATTAAATATTCTCTAAACAAATGGAGATGATTTTATGGCTATATGGATGAATCCCTAATCTAGTTTTCTAAGCCTGCCCTTTCACCCAGACTGCAGGCAGTATCTCCAACTACTGCTAAAACATTTTCCATTAGCCATCATTGTTAACTTGCACATGTCCAAAATTCAGCTCATTATCTTTCCCCCCAAACCAGTTCTTCTTCCTAATACAAGAAGGCAAAATTTGATCTCATAGGTATTGTTGAGACTTTGTGGAATATGACTCTTCCTGGAATATTTCTTTGGAGGAGTATACATTAAATCCCGTAATCTCTCTGAGCCTGACTTTTCTCCTGTGTAGATGAGGAGGCCAGATTAGATGGCTTCTAAAGCCCCTCCCAACTCTGAATCTATGATGCTAAACCTTTAGGATAAGTGAAAAGGTGGGCCCAATAAAACCATACATACATTAAGAAGTTAAACTTGTAAGTGGGGATGAAGGAACCAGAGAAAAAGCAGCACCGTAGAAAGCATTCGGGTGAAAATCAATAGAAGCAGAAAAAGAACCAATGTTGTCACTGAAGTATACTATAGACCACCAGGAAATAAAGGGGAAAGAAAGGAAAGGCTTGGCAAAGATATGAAGGCATGATACAGTCGGGCCAAGAACCTTCAATTATCCAGATGTCTCAAGGTGAATGATCTTTTAGACTTGAAAAGACAGAAATAAAATGGCAAATAGGGAGTTGATAGCCCTCTAAAATGGAGAGTTAGTAAAAGAACACTTAGTTGATCTTGATGAGTTCAGTGCTAAATGCTCAAGACCAAACTCAGATGAACTACATCGTTGGGTATTGAAAGAAATGGTAGATAAGATTGCTGGTTCGCTCAGTAATCTTTGAAAATAGTGGAGAACAGGAAGTACCTGGGACTGAAGACAGGCTAATGTCTTAATTTTTTTTTAAGGAGAAAACTGAAATCTGCAGACCATAGGTCTATGAGCTTGACTTTGACTTCTGGCAAAATTCTAGAATTTTTCATTTAAAAGATATAGTTAATGGACATGTAGAAAAGGAAGCGGCACTCATAGAAGGGCAGCATAGCTTCATCAAGAACAAGTCATACCAGACTAACCTAATTCCCTTTTGTGATAGATCAGAGGAATGCTATATAGTTTGCCTAGATTTTAGTAACACATTTTATAAAGTTTCTATAGCTTACACTGCAGTACAGTCAAGTACTGGCTGAATGGCCAGTCTCAATTATCAGCTTGGAATACCAGGTCCATATCAGCTTAGAAGGAGGACTCCACAGAATTGCTTGGCTTTGTGTTAGATCCATTCATTCAACAAGCATTTATTAAACAATTATTGTGTGGTAGGCAGTTAGCTAGGCACCAGAGATACAAAGATCTAGTCAGTTCCCATAGGTTTAACTATCATCCCTATTTAGATGACTCCCAGATCTATATTTCCAGCCAAAGTATTTTTCCTGAGCTTTAATCTTGCACCACCAACTATTGGACATTTCTAACTAAATGTCTCATAAACTGAACATCCCTAAAAAATAACCCGTCAGCCTCCCGAAACCCTATTCCCTATTTCTGCTGAAATTCTTAGTCACCCAGGTTTTCAATCTCAGAGTCCTCCTCAATTCTTTCCTTTCTCTTATACTTTATAGGCACTGTTGTGTGCCTGTGAAAGCTGGACAGTCCACCAGCACCATGCCAGGAAGCCGAGTTGACTCCATTTGAATTGTCTTAGGAAGATTCTGAAGATCACCCGGCAGGATAAGGTACCAGATACTGAGGTCCTTCCTCAAACTGAACTGCCAAGCATTCAGACTTTGCTTCAGAGAGCGCGACGCCAATGGGCTGGCCACCTTGTTCAAATGCAAAATGTCCGCTTGCCAAAAAGATGATTTTATGGAGAGGACACACAGGGCAAGCATTCACACGGCGGTCAGAAGCAGCAATAAATACAAGGACACTCTCAAGACCTCCCTTAAGAACTTGGGAACTGATTGTGTGATACGGGAGACACTGGCACAGGACCCCTCAGTATGGCCTGCCCACACAGAGAAGGCGCTGTGCTCTATAAGCATGATTGAAATAGCTTAAAAGAAACATAAGATGCACAAACTTGGAGAATTCACCCCAATGTTCACGTGGAACATATGTGCCTGACCTGTGCTGGAGCATTCCAAGCTCATAGTGGTCTGATCAGCCACAGCTGGACACACTGAACTTGACTCTAGAATAGTGATCTCATTTCGGTCCTCTTTGTGAACAAAGGACAACCACTATAGGCAATCAGTTGTCAAGTCTTAGCAATTCTACCTCAGTAACATCTCAAACCCA
This sequence comes from Phalanger gymnotis, assembly GCA_028646595.1. Lineage (NCBI taxonomy): Eukaryota > Metazoa > Chordata > Mammalia > Diprotodontia > Phalangeridae > Phalanger > Phalanger gymnotis. The sequence continues at coordinate 206,509,805 of CM053627.1, forward strand.
CCCTCTTTCTTTTCATTCATAAAGCTATCATTCTAGTTCAGGCCCTTATCACCTCTCACTTATATTATTACAATAGCCTTCTAATTGGTCTCCCAGATTCAAATCTCTTCTCTTTCTAATCCATCCTTCACACGACTGCCAAATCGATATTCCTATGCCACTCCTCTGCTCCAGTGGTTTCCAAATGACTCTAGCACCAAATATAGACTCCTTTGGCATTTAAAGCCCATTATGCTCTGGCTCCAGCCTCCTTTTTTCCAGGCCTATTGCACATTATTCCCCCTTCATAAACTCTACCTTCCAACCAAAATGTACGTTCTCCATGCATGCTGTTCTATTTCCCATCTTTGCCTTTCTACAGGCTGTCTCTCATACCAATAAGGCCTTCCCTTCTGACTGTCTTTCTTAGAATCCCTAGTTTCCTTTAAAGCTCAGGTCAGGGGCTTCATCTTATAGGAGTCTTATTCTGACCCCCACTCCACCTCTCCATCCCCACCCCCCAGTTCTAGCCTTCTTTCTTAAGTTGCTTTGTATTTACTTTTCTATGTACATGTTATTTCCCTCTAATAGTATGGAAACTCGAAAGGATATATACTGCTTCGTTTTTGGTTTTGTAACCATGTCTGGTGCTTAATAAATACTTAATATGGCTACCTATTGATAAAGAATGCCTAATCCAGTGTTTATCGTAGTGCTCGATACATGTTAAGCTTAAATTTAATAAGTACTTGTTGACTTGACTTAATTAAATGAATTTAATGGAATATTACTGCACCACAAGAAATGATGAATAGGAAGAATTCAAATAAGCATGGAATGACTTGTATGAACTGAGACTGTGAAGTGAACAGAACCGGGAAAATAGTCTATATCACTACAACAATGTAAACAGAAAGAAGGAAATGGAGCTGAACGATATATAATTATAACCGAGTTTGGCCCCAGACATTGGAAAATGCACCTCCCTACCTTCTTTGCAGAGGGGAGGGAGTGTGGCTATGGAACACTGCACGTGCTGTCAGATATGCTGGCTAGTTTTGTTGAACTGCCTTTTCCCCTCTTTATTCTTTGTTACAAGGAATACCTTGATGGATAGCAGAGGGAGGAAAGATATATTCATAAATGGAGGTGATATGAAAACAAAAGAAATCAATACAAATTTTTTTAAAAATTAATAATGCTTGTTGGGTGAAAAAAAAAAAACAAAGAATCCCTAACCTCAAGAACCCTTACATTCTACTGTGGTGAAAACACACACGTACATAAAGAGATGTAAACCACAAATACACATCGTAATTGCATGTGATGGGAGAGAGGTTGCTAGCAACTCAGCTATTTAACAGTTTCATCAGTGACTTGAATAGAGGCCTAAATGGCATGCTTCTCAAACTTAGCAGAATACCCAGAGCTAGGAGGGAAAGAACGACAGAATCAGAATTGTGAAAGCCTTGGCACAGACCAGAGCACAGAAGCAACAGGGACAGCATGTTGGACTTGGAGACAGGAAGGTTTGTTCAACCTCATTTTATGGATAGGGGCTGGCAGCTGGCACAGTGGGTAGAGCACCGGGCTTTGAGTCAGAAAGACCTGAGTGACCTAACTTCACATCCAACATCACTCACCAGCTGTATGACACTGGACAAGTCAGTTAACCTATCTGCCTCAGTTTCCTCATCTTGTAAAATGGAGGTAGCACCTACTTCCCAGGATTGTTGTTAGGATTAAACAATAATTGTAAACCAGTTAGCACAAACACTGTATAAATGTTGCCTATCATTGGTAAATCTTGCCTCTGAGTGCCTGTCACATATCAAGAGCTTAATAAATATTTATTGACTGATTAGTTGTGTGACCCTGGGACAAATCACTTAACCTCCTTGCTCCTCAGTTTCTGAAGGGTTGCATTCAATGGTCTCCTACGTGCTCTTTTAGCTCCAAATCTAAGATCCTATGATCTAATAATATGACATTTAAAAGCAATAGGTCAAATTTCATTTATGCTTAACTTTAAAAAATCAATGTCCTAAGTGAAAGCTGGGGGAAGTATGCCTATAGAACGGAGCTTCCCTGAAAAAGATCTTAGTTTACTGTATTACGATCTCAATAACTAAGTGTGAACAGTATAAATCAAGAGCTCCAAAAGTTCATTGTATCTTGGTTTGCACTGAGAAGCCTATTGGCCAAGATTAGGGAGGCGATACTCCTGCTGTATTCTGCCACGGTTAAGTCCACATTTAGAATACTGTGTCTAGTTCTGGATGCAAACTATTAGGAAGGACACTGGTGATCTGGAGAGCACTCAGAGGGCCATTAGCATAGAGAAAGGTTTCAGGATCAAGCCATATGAGCATCATTTGAAAGATGTTTAACCTAAAGAAGGAAAGGGTTATCAAATAGGAGGATTAGATTTTTCTGCGTGGTAGGTGGTCAGAATCGGGAACAGGCAACTTTAAGACTTGATGTAAGGAATAACTTCCCATCACTTAGAGCTGTCTAAAAATGGAATGGGCTGTCTCAGGAGGTAGTAATTTCCTTTTCTCACTGGAGGTCTTCCAGCAAAGGCTGGAGGATTTTTGTGTTTGGATTTGATAATCTCTAAAGTACCTTCCAATTCTTAGATTCCCTGTCTCTGTTGGAGGTACCACCATTCTGAAAACCTTATTCATCCATACATCCATCTCTTTTGTCATATAATCAATTACCAAGACATTTTTTAAAAATGTCTCTCAGTACTTCACATACATTCCTGATGCCTTCAACCCTAGTCCAGGTTCTTATCGCCTCACGGCTGGATTGTTTTCACGGTTCCCTAGGCCCAGCTTGGAATGTTAGAGTTCAAATTTAGCCTAGCACACTGCAGTGTGGCCCTGGGCAAATCACTTCATTATCTGCCTCAGTTTTTCCATGTGTAAAATGGGGAAAATAAGAGGACCTCCATTCCAGGACTGCTGTGAGCATAAGATCTCTGTCACATTTGAAAACTTTAAAATGCTCTTTAAAACTTTAAAATGCTCTATGAATGTTGCTATTATCATTATCACTAGTTACAAAGAATGAGCTTTTTCAGGGTGGGGGAGCTTTCTTTGGATATCCCCATCACTTAGCACGGTGCCTGGGCACATAGTAGGTGCTTAAAATGTGCTGTTGACTTCCCAAGTTCCTCTGCCCTCCTACAATGGTGGAAGTAACCTTTCTGTCCTTTGAATTCCTTTAGCCTTTAATAGGTACCTACATTATGACTTTTCATGGCATGTAGGTTCAGAATTAGAAGGGATCTTGGAAATCATCTAGGCCAACCCACTCATCGTTCTACAGATGAAGAAACTGAAATCCAAAGAGGCTAATCAACTTGCCCACGGTCACGCAGGAGGGAGGGAAGGTCAGGACTGAAAACTTTTCATTACATCTTATATTATAATCATTCGTGTTGTGTCTCACCTGCTAGAATATTAGCTTCTTAAGGGCAGAGACTGTACCTTAGTCATCTTGTATCCACCACAAAAGGAGATATGAAATACTTAACATTAAGATTGTAAAGTTAGAAGGACCCTAGAAATCATACATTTGAATGTATTGAGTGAATGGCTTCCCTGACTCTTCTTCCTTCTCAAAGTAGTCCATCTTTCACACATCTGCCAGGCGTTCTTTCTTTTCTGGTATCATTTAAAGTTTTTTATTGATAGTTTGTTTTTACATCACCTTCATTTCCAGACATATCCCTCTCCTCCCCAGTGAGCCACACCCCTTGTAAATCAAAGAGAAAAAAAAGCAGTTCAGCAAAACTAACCAACACATCAATCAGACCATTCCTTCATAAGAGACCACCTAATAGAATGGAAAGAGTGCTTATGAATCAGGAGACATGGCAGGGTCCAGTCCCAGTCCTGGAACAAGTCATGATTTGAGCTTGAGTCTCCTCCTTTATGAAAGGGTAACACTTGCTTCTGCGTAACGCATAGGGCAGTGAGAAAAGCATTTTGAAAGCCACAGAGTGCTATGGGAACATATTATTATGCACCACTACTTTCATCATGTCATAGCCGGCCAGCTTATGTCACATTGACTTTGTTCTTGGCCCTTTGTAATTTGGCCCATTCCTTGCTGATCCAATCTTATTTCCAATGGGCAGTGAAATGAATTGGTGAGTCATAGAACCTTGGGTCGAGTCCCACCTTTCTACTTTTAAGCTACTTGTGTGGCCTCAGCCAAGTCACTTACCACTGTAAAATGAGGGGGGTGGTTAAATGGCCTCTGGGAGCCCTTCAGGCTCTAGATCTGTGGACTGATGACCTTACAAATCATTGTGCATGTTTTATTGATGACTTATTAATTAATAAGTCTTCTTTCTTGACTCTGTAGACTCCATGTGGGCAGGGGGCCTGACTGATGTAAGATCTGTCTCCCTCAGAGCTCAGCACAAAGCTGACAAAAACACGTGTTAAGCACTAAATGTTTGTCAAACTGAATATTATCTTATAGTGTTTTCCAGTTGTTTCAAGTGTGTGTCATACTCTCCCCCAGTTAGACTGTAAGCTCTTCAAAGACAAAGATTTTTCCTATTCTTTTCCTTCTCTTTCCACAGCACATTGCCAAACACAAGGTTTTCAGTAAATATGTGTTTATAGACTGACTGAGGCTGCTATGCACATGGAGTAACAAGCTATCACTCCTTTACACACACTCGAGTTGACTGGGGACTAGGGACTCAATTCTGGGGCATCTGAATATGAGAGGCAAGAAACCTCGGTCCCATGAGAAGAGTCAATATGAGAGCAAGAGGACGTACATCAGGACAGCTGGGTCAGGTCCCCTAAATTTTGGTCATGGGTCTCACCTGAGTGGGTTCCCCACGGTCCATCTTGTCCCCTGTCCCTAGCTGCCCGTATCGGTTGTTTCCCTGCATGAAGATTCGTCCAAATTCATCTACCAGACCAAGGTGATTGTAGCCAAGAGCACAGAATAGTATCTGGGGGAGGAGGGTGAAGTAGAAGGGGCAGTAGTAAGGGCAGGGCATCCAGCTCCTTTGAACATAACTCCCAAGACCAGATCCCTAAAACCTTTTTCTTTCCCCATTTCTTTTCAAGCCAACACTCCCTTCCCCCATCTTTGTCCAAATCTCTTCCCTTCTCAGTCCCACAGTTTCTGCTTCCAAGGTCGCCCCACCCCTTTAGAGGCTCTCCTACCTTAGCAGGTAGTGAGAGGGCAAGTGGCATCTGCTGGTCCAGAGGATCAAAGGCATGAAGGGTCCCAAAGAGATCACGATATACTCCAGGAGTGTGTACCTCAAAATACACTCCCCCCTGGTCTGGGGGTGGTGGGGGTTCTCAGCACTGAAGCTCCTAAAATACCTATATGTCCCAAGGAGGCTCCCACCCCTGGATGAAAGCTATCTCTAGATAAGACTGTTGGAGAAATGGAATAAGGGAGGAGGGGATAGAGGACAGGATAGAAGATTAGGGACAGGTCCTTGGGTGAGTAGGGACCAGAACTCTAAAGTAGTGATCCCAGGGACTGGAATGCTCAGGACACACATTTAATAATACCCATAATAATAACGAACTTATTCAGAGTTGTACATAGGTCATGGGAGAGGCAAACGAAGAGCATTGGAACTAGGAAAGATGTACAGTGAAGTTGTAGGGTTTGATCAGACCGGGGCCCTGGGAGATGTACCCGTAATGTAGAGTGTGCTGCTTTGATTGGAGGCCATTCGGGCCACTCGGAGATGCGGCAGACAACGAGACACTTTCCTCAGTGCCAGTTGCACTGTGTATGACCGAGGCTGGTCTAGCTGTGTTTCATTCACCACCAGGGAGTAAATCTTCCCTTCTTCTAGAGAATGTAGGGGATGGGCCAGGAAGAGGTTGTTAGGGATTTTTAGGGAATAGGAGACCCCCACTCCCTTACCATTCAAACTGACCCTCAAAACCAGGGAATAATCTTCCTTTCCTTTGAGATGGGAGGTTTGACATCCTAGGGAAAAGTGACTTAATCAAGCTCCCCAAAGATTCCACCCATTCCCCAGTCTGACAGTCTTCTCAAACTCAGTCGAGTTGGAAGGCTGGGGGCAAAGAGAGTTAAGGCGAAGCTAAATTGTCAAGACCCTTGTGTTCAAGGAATCTGAAGCAGAATTGGGGTTTAGAACGGATATTTAGGGATCCAGCAAGAGTTAATGGTTTTTTAAATCAATCTATATTGGCAAACATTTAGCACTTACCAAGTGCCAGGCATTTTGCTAGGCCCAGGAGATAAAGATATAAGTGAGATAATCTTTTTACCTAAGGAGCTTATGAATCTAACCTCTTTATTATACGCATGTAAGCATTTGGGGTTTTTACTTTTTGGGGAGGGGGGTTACATTTCAAGTTCTGAGTTATCTCCCTCTCAGTCCTGCATTGGAGAAGGCCAACATCTGATAGATATATATGGAGGTTTTTCACATTTCTAAAGCATTTACTTATCTGCATTTGTCTTCCCCAACACCTAGTACTGATTTGTAACAAGTAGGGGCTTAATAGAGGTTTATTTAATGGAATTAGGAGAAGGGGAGGCCAGCAAGACTTTGAAAGCGCCCTGGACCAACTATCTGGACTTTTATTTCAGGCTGTGTGATCTTGGGCAAATCACTTCCCCTCCATTTTTTCATCTTTTTATAAAATGAAGGGGAAGCTAGACTGGAGGAACTCCTAAGGCCTCTGCTGACTCTGACATTCTGAGACTTGAGATTTGGGAGACAATGGCAGCACCATACCAGTAAGCAGTAACAGAGCCCGCTGAGTCTCCTGTCCAACCAGCACAATCTGCTTGAAGCGCATGGAGTGGTGAAATGTCATCTTGAAGACACGCTGCCCGCTGGACTGCAGATAAACCTCCACACAGTCGCAGGCTCTTCCACCAGGTCCCCCCACCCCTCCTGGCTGTTCCCGTGTGGCCAACACATAGAGGTATTTACGATAGACAGTGTCATTCCGTGGATCTGAGGCAAACTACGAGCAAAATAGGGATACCTGGGTTCCAGGGGCCACCTGGCAACAAGGTAGGGGTAATTGGGATACTTTAGTCCTAGAACTGGTGGAAATGACTAGTCCCAAGGTTCTAGGGCTGGAAAGCAGTGGATTGGAGCTAAATTTCCAGATGCCTGGGTCTAAGAGGACTCCCATAGTGGTGGTAAGGGGACTGTGGTCCTGGACACTTGGGTCCCGAGAATGAGGGGGAATTTGGCGGAGGGTATGTAGGTCTCAGTCTCTCACATCCTTGGCTCCTCGGCACAGCACAACATAGCGGCATGCCCTCTTCCACTGGATCTGGCCAAGACTGGAAGACACCAGTGCATTCTTGAGGAAGAAGAGAGTCCCAGCATAATCAAGAATGAAGACATGGTCCTTGGTTGGCAGGAAGCGTCGGTATCCATGGGCAAGAAGGGGGGCCACGCTCTTACTGAGGCAGCGACGGCGGCCCCCAAACGCCTGGAAGTATAGGCCTTTGGTGTCTGGGGGAGGGGGAAATTATATATGGCAGGGGGCAGTAGTTAAGAGTTTGGGACAAACTGGATTCTGCAACTTCACGGTTCTTAGCTCCTTATCTCTCCCATTTAAAGGACTGGGAATCATGAAAAAATCCACACCCACATTTTATAACTCTTAGGTCACAGGCCTAAGCACTCCCTTCTTTTCCTTTGCCCCATGCCAAATCTCCCCACCCCCAAAGACATGCTCAGCTACAAAGTCTAGTCCCATGTCAGAGATATCAGAGATACTGAGAGATAAGCATACAAACAAAACAGAGACAGAGGTGATGGGGAGAAACGGAGAACAGCCTGTCTCAATAACCCTCTCTCTTATTGAGCCTCCAGTTAGAAATCCAGAACCCAGGCCCCTCCCCAAGCACCCTCAGAGACAAGAAGGGAAGGGAAGGTTAAGGAAGCAAAGCTAAGGATCTTTAGAGAGCTTTGGAGGAAATCTTGGAGAAAAGTTGGGAAATTCTATTTGTCAAGAGTTTAGGACTAGAAACTTAGGTTTCTCTGGGAGAATGCTAGGTCTCCGGACTAAAGTCGGTTTTGTTTTGTTTTGTTTTTTTGGTGGGGGAGAGAAGGGAGAAAAAAGGAGAGTTATTGGACTGGGTATACAGAAGTAGGGGTTAGTGGAGTATCCAAGAATCTTTAGGCTAGGGGGTTTTCTTGGGGAGCTATTAAAGGGCTACCTCTAGGATTCTAGGAATCTAATGGTATTTCTAGGGTAGGGAGTGGGATAGAATGGGGAGTGCATACAGCTGAAGTTTAGTAAATGTCTTCCGAGGAATCTCCCAAGGTCTTGGGAGTAGTAAGATAACGTAGTAAGAGAAAGAGCTTAGGGCCCAGTGGTGGGGAAGGGGTTGGTTGGGGCTGGGAAAGCCTGTTATTGAGGCATACAGTTTAGGATAGCTGCTCTTTTCCAGGGCCGAGCACCGGCACCCTGCTCTCGGAGTCGGGGGCTGAGCCGTCGACAGATTCTCCTCCACACACCCTCAGCATCACATACTTCCTGGAAGTAGCGACAGGTCTGACCCAGAGCAACAATGTCCCGAACTGGGAGGAATGAGATAATGTGTTCCACCTAGAAGATTCAGGGGGAGAAAGATATCCATCAGTTGGGTGTTTGGCCCCAACCTCAGCACTGATCCCCGAAGTTTCAGGCTTCCAGTAAGCCCCTCAACTTACCAGCTCAGGGGGAAACAGCTGAACAGACACAGGGTTCCCTCTGCCTTTCTTCCCACCACTTCCAGGCTCTGGTCCACATGGGGGGCAGCTCCGTTTTACCTACACAGGGAGAAGAAAAATTGTGAGATCATTTAAAGTGAGGTGGCCACTGTCTCCTTCCTTTTATCTTTCTCCTCTCTAGTTTCATAGCTGCATCCCCTCCCATTATGTCTGTCTTTCAGGCTTGTTCCCCCACTACCCTAACACTACTCTCTTATAGTTGTTATCCCATGCCCTTGCCCCTGTCCCCCTCACCCTGAGCCCCTCCTCCCGACCGCACAGCCTTGTGAATCTCTGCAGCCTCCTTCTTCGGCTCCTCCTCACCATCCTGACCCCCCTCCCCCCCCCTGCTCCTTCCCTTCCTTGGCCACCTGGGCACCCCCCCCTGCCCCCTTCACTCAGCTCCTGGGCCCCACCCGTGCTGCCCTTCCCACACCATGCCCCCTGCCTGGGCTTGGGGACCCTTTGAGGCCCCTCCCTCTCTGCAGCCCCTCCCCCACATGGAGCCCCAGGCAAACAAACTTCTCTGTGACCTCACCATCCAGCCACTGTGACCTGTGTACCCAACCTTGCCCAGGACTTCACCTCTTAGCAAGGCCCTGGGTCTCTGGCCAATCTCTTACCCTCTGGCCTCAGAGGACTCACAGCATGATTCTACAATAAAGGGACACTTCTCCTTTCTCCCAGGATTTATTCGGGAGCAGTAGTTGAGATCTTCCTACTCCACAACTTCCAATACTCCAACTTCGTATTCCAGTAATGACTAGAACTATATGTCATATAATCCTGGTGGCTAATCTCCCTTTCTTGCCAACTTTTACTGGGCTCTAGAAAATGGACTTTGGGGGGAAATACGATGGAGTGTTTTCTTCCTAGTATAGCAACACCTTAATAATGCTCAGTATTTTGCTCCCTGTGTTGGCTAGTTGGCTTCAATATTCCATGGCTACTCATTACAGACCTAAGTCCGGCCCAGCTAGCTTGCTGCCCTTGATCTCAAGGGAAATCATCAGTCAGTTTACTAAGTCTCACCAGTACTACCACTAAGGAGGAAAAAAAAACAAACAATTCAGAGTTATACCCCAGCAAAAACATCTTCATACATGAAAGTGCAACTGATTTTCTTTTGAGGAGAGGGAAGAAAGTATGGGTGAGAATTTTTTTTTTTAATTCCTAACCTTTTTCTCCAACCCTAGACCTGTTTCCCTCCCAGCTGTTCCCAGGACTCCTGGAATCCTCTAGGGGGCACAGAGCCTCAGGGTCTCTTTGAGAGTTCTCATTCTTAATAGAAGGAAAACCGTTTCAGCAGGGATAGGGATTTGTAATTGTATTCAGGAGCTGGGAAGCAGAAAAGCTTGGGGGCGGAGAGTTCACCGGCCTCCTCTCCCATCCAAAGACTTGACAGCTGCAGCTCCCTTTGGCAAGCACCCCGGGCAGCAGCCTGTGTTCACTCGCCGTGCCTCTCTCAACAACTGGACCCTCATTCTCCCGGTCCTTTGGGGTGCTTCAGGTCCCTGGCACTTTCCTGGCACACACCACCTCTACACCTTCACACTGGCACGCTCACCTCCCTGGCACACACACGTCCGTCACCTCTACACCTTCCCGCTGGCACGCTCACCTCCCTGGCACACACAGGTCCGGCACCTCTACGACCTTCACATCGGCACGCTCACCTCCCTTGCACTCTCAGGTCACTGCCTGAGGAGTACATCCAATCTTTGCACGCTCACCCTGCCACACTCGTGCCTCCTGATCTGCCGCCAGTCTCCGGCACTTCTCACCAGCTCCCGCCTCTTTCGTTCCCCCGCTCCTCCTGGCTTTCGGTCCGTACTCAGCTAGGAGGTCACCCCCCCTCCCCACCCCGCGCGCTCCCAACTTTCTCTCGCTCGCTCATCTCGCCCCCTAGCGATAGTACCCATAGCTTCCCTCACACCGGTCCTCTCCCAGGTTAGCGGAACCTCAACCTCCGCCCAGCTTAACCCTGGCACCGCCCCCTTCTATTATTACTATTGGCAGGCAAAAACGTTCCTCAGAGCAGAGGCCACGCCCTCAACTCACGCCTCTAGCTTCCTTCCTGAGAGTCTTTTGATTGGTTTGTTTGGCAGCCACTCTCCCGTTGCTAGCCTGTGATTGGTTGCTGAGAGAAGAGGGCTCGGCCTACTGTGTGCGCGTCGTTTGACGGTCCCTTTTACCCAAGCGCCGGAGTCCTCGCCTCCTCGCCGGACCTGATTAGCTCCGTGTCCGGCTTCGGGCGTTAGGATTGGATACAGCATCAAGGGGTGTGACGGCCTCGAGCGGCGGCGGTTGGCGAGCACTCCTATCCCTCCTCCTCTCCCTCGAAGGGCAGAGTCATCTTCCCGTAGCCAGAGCTGATTGGCTCGCCGCACCCGTTCCGCGACGGCGATTGCTCCGCGAGGTTTCTGACCCCTCTCTGTCCTCCCGGAGAGACTACGGCGGCTCCGAAGACGGAGAGGGGGAGGGTAAGGCCGCTCCCGTCCGTCGGACCGCTGGGGGAACTGCCAGGCGCGGATGGCGGCTGCCATAGTAGCCCCACCCGCCGTCGGGGGCGAGGAGACCGCGGCAGCAACCCAGGTTCCGGGATCTACGGGGTTGCCGGGTAGCCGTAGCGCCGAGCGGGCTCTGGAGGAGGCCGTGGCCACCGGGACACTGAACCTGTCGAACCGGCGTCTGAAGCAGTTCCCTAGGAGCACGGCCAGTGGCTACGACCTGTCGGACATCACCCAAGCTGGTAAGTGCGCCCTCGCGCCGGGCCTGGGACTCGAGGGTCTTTATTTGCATAACCACGCCTCCTACATTTGTTTTTCCCTCGAGAGCTTCCGACCGCGCCTTCTCTTTTGCATAGCCACGCCCCTCCTGCCGGCCTGGGCCGGGCCGCATCTGAGCTCCCTCCGCATAAACTACCGCCTTTCTTCCGTACCTGGCCGGTCGGCCTTGGCATTCGCTGATCGTTTGCAAAGCTACGCCCCAATTGGCTAAATTCTAGTCGGAACTTTCCTGACCTCGCCTCTTCATTTGCATAATGTAGCGTCCACTCACCTAGAGCCGGAGGAAATCGTAACTACCCCTCCATCCCAACATCCTCATTGTACAGATGAGGAAACTGAGCAGCCCCTGAGATCACTTTTGGGGGGATGCCCCCTCATGACTTCTGACTACTTTTCTCCCTCCCTCCTTCAGCTCAAGTCTCACCTGGAACCCACTGCCTTCTCCAAGGGCTACCACTCTAGAACCTGAGGGTTCTCGTTTTCTTACTTCACTCTCAACACACTCTCTCCTTCCCCACCCTCCTCCTCCTCACCAGCCCAACCAATCCTCGAGCCTAGGGGAAGAACCTTGTGAATTGAAGTCGCCTTACCTAGCTAGACTTAACTGCCCTATCGTTTCGCTGGTTTATTATTTGAGGCTTCTCCTGCCCTCCACCCGTGGGGTCACTAAGTTCACACCTCTGTTTCTGCTTCCTTCCCTAGAAGGTAGGAAGGTCGTTAAGACGGCAGTTAGATGGAGAAATCAGATCCTGCAGAAGTGAAAGGAGAAAAGACTGATTGATACTCCCTATTTCTTTCCTGATACCCATTCTTCTTAGTCAAGATTCTACGATTTCAGAACTGGGAGGAACTTTAGAAAGAGATCTTTTTATCCATCGTTGATATTTTACAAATGAAGAAACAGAGTCAGCGAAGGAAAGTAACTTGCCCATGGTCACACAGGTTTACCACCTTCTTGTAGTAACTACTAGTTACTAACTGGGATTAGAAGTCAGGTTTCCTAGCTCCTAGTTCAGTATATCTTTCACTACAATAGCTTGTATGTATGAGGGAGAAGGTACCCTCACACTTAAGGCATGAGGAACGAACGATAGTGCCTTCTGATCGTTCTATCTGCTGAACCGATGTTAGTTGGAGACGTTGTCAGGGGAGCTCAGACTCAGCTGCTTCCATGCTAGGACCTAGAGCTGACAGCTGTTAGAAAACTGCATTCCTGGAGTCCAGCCCTGGCTCAGCCTGTGGTGTTTAGAGCCACTCCATCTTCTGTTTTGGTTTTAGTCCGGGGGATCCTGTAGTTGCTGAGTTAGAAGTCTCCCTGTCACCAAACCCAAGAAGTCTTTTTCTCCCTGAACTAAGTGCTTGTACCTGCCCGCTTCCCAGTTCTGAACTAGAAACAACCGTTATATCTCCCTTTTCTTCCAGTTCTCTTAGGTATTAAGTGGCTAGTAGGCCCCTCTGCTTAAGTTAGCTCAGGGTTGTCCGTGTCTTCCCATCTTCTTCCCTTCTCTCACCACCACCAGCTCCTACTTCCAAGACATCTCATTGTGTATCTCCTCAGCCTATATGATGGGCTTTGTTTTTGTTGAGTAGTGTCCAGCTCTTCATGACCCCGTGGACCCTAGTAGCTGTCCATGGACTTTTCTTGGCCAAGATGCTGGAGTCATTTGTTGTTTCCTTCTCCAGTGGATGCCTTTATCAGATGATTAGAGGTTAAGTAAATGATTTACCCAGAGTCACACAGCTACAAAGTGTCTGAGGCTGGATTTGAACTCAGGTTTTCCTGACTTGAGGCCAAATTCTCTCTCCAACCAAGCCACCAGCTGTCTATGTATTTTTTGCCTTGCAAAAGACCAAATGTCACCCATGGGTCTTGGTGTTTTTTGGACAGGAGGCACTGGAGGTGGGGGAGAGAGAAGAGCCACTTAGAATCCACCCCCACTCCTTTTCTTTTTCTTTTCCCCCAGTCAGTACCCTCTTCCCATACTCAAACAGCTCTCACTTTCCTTCGGGACTTTGGAGTGTCTCTCCACAGTTTTGTGGCAGATAGGGTGGGAAAATCTCAGCTGTCCTTGTACCAATCCTTATCCTCAAACACACCACCACCTCGTTTCCTTCTGGTAGATCTGCATGGACGAGATTGCTTCTATTCTGTGCAGGGCTCCTTCACACTCTTGGGAGGCCAGTGTGGGGAAGGGAAGTGACTGAGCACAGGGCTTCTTAAAGGTGGAGAGCATCACATCATGGGATCATAGATTTAAAACGGGAAGGGACCTTTTAAGTCATCTAGTCTAACTCTCTAATATTATAGAAGCCCAGAGAAGTTAAAGATGCTGTCCTGCCTCATTTACTACCTTCTTTTAACCTTATTCCTCTCAACTCCCCCAATTTCTGCTTCACAGCAAGGTTCTGTGATTTTGTTTCAGGATTAAAGAGGGAATTGAGGGTACTCTGCCCCTCACTGGGAGCCCATGTACCTCTGCCCCTTCCCCCTTCAACTTTCTTCTTTCTCTGCCCAGAGAAGAAAAATAAACTTCACTTTCTCCAGAGATCCCTCTTTAGTGTTTCTCTCTCCCCACAGCCTGATAAAACATCAGAGTTGCCTCTACTTTTCTTTATTCTAGCCTTCTGACTTGAAAGCCAGAATCTCATTTTTCCTCTTTCTTTCAGCTCTTTCTGAACCTGAAGAAATGATCTTTTTTCCCCTACCCCATCTATCTCAATACCTCCCTCTCCAGACAGGAAAAATACCCTTTATCTCCTCATTCCAGTGGACTCTATTCCCTGGGGCCTAACACAGGGATGAACCTGAGGTAGGGTTTGGGGAATAGTTATAGCAGAAGAGAAGCGCTGGCAGCCCTGCCGTTGACCACATCCTGTCTCTGCCTTGCCCTCCTCTTCCTCTTTCCCCAGAGTCTTCCCCCTCCCCAAGCCTGGGCTCCCTTTCCCTTCCTACTTTGAGGAGTTTTTCCACAACCCCACGACAGCCTGTTCCTACCCCCTATCCCCACCCCCATGTGGTGGTGAGTGAGGGTGGGAGTCCTAGATATTTCAGAAATGTTTTCTCGAATGACAGAGCTTATCTATAGGTTAGAGGAATGTAAAACAGAACCTTCTGAGGCTTTTCCCTTCTGCCTGCCCTGTGAAAAATTCAGGCAGCTGGTGGATAGATTATTTTCCATTTCATTTTGTCATGAGACCAATTTCTTTGGGAAAAGTTGTCCTTGGTGGCCAGATACTCCCTACCTCAGGAAAGCTCTTCCTCCAGCACTGGAAAATGGGAGTAATCCAGAGAGTTCGCCAGGCCTTCTACTCCAGATCCTGGAGGACCTACCCCTACTGGTTGACCAGTAGAAACAAAAGGAGTCCTGGGTTTCTAGGATTTTCTGGGGAGGCAATCTAGGCTAGGCGGATTGGCGAGCTACTTAAATTAGGTAGACTTAAGTACTTCTGGGGCTTCCATTTACTCCTACCTGGACCACCCCCCAGTTGGGAATTGGGGGGGAAGAGATTCTCAGTGAAGGCTGAGCTTCACTCAGCAGGGTCAGGTGGAGAGGAAGTGAAACTGGTTATGAAATCTGGCCGAAGGGGGAGGGCCTGACTGGGGAATGGGGATTGTTGAGGAGCAGCCATGATAGCTTCTCTGGGCAGGCAGCCATCTGGGGCTAGTCTGGAGGGAAATGGTTGAAAGTTTTTTTTAAGTTATTGGGATTCTCACCTCTAGCTCACTACTGCTTGGAGAAGGGTGTGTCTCTACCTGGTCAGTTAGAGCTGGGACACAGGGAATCTTGGGTTCCCCTGAGATAGGCCAAGGATGAGGTGAGGATGGGAAAGAGGAGTGTCATAGAGCAAGATGGGGAACCCATTTCCCTGTCTGAGGCTTTTTCCTGGCTCCCCTTGCCATAACTTCAAGATTTTCAGAGTTTCCCCTGGCTCTCTCATCTTCTTAAAGCAAGAGGGGCCCTCATGGGGCCTAAGTCATGTTAACCTTAAGAAGTCACCCCATCTTTATAGTAGGAGATGGGGATACCTGTGCCACCTCTGGGTAAGTCAGGAACCCTGTGATATAGAGGACTGGGCTTTCCCATCGCTATCCCCTACTCTGCCTGATCCCCTCTAGACCTGTCCAGGAACCGGTTCCCTGAGGTGCCAGAGGCAGCATGCCAGCTGGTGTCCCTAGAGGGGCTGAGCCTCTATCACAACTGTCTTCGGTGTCTGAACCCAGCGCTGGGGAACCTCACAGCCCTTACTTACCTCAACCTAAGGTACAGTGGTTATTTGGGGAGGTCTACACTTCAGAAGCGAAGGGGAGTGGGAATATCTTGCCCCACTCTGAGCCTCATGTATGAGTGTCAGACCCTGGGATTGAATCCTCAACTCTTAAACCTTACAGAACCTTCTAAGTAGGGAAGCACTCCCTGGGCCAGCTAGGTGTGAACTGTGAGCCTACCTTTTTTCCCCCCTACTACAGCCGGAATCAACTGTTGTCGCTGCCTCCTTATATATGCCAGCTGCCCCTTCGTGTGCTCATTGTCAGCAACAACAAGCTGGGAGCCCTCCCTCCTGACATTGGGGCCTTGGGAAGCCTAAGACAGCTTGTGAGAATGGGACAGCCAGGGAAAGGGGAAGTCCCGGGGTTCTTTGGAGGGAAGGTTGAGGAGAAACAATAGCCGGGAGCTGGGGTGAAGGTGGGGGAATAGGCGATGATGCCAGAAAATTAAACAGATGGGGTTAGAGGGGCTGATCCGGGGACTCGCGGCCTGACCCCGGTCTCGATCCCCAACTTCCTCCCTAATTTCAGGACGTAAGCAGCAACGAGCTCCAGTCCCTTCCCCTCCAGTTGGGTAACCTCCACTCCTTGAGGGACCTTAATGTTCGGAAGAACCAGCTCAGCAGTCTGCCTGATGGTGAGGGAGGTCAGGGCCTGGGTGGGTTAGTGGAATCCTCCGTAATCTTGGGGAAGCCGCCCTCCACCCACCACCCATCCCCCTCTCAAATTAACCAGCCATTTAACAAACCAGCTTGGGTGGTCTCTTCTCTCCCAGACTTAGCTGCAGAAGCCAGACTATCAGACAGAGGGGAAGGACAAGACAGTGTGTAAATTAAATGCTATATTGTGTGGTTCTGATTATAAGTGCACTAGGAGATCAGAGAAAGGAGAGACCAATGTGGGCTGGAAGAGCCAGGGAAAGCTTCTTGGAAGAGGTGAAGCTCGAGCTGAGCCTTGAAGGTTTGTAGGATTTGGATAGAGGAGAGCCTTCCAAGTGAGGGTAACATGATGGTAGGAATGAGCATGGTGTGGACCAGTAGACAGGAGACCAGCCTGGCAGGAATGGAAGGTATGTGGGGTGGGGGAGCAGTGGGAAATAGGGTTGGATAGTTAGGGTGGAGCTGGCCTTCCATTGCATGGTCCAAACCCAAATCCTTGTTTGCTCTGCAGAGCTGGGAGACCTTCCTCTGGTCCGTTTAGACTTCTCCTGTAACCATGTTTCTCGAATCCCAAGCTCCTTCCGCCGCCTCAGGCACCTCCAGGTCATTCTGTTGGATAGCAACCCCCTTCAGAGCCCTCCTGCACAGGTGAGGTACCCTGGACCTAGAAGGGCAGGTGGGCAGGATACAACCTGGCTGTAGAGCCGTTTTCCAAAGTTGAAGAGGCCAACCCTGAAAAGACTGCCCCTCATAGCTCTTTTTGCATTCTCCCGCTCTTCCTTCCGACCCCCAGATCTGCTTGAAGGGAAAGCTTCATATCTTCAAGTACCTTTCATCAGAGGCTGGAGAGCGGGGAGTCTCTGGATTTGGGGACCTAGCACCTTCTCATTCATCAAGCTTCAGCCCCTGGTGGGTCACAGGTTATAGCAGGAGCTATGTGGCTAATGAGACCCCTTTTCTAGCATTGTGTTCAGTGTAGTTTTAGATGGGGGTCTTTCGCAGATAAATGGAGAATTTGAGGATGTGGATGTGGGGGGGGCAGTGTTAGAACTATCCAATTGACATTCGACTGTGGCTTCCCCCAACTCTAGCCCTGTAGAAGATTTGTTCCCTGGACGTCGGTATGATGGTGGGCTAGACTCCGGTTTCCACAGTGTTGACAGTGGAAGTAAGAGGTGGTCTGGAAATGAGGTAAGGGCCTCCCCAAGTGGGACATTCCTTTCCCAACCCCTAGGAAAGAAGTATTTTCTTCAAGACAAAGAGATCCCCTGCCTCTACTATCTTCCTATTCCATAAAAGAGATAGGACACAGGGACTGGGAGTCAAGGGGCCTTGTTTTTTATTGCATGCCTGGGGCTGAGAGTATCACTAGAACGATGAGACTCATAGTTTGACACTTCTACTATGTCCCACCCCTGATAACACACACACACACACACACATACTCACACTCACACTCTCTCTCTCTCTCTCTCTCTCTCCCCCAATTGTGATGTTGGGGGTTGGTCTCAGAGGCCCTCACTCTCCCTCTTTATAGCTGACAGATGAATTTTCGGAACTATCTTTCCGTATCTCAGAATTGACCCAAGAACCTCGGGGCCCTAGGGAGCAGAGGGAAGATCGAACAGGTGAGCAGGGCAGGAGTGACAGAGAATGGAGAGAAGATGGGCCATTAGTGATTCTGAGATGGGGAAGGTCGGGGCAGGGGATCTAGATGTTCCTTTGACCCTCTCCCTTGGCCTTCTCAGGTGATGGGGACCCTGAACAAATTGACTTCATAGACAGCAGTGTACCTGGGGAGGAGGAGGAGAGAGGTCCTCTTGAGGTGAGGGGGCCCCAGCTTTAGTAGATGGGAGGGCTGGGTGGGCCCTTGAAGAAAATGTAACATAACAGAGTGGGGAATAGGCATGGCACATCTCTCAACACAACTATTGTGCACCCTGTTTTACCAGGAGAAGCAGCTGGCAGGGCAGAAGACCCCGGAGATGGAAGTAGAAAGGCTTCCTAGTGCCAGGTATCCTTGCCCCAGTCCCATTATCAGCCCACTGCCCCTGTATCACCCCATCCAGTCACTCCTTACTCTGCCCCACAGGTAACCTTTCTCTTCTCCTTTGACTTTTCTCCTTAGTCCTCTCTCCCTTTGGACCCCGTGGATGGGTACCCCTTTCTTGACTTCACTGTGACCTTTCAGGTTGGAAGAGCCAGCTGGGGAAGAACGTCGTCGGCCAGACACTCTGCAACTGTGGCAGGATCGAGAGAGGAGGCAACAGCAGCAGGGAGGCATGTGGGGGCCCCCCAGAAAGGAGAGGTATGAGAAATGGACAGGGGCTCAGACTAGTGCAGAGCGGGAGACATGGGGACGAGCTGGTACTTGGTGACTGGCCACGCTTGGGAGGCGGGGCTAGAAGAAGCTGCCCCTTGGTGTGTGTCTCTGCCACGTGCCATAGGCCCCAGGCTTCTGCGAGTTCTTGATCTTTCCTACCTTATCTGGTTCCTCTATGCGAATGTTCTTGCAGGGTGTTTCTTCCATTTTCTGTCTTTTTGGTCTCTTTCCAGTTTTCTGAAACTCGCAAACAAAGGTAGCGGGGGAAGTGCTAGCAGCATAGCCTCCTACAAGTAAGTCTTTTCTTCCTCGTCTCTGTCTTCAGCTCTCCCTTCATCCCTTCCCAAAATATCCTCTCCCAATTAATTCTCTCCCCTTAGCAACCCCTCCAAGCGAAGTGGCCCCCAGCCTGGAACCCTTGAGCCTACCCCTGACCCTCACCATATAGCCTGTCCAGGTGAGATGGGGCCCCTAAGGGGGAGGGGATCTTCAGGAGAACTGTGGAATGGGGTGGAAGTACTACTTTAACTTAACATTCCCAGGTTTCATCTTTTCCCTCCTTTTATCCCTACATCCCCCTAGCCACAGGCCCTTCTCCCCAGCCACTTGGCTCCAGCCAAAGACCAAACAGTTTCCTGTTCCGTTCGTCTTCTCAGAGCAGCTCGGGTGAGTTGTAGGCCTGTAGAGCATCTTCCTATGCACCTGTGCCAGTCACTTCCCCTCTACCACCATCTTAGAACATGTGTACTGTATTTTCCTAGACCCCAGTTTCATTTTTCACAGAACCTGATAAAAAGGATTTCAGTTGGAGTGTTGGGGGAAAATGTGAGGAAGGAGGAGGGTATGGTTTGGAGAAGGAAAAAAAACAACCCTTTGTCTTTAGCTTCCTCCCCAGGCCCATTTTCATCAGAGCCTATTCTGAGGTCACGGCGGTCCCCCCAAGCAATGGACAGGGAGGAGTTAATGGCTCAACTCCGACAGGTAGGTCTTCCTCTGCCTCTTTATACTCAAAACTCCAAGCAGAGAAGAAGTAGGTTTGGATTCTCTTCAAGGACCCAAGAATTCTGCTCCAACCTCATTTGTGGGTACTAGGTCTCCCCTGACTCTCACTTCATGCAACTCAAGAAACCTGTTCCTTCTCTCATAAGAAGGATGGAAAGGTAGAGCCAGCAATCTAACCCTTATGTTTTCCCAGGTCCTTGAATCTCGCCTACAACAACCCCTTCCCGAAGATTTAGGTGATGCTCTGGCTAATGGTGTTGTCCTCTGTCAGTTAGCCAACCACCTCCGTCCACGCTCTGTGCCCTTCATCCATGTTCCATCACCTGCTGTGGTTAGTATATAGGGGAGGAGAGGGTGGAAGAAAGAGGGAGGGTCTCTAGTCACCTTTTATGTTTCACCTCCAACTTCCTCGATCCCCATCTCAGCCAAAACTTAGCGCTCTCAAGGCTCGAAAGAATGTGGAGAGTTTCTTAGAGGCCTGTCGAAAGATGGGAGTCCCTCAGGTATGGAGCAGGATGCTTTGGGAACTTACAGGATGGGGTGCATGCTGTGGAGGTGGGAGAGAGGTACGTGAGGGAAGAGGGCTGGATATGTTGCATGAAGGAAATGGAATGGGGTCGAGGACTGAACCAGAAGAAAGCATGTCTGTATGGGAGAAAGCTTAGCCTGTGGGTTGTTGCCAATGTAATATCAGCATGTGAGGGAGATTTGGGAGGGGAAGTTTTTGCTGCTGCTGACGTCTGTCTGTCTGTTCTGCTTCCCGCCCTTCTGACCTACCGCAGGCTGACCTGTGCCTGCCCTCCGACCTCCTCCAGGGTACCACACGGGGGCTGCGTACCACGATGGAGGCTGTGAAGTGTGGTGGGGGGGAGGGCCCCCTGCCCCTTGGGCTGTCTCCCAGCCTGGGTGGCTTCGCCTTATTCTACGTGGTCCTCATGTTCCTGCTCTATGTCACCTATGCTGGGCTCCTAGGCTCCTAGGACCCTGGAGTCTGAATATCCCCAAACCTCATGTGCCTATTTATGACAATACCCGCCCTTCCCCCCAAATGAAATGTTTTCACTGTGGGGACTTAGTTCAGCTACCCTCTTCCTATTCTGTCTGACCAATGCTGCCTTCTGCTGTCACAGAGCTGTACTGCTTCCCCTTTCCATATATATACACAATGACTTCAGAAGCTCCACACTGCCCCATCCCTCTCCATCATGGGACCCAGTCCTCATTCCCATAGATCCTCACTGTGGGTCCTCCACCTCTGGCCTTTGATTCTTCAGAGAGGCTTTGGCCCCCTACTGGTTCCTCTTCTGCCTCCCCCTCCCCCTCCTCCTGTTAAATTATCTTTATTTTGTAGAGAGATCACTATATTTTTAGGGTATGATAGGGCCCTTGCCCATCTCCCTCTTCTGTTTATAAATTGTATAGACCTTGACATTGTCTCTGTGTATTGTTATGTGTATTTTGTATCTGCTCTGTGTCACTTTGATGCCGTCTTCGACTTGCTTCCCTTTTCTAGCCAATAAATAGGAAGTCTCCCAAGCTGAAAGCATTGCCCCACTTCGTGGCCCTCTAGCAGTACACTTTGAAGGGCCTCCCTCCAAGTCTGCTTGAGATCTTCCCTGCTTCAGAACCCATTAGCACAGAGTTCTATCCCAATACAGTAATTAGCAGTTGATGGGCACTTTGTGTTAAGCATCGACCTGTCTCATCCCTTCAAGGCTTCTCTCCCATGCCTCCGGTCTGTGTGCAGTGTCTGTATGCAGGGCTGGATACAGGCAATAGTGTTGGCTAAGAACAGAAAGGGAGAGTGGAAGTAGCCAGGGTCAGGGGCCTAGTTTTCACTTTGAGGATCCCTTTTTGTCTCCCTGCCATTCAACCTGTGTCCTTTATTTAGTGACATGGGAGGAAGTGGGCTATCAAGGCTGAGTGAAGAGCAGTGGGGCCCCCTGCCAGGCTTGGAGTCTCTTACTTGCCTCTCCAGGAATGGGTGGGCTAGGGAAGCTAGTTCATGAAGACTAACCTAGAATCCTTCCTCATTTCCCCCCTCCCCCCCAGGAGTCCCTGTGCCAGCCCCACCACATCTTAGAAGAGGAGGGGACCCCTGAAAAGGGCCTCCCCAACATCGCCACTGCTGTCCACGCCTTGCTGGAGCAGGCAGGGTCCCATGGGCATCATTAGGAGAGGGGAAGGGGGGAATCAGACAAGACATCCAGGAACCCAGTCACTCTTCTCCCTGCACCAGCAAATGTGGATATCTTTAGATTATTGCCGCCCACAAATCAAATGGACGTTGAGATGGGGCAGAGGGACCTCTTTCCTACCCCTGGACTCTTAGGTGGGTAGGAAGACCTCAGCCCTGGCCTCATGCCACTCAGGTACTGTTTCCAGACCGTTCCTGGTGGAGGGAGCAGTAATTCCTACTGAAATGCTGTGGCTCCCACCATAGAACTCCCCCGGCCTGCTGAAGACATGGCCAAACGGGGCTCCGAAGGGAGGGGCAAGATGGAGCAACAAAGCATCTGGACTGAATCCCCCTAGACACTGGAAGTTGTGTTAGGTCCCCCAATAAAGACCAGCCAGGAGCCTCCTGGGCTGACTCAGAGTTAGGCTGTCGGGTGAATGCATGCCTGTAAGACTTTTCTTAAATGATGGGGTGGGGGGCGGCTCAGGGAAATTCTGACTCTTCTACAGAATCTTTTCCTCAGACCATCTCTGATTCCATATTGCTTCTCCGTGGATTTCCCCAGTTCTTATCTCTGCCCCGCCTCTCTTTTTCTCCCCCCCCCGCGTTGCCCCACCTCCCATCGGTGACACGTGACCTCCGGGTTGGGGGGGAGTTGGAGTTGGTTCCCAGGTGGTAAAAGGGCCAGCCTCTTGGTCCTGGCCTCCGGCCACCCGCTCCTCTCCCTCTTTGCGTC
The DNA here is from genome assembly GCA_028646595.1 of Phalanger gymnotis. NCBI lineage: Eukaryota > Metazoa > Chordata > Mammalia > Diprotodontia > Phalangeridae > Phalanger > Phalanger gymnotis. The sequence continues at coordinate 206,532,494 of CM053627.1, forward strand.
TTTTCGGGTTCTAACCTTTTTCCGAGTCCCCGGGGGCGCCCTGGCCCCTTTGAGGGGTTAGCCCTTTCTCAGCTCTTCTCGGTTTGTGGGGGAACGAGGGACCTCGGGACCCGCTCCGCACCCTCACCCCCTTCCTTTCCCAGGTAAGATTTGTCGGGTCTTTGAGCTAGTCCCCGCTGGGGCCTGGGAGATCTACCTGGTGGGACTCGAGACCACCCAGGGAGGGAAAGGGATTGTTCCCCCGAGACTCCAGTCAAGTTGGCAGAGGAAGCAGAACCAGGGTCTCTGGTCTGAGGAAACTGTGGGAACAGAGTGCCCAGAAAGCTGGAGGAAAGGACGAAGGTTAGGGGAGACCATGTACCCAGGTGGTGGAAAAATGAGGAAGGCAGGACTCCTGAGTGTCTAAAGGGTGAAGAGGAGGTAGTCTTGTATGCTTCTTCCGACCTAGCATGATTCCCTGCCTTCCCCCTGGGAGAGGAGAGGAAGATCTGGATAAAGACCCTTGTGACCAAGAAGAGGACTGCAGCTCTGAAGAAGAGAGTCTGGATGACACAAGGATCCCTCTACCATACAGGTCAGTATATGTTGGGGGTAAAGCTCGAGGACATTGGGGATTAGGCTTAGGGGGATAAACGGGAGATGAGAGGGTCTAGAAGAGCAGCTTAATATTCCTCTTGACGTTCAGCCCCCAGCCTAGGCTCTCTCCAGCCGCTCAGCTCCATAGGGACCAGATTTCGACACCAAATGCTATTATAGGTCAGCAGCTTCTGGGGGATCAGAGTAAGTGAGCCAACATTTTCCATCCCACTTGGATTTTGACCTCCAGTGGAAACCCCCTTTCTTTCTTCCTTTGCCCTCTTCCGTTCTGGTTTTTGCCCTATTCTGATTTCAGTTTCCATTTTTCCTAGCCCCAGTTCTCACCCAGAAGCTCAAAGTGAGGAGCCAGCCAGCACCCTGGGAGCCCGGCTATGAAAGGGTGACGGGGTGGGAGGGGGCTGGGGCATAAAGGTTGGGTGGAATTTGTGGAGTGATTGTGGGAGGGACAATGTTGAATTTTGTGGTGGAAGTAAAAATCCTTTCCCAATCTCAGGCAGGGAATTCTGGATCTGGTAACACAATCTCCTTCAGAACCATTTGGCATCCATCCTTCTGTGCCTTGTTTGATGCCCAGGGCCATGACATCCAATCCCCAGCTCCACCTGAAGTAGAGGGGAATAGAGAGAGCTCCCAGAGTGATAAAGGTAACTGAACTTCCCTAGGTAGGTTACAAACCGATGGAGATCCAAGACACTTGGATGGACTGAAGAACCTGGGTTTCCCTCAGTGTCTTGAAAATCTCTTCTTGGGAACCCCCTTAAGTTGTTTCTCCCTTCAATTCAACTCAAGCATTTAGCACCTACTATTTAATAAACTCTGGGGCCCAAAGAAAGCACCCACTACCACTGGGGATCAGGGAAGACTTTTTTCTATAGGATGTGGCCACTTGAGCTGACCCCAAAGGAAACTAGGGATTCCAAAAGGCAGAGGTAAGGAGTTGGAGGCTACCAAGGCATTTGGGATTGTGGACAAACAAAGGAATGGAATGGAAGGACTGGAGAATAGTCAGTCCAGAAAGGTTGGAGCTAGATTGTTTTGTGAAGGCCTTTAAATTCCAAAAGGAGTCTGTATTTTATGCTAGGGAAACAACTGAAGTTTCTTCAGTAGGTTTCTTTAGACCTGTGCTTTAGGAATATTAATTTGGTAGCACTTTGTTGTGCTTTATAAATAAAACAACTATATAAATGCTAGCTAGCTACTAAGAAAAATTAAGACGTCTCCACAGAGATGAGCCTTTCAAGGGAAGCATTTTGATGGTAGGGTAAGGGTAAAGGGCATTACAGGCATGGGACACAGCTTGTGCAAATACATGAAGTCAGAGATATAATAATCCAGCTCTGGTAACTGCTGTTCAGTTTGCCCAGAGCTGCCAAGGGGAATAATGGTAGTTAAAGCTGGAAAGGTAGGGCCTAGGCCAGACTCTGGAGGGCCTTAAATGTGAGGCCAAGGAATTCCTCTCTTATCCTAGAGGCAGTTAGGAAAGGCTTTTGTGCCTAGTCTCTGTGACTAGGTCTGAACTATGTCTTGGGATTCTTGGGGAGTTGTTTGTAGGGGGGTGAGGCTGCTTGGGACAATTAAACCATCACAACTGCCTCTTTGAGAGTTGTGGAGGGCCTGAATTAAGATTGTGGCTGTGTGATTGGACAGAAAGGTCCAGTTGAGAGAGGTTTAGTTAGAAGCTGTGGAATTTACCCACTGATTGGATTTGGGTGAGCGGAAAGAGGAATCCAGGGTGAATTCAAGGTTAGGAAAAGGTAATCACGCCCCACCCCTTGGTGTAGCTGGGAGGGAAGTTCTTTGTGACCCTTAAACACTATAGCAATGTTAATCACCACCCTAAGGTTTTCCAGCTCTCTGCTCAGAAGATTTCTTCTTCTCTGACCCTCTTTTGCCTTCCATTACTCGGATCCCCCTTGGCCTGTCCCAACCTCCCCAGCAGGTGAGAAGTCCTCCCCTTCCATCCAGGTCCCTACGGTAGACTTGAATGAGTCTCAAGACCTTCTAGCTTTCAAGGCTTCTCCATGCTAACCCAATTATTGTTTCTTCAGATTCTAAGGAGATCTAGGCAGCTTCTTGCCCCACCCCCCATAATGTCAGCCTGGACACAGCCAACCTCAGCTCGCATCTTGACTTGGCAGTGTGGTCCAGAGATAACAGCTGTTACCAGCCTACTTGAGATGAGCCGAGGAGAAACCGAGTCTATGCCCACCCCCACCACAGAGTCCTCCCTAGCCCCACCCACTCCGTAGCCCACCTAGCCAAAAGTGGATTCTATACTCCTTGAGAGCTGAGGAAGGAAGCAACATCTCCTGTTGCTATATTACTGTATTGGGAATGAATAACGTCCCTCTTCCACCTTTTGCTGTATTTGGTGTGTTGCTGTGGGGGGGTAATAAAGAGGGTAGGTAATGTGTACTCAACTGTCTCACAATCAAAATGATTTACTGTTATCATTCCAGAGTCATTATGTTAGCTAGGTGTTGAGGATACAAATACAAAGAATACAAATCTCACTCAAAAGCAGTTTGTGGACTCCAGGCCACAGGTTCCCCACCCCGCATAAACTATTTGTGACATTTGTGACATAGGCTTATTTAGCCACGAAGACCAGTAGTTTCAATATGATTGTCTGGGGGTGATAAAGCATCCAGTTTTTTTCCCTACTCCATTACAGTGTTCTTCTGGTGTCAGTCATCAACCACCTCAGCCCCGTCTAGGGGAAGATGGCATATGGGGAAATGGCTGTAGAATACAGGTGGCAGGACAGACTGGAACCAGTTCCATTAGTGCAGGCTAAGATAAAAGGTAGGTTCTGTCATATGCCTGGGGTTACTGCTGGGGCAGACTCTCTCAGTGAGGGCCTTGTGTGTTTACTTAGGGGCCCCCATTGGAACAGAGATAAAGGGAAAAGGAAATTTGGCCTCTCAAATTAGAGGTTAAATGCTTCCAGAGTTACAGGGTGCCTTTCTCTGTGGGCCTCTCTAACTGTCAAGGGAGAAAGTTTCTTTAAGATTCCTCCCTGGCTCATGGAAATTTGGCTAGGAATTGAGTGGAGGGACTGATCTATCGATAAGAGATAGGAGATAGCACTGGGACATTTGACTTTACCAAAGTAATTGCAGATCTGGGTGTGGGAAGAGCACTGCAGGGATCTGAAATAGCAATTTGAAGTGGGTTGGGAATGAGGAGGCACCTCTGGAGAGTTGCCTGTATTCTTGTTGTCAAGACTCTAGAGAGAAAAAGAAAAAAAGGAGACTCTTAAGAAGATATCTACATATGTGGGCAGCACTTTCTTAATGCCATCTTTCAAATATGAAATTACTGGATTTTGAGTGTGCATTTCCTGTATCTTTCTACCTTTACAATAGCTGAAAATGAGACAAGCAGAGCTGGGCAGGTACTGAGGGTAACTCAGTGACTTTGCTGGGGAAAGGTAGTAGCCTTAAGGGAGGACTAGCTGCGGGGAAAGGAGTTAAAGCTAAACCTCTTTAGTTCCTGGATCAGTTGTATTGGGCACCACAAAGACTGGGCCACTGCTTTACACAAACTCTCCTTCCCCTCAACCTCAATTAAATCCTGTTGCAGCCCAACAGCTGGGAAGAAGACAGTTGACTCATGCCACATTCATCACCTGGTTATGAAGGGCTGACAAGGGCACCCTGGCCTGCACACTCAGCCTTTTCTGGGCCTCCCAAAAGTTAATTCTGTGCCTAGCTATGGGGTACACCCCCACAGGCAGGGACCAGAAGATGAACCTGGGCCTGGCTGCTCCACCCTTCTTCCTGCCCCAGATCCAGGTTGACCTAGTTGAGGCTGCCTTCCTGGTTGGTAATGGGAGTCTTCTCTGCCCAGCCAGCTCCCATGGCTAAGTAGTCTGGACCTTCAGTACCTACCTAGGTTTTCCCCTACTGGCCTCAGAGCCCAGGAGTTTGTCACTTTACTAGCATCCCAGTGACCACAGCTGTCATTGTACTCCACTGGAGTGCCAGGGGGAGGCATCTCTATTACACTGGCCAGAATGAGCTGGCCAGAAGAGCCTGGCAGGGAGCTGGAGTTCCCATTCTGGGAGGGTCTGATCCCCACTCCCTGGTTCTCCTGAACTCCCTGGGTTCCTGACTACGGGATACAGCATTAGGAAGTGATGTGCCCCTGGAGGGCAATTCCATCACCATGGACCTCTTTGCGTCGGGAAGACTTTACTTCCCCGAGGCCTTGGGCGCTAATTAGTCCCCTGACCACTTGGCTCCAGCCATACCTCAGTCCTGAGGGCATTGTTCCTGGCGTGACCTTCCTTTTGAGTCATTCCCTAGGACCTCTGGGCTCATCCGGATGTATTCAGGGCCCTGTTGAACTAGAGCAACGGTAGTTGTTGGAGACTTCAGGGCAGACGGGTGCTGTGATTACACGGTCACCAAAGGAGCCACTCCATGTTCTATCCTGGTCCCACCAAGCCCAAGCCGCTTTATAGCGTCTAGCACAATCTTACGGATGCTACGGGCCACAAGCCTGTTGGGTGCCTGCAGCCACACAGCAACTCGGGCTGTGGGAGCCGATTTGACCAGCACCCTGTGGCCACAATGCCGAAAGCTGAGCAAGGGCAGCCAGAGGGCAGGGCGCGGCAGGGGAGGTACTCGGCCAGGGCTTCCGGATACCCAGACCTCTCTCTGGCCTCCCTCTGCCCGAGCACCCCGTGCCTCTGGTAAGGCGGTAACAATCTCAGCCCAGGCTATGAGTCTGCAGCTTGAGTTCTTTGGGCCGAAGGGTCACTGGGTCACACCAGGCACATAGCAGGGTCTCAAGAGTCCTTCAACCTAGAGGGAAGGAAGGCGATGAGGAATCAGGGCAGACAAACACGGAAGACAAGCGTAAAGACACCCGCGGGGTCATTTCTGCAATGAGTGCTCAGAGGGAGGGAAAGAGGATCCAGATAAAAGGAACCCATCATAAAGGGAAACCCATTTCCCAGCAGCCTCCACAGGTCTAGACTTCCCCTGGTGAATATCGCTGTACCAGGTCAGGTGCTCGGCTTCGCTGGCAGCCACCACGCCCAGACCGCTGCAGTGTGTGTAGCGTAGGATAAGGTGGCAGGCACTCTTTGGGGACTCTAGCACGGATCCCGAAGCCGAGCCGCTGCCACTTTTGCTTCCGCAGGTGACCGCAGGGCTGGCTGCACAGGGTGACCGGGCTAGGGCCGCGGCTGGGTCTGCGAGTAAGTGGAAGGCGGGGATGCCCGAGTCACCAGCCCTAGTACCACATGCCCCCAGCTCCATATTCTGGTCCCAGGGGTCAAAGGATTGACCTAGGCTCGGAGGCAGCTAGTGGGAGGGAGGGCGAGGGAGTCAAGTGAGGTCGAGTACTGAGTATTGTATGAAGCTTGCGTGCACTCTGCCAGGTGGGGCAGAGCCCCGCCTGTTTGGATCCCTCTGTCTCCCCGGGACTGGTTTACAGCTCTGGCCTGGGTCTGCTGCCGTCTCCCGGCCCCGACTCCAGGCTTGCGGGGAGGGGGGGGGGAGTGGCACAGAGGCACCTGGTTTTGTAGGTTGGCGCTGTCTGCCTTTCCTGTGTTTTTTTTAAGAGACCCTGACCCTCAGCCGGCGGATCTCGTAGCCGGGGTGGACACTAAGGCTCTAGTTCCTGTGGGAGCCCCGGGGCACTGCTACCTAGGCATCTCCCAGAGTCCAAAGGACCAGAGAGAAAACAAGGCTAGGGGGGGCTGTGAGACCGGATGCTAGAGTTTTGTCCAGTGGGGGAGAACTGACGGGAAACAGGGGATCGGCCGCAGGGCAGCGCTCCAGGGAATTGCGAAAAGTGCTAACTAGGAGGGCAGAATCTCGGGAATGCGAAGGGAGGGATTGGGTCCACCGGGATCTCGCTTGAGGGGCGGTGTTTTCGGCCGTTGGCCAATCAGAACTTCTTCGGACGAGTCGGCCAAGCTCTGACCAATAGACGTTTGCCGCCGGGATCTCTTTGCCCCGCCCGCGTCTACGTGCCTCTCTCTCCCGGTATAGATCCGGTGGCGTAGCTGTGACTCGACCCCCGCTCCAAGATGCCCCACCCTACCCCGATCTCCGCCGAGTTCCCCATCCCAGGGCCCAGCCGCCTTCCCTGCCCCTTGCCCCTTCCCAAGTAACTGGAGACTGAGGTTGAGGCGTGTTCAGCTGTATTAGTTGCTTGTAGTTGGGTGGGGGAGAGTTTAGCGTAGCTTTTATCTCTGAAAGTGGGCGAGGTCCTGCAGCGGCCCCCAGCTGTAGGCCAGGCCCACCAGGACCCCTGCCAAGTGTCCGCTGAAGGAGACCCTGTGGAGGAGAAAGAGGCTCTGGGCACCGACTTCTCGGTGCCTTTGTCTCGCGTCTGGTCTGGGAGGGAGCCGAATGGGTCCCCGGATTTTTTCGTTAGCGCAGTGGATGTTAATCGAACTACGGCCCTTTTCCTAAGAGCAGTTTGGAGGAGGGAGTTATCTGAGGTCACTGGGTTCCTGAAGACCGGGGCTCCTCGTGAAGGGGCGCCTCAGCAGTCAGCAGGTGGTGCCGAAACTTAAGGCCGGGATCGGGCAGTCTGCTTTGTGGCCCCAGCTGCACCCGGTATTAGCTGTGATCATCAGGTCACCTCTCGAATACATATGGATCCCCGGTCCGAGGGCCACACTCACTTAGGGGCGAAGTAGCTGGCCACCAGAGATTCTGCCAGGCACAGCAATAGGTCCCCCGCGAGGGAGTTCTCGGAGCTGGACATCACCTGTATGGCAAACAGGACACCTTGGGGGTGGAAGGGAAGGACTCCGTGGGTTTTACTACTCTCCAGGAGCCCCAGATTCTCTTCCCACCCTCTATCCTTTTCAAAAGAAAACAGATGGACTCTCCCAGCTACACAGCAAGAGGGAGTGACGTTTGACAAAGTATCCCCTTGCGAGAAACAGTCTAGCTAAGGTGAAGCAATTTCTCTGGAGATTCTAGTGTGTGTCAGTGTGGAGGTCCGGAATGACTGCTGACCTGAGCGATGGAAGACAATGTCGTCGTCCCGTCCCCCGTCCCACCCCCACCCCCCACCCCCGCCCCAGCCAAGATACCACCCTTCCCTACCACCCCAGGGATTTTCTCTCTCCTCGCTCGACGTAAGGTTTTCCTGTCCCTTCTGTACCGGAGAAGCCAAATGCACAGCCAGCTCGGTAATGACTTTCGTGGAACATCCACTCCATGGCCAAGTTGAGGGCAAGGTGAAGGAAACCAGTGAACAGGGCGGCGGAGGACATCAGGACTAGCAACATGCTTGTGCCCACAGACTGTTCCAGACGACGCCCAGTCAGACACAGTCCCACCACATTGCAGGCCAGGTGCCAGAAGTTCTCATGGTGCACGGGAGCAAGCAGCAGCAGCCACCAGTGGTTGGCTGTATCTAGTGAGAGGCAGGCATGGCTGGGGTCCACGAGCGGCCACACGAACAGGCATATAATGAAGGATATGGTCCCTATCGTGACGTGGGGCCAAGGTGCTGGCCCCTTTTGTTGTCTTGCAAGCAGCACCATAGGTGGAGGGAGAGAATAAAGAAATTAGGGAACCCAAAGCATGTCAGGTCGAACTCCTCCCCTCTAGCTTTCACTTTGCCGGGTGGTCTTTGTTTTCCCTAGCCCCAGATCTTTCCACAGGGACCCGGGTGCCCATTCCAATTCCCCCTATTTCCAATCACGGAAAGAGGGTCCCTCTCCCTCTATCCAGTTTGCTCCTTTGTGACGGCAGCTGTGATTTCACAGATACCTACCTACCCCTGGGTCTGGACACCTCTGAGCAAGTAGTAAGGTGGCCAAAGGAGCACTAGGTAACTAGGGTAAAGGGACAAAATTGGGTGGATGAGGGACCAGAATTAACGTGTGTGTGAACATTTGCTAAGTAATCCTAATTAACTCTCTGACGTCCTGGTAACAAGAAGCTTGCTTGAAGCAACTGACCAGATTTGGTAGGTGGGGGTAGTTCTCCTAGCCAAGAGCTAAATGGGTGTATGAAAAATTGTTATTGTCATTTAACTCTCACATTAGTCCTGTAGACAGGGGAGCCCTATTGCATGGATGAATGAGCAAGCACAGGTCATCAAATGATGGGAGTTAATTAGGTGGTGGTGGAGTCATGGTTCATCTTAGATCTGCCTGACCAGTCTGGTGATTCAGAGAAAAAAAAGTCTACCTCTTCTAGGTGGACTTCCTGAAAGTTGGAAGATGGACACCTAGGTGCCCACCTATCCATGGTTTCCCCTAATCAGGCTTCCTGAATTTTAATCAAAACCAGCAGGTGTCAAGACACAGTTACTAACTACTAACTGCTGACCTGCTAAATCTTTTCCTACCCCCAGGGGCACAGTGGAACCCAACAGAAGTAAGGAGTTCTAATGGATAATTTCTGAAATATTTTTCATCTGTGCTTCATGGGTCCAGGAGAGAGGAAGACACACACACGCTGCCCCTCCCTCCACTGATATTCTTGCTAAAGCAGGTAAGTATGGCTGGGAGTAGTATCTCTGGTTCTGAAACAGAATACAGGAAAACCAAGCAGATGACTAGTAGGGAATGATACCTCAGAACTGTACATGACTTGATTATTTTCAAAATATTTTTATGTCATCTGGTTGATAGAACTCAAACCTTCTAGCCAAGATGCTCCTAGGGTGACTTCATCTCAGAATTGCACCAAGTCAGCCAGAAGCTCACAGACTATTTAGGAAAGGAAATCTGCACAAAAAAGCTAGCGCCAGTGTTAAACACGACGGAAGCCTCCCAGCTCAACCAAAGACCACCTTGCAGCTGGCAAGTCTTTGTATCCAAGAGGTAGCAAGAGCAGAGCTCCCATGAGAAAGCCCAGGGTGAATGGAAACATATAACACGGAACTTTGGAAGGGACTTGGAACAAAGGCACTGTGTTGGTAAGCAAAATGGGCTCTTAGTATTTAGTTCAACAAGTGCCCTTGAAGAGTCTGAGTAATTCAGTGTATTTCATTGAGTCTTACTAAGTGCTAAGCCCCAGGCTCTAACCCCTATTAGGTGTTAACCTAAGTGGATGTGAACCTCCCAGGGTCCTAAGGGGAGGGCCTAGTTTACGAATGAGTTTGAGTGATAGGTTTGTGACATCAGAGGCTCTTAGACCACGTGGGTTTAAGTCGCCTCTTCGTGACGATTTTAGGTCACGTGGGTGAGTCGAATGTGTGACTCACCCCTGACGCTGAGAAAGATATAAAACCTGGGGTTGGCTTTCTCTTCCTTGGAGCTCTTACCCACAGCCGTGGTGGCGGGAGTGACTCTGGGCCAGCCCTTGTTCTGAGCTCCCGGACTGAACCTAGATGTTGCTTAGTATGAATTGTATTGGGTCTGTCTGTTTGTAATTTGTTTAGGACTCTCACTCATGGTGGTGCTGATGCAGAGACTCCAGGGAGCTGTAGCTAAGGGACCCTCCAGCTTGTAACCTGGACGCTGAGACTTTGCTAAAACTCTAGTAACTATGTATTGGGATTTGAATCTGACAAGGTCTGTCTGTCGATGTTTGTACTTTGTATTTTGTTCTGAAGTTCAGGGTGCTACCTTTTCCCCCTGAACTAAGTGAACGATATTTGTATGCTGAATTAAAGTAAGCTTGTCAACCCCTTCAGGTAGCTTTCCTTAGTTAAGCAGATCAAAAGAATCTGTGCTTTTGCAGCGTGCTGCTAGCGTTCCTGTTGTGGGGGCTTTCACCCCCACAACAGCGGCTAGCAGGATTGTCGAAACAAACCCCCTTGTTCTAGGATACATAATCTAATCAGCCATGTATCCTAGAACCGGCACCTAGATTGCATTGTGCAGTACAGGCTCCACAAGCCCACAGGCTCTGAGGTCTCTTAACCTCTCTTTTGAGTTTAGAACAGAAAGGGGTAAACCTTAGCCAAGTAATGGATGGAATCCCTGAAAATTAGAATAGACCAAAAAGAAATTAATGACAAACAAGAAACATAAGAACAAAATCAAAAGAAGACTTTTTAATAGTATGAGAAAAGTTATCTATTTTTGTTTTTTAAAAGCTGATCAGGAAAACAGTTAAGGAGACTCCTTGAAAACCAACTTCTTTTTAAAGCCTGAACACTGTATTTCAAGCCATGATAAGTGAAAAGTCCTCAAATCTTTAGAACCAGAAGGCAAAGTGAAAACTGAAAGAATACAATTGCTTTCTGAAAGAAATCTCAAAAGGAAAAATCCCATGACTGTCATAGCCCAAATCCAGAGCTTCCAGGTCAAATTAAATTGCAAACAGCCAAAAAGCAAGAATTCTAGCACCGAGCAGCTTCTAAGAGAGCTCTTAGAATACAGTTTTCCAAGAGGCAAAAAAGAGGAATAATTTGCTTAACTTACCCTGAAAAACTATAAACCTACAGGGGGGAAAAACGGACCTTTAATGGCATATAAAGTCCAAGGTAAATTTATATGAGCATTTTAAAGGGGATACACAATGATGAAGTGCTAACATTCTGATGGAAGAAGAAACAAGTGTTCCTTAAGAACATTAATGTTGTCATGGAGTTAAACAAGACAAATGGAAAACTTGGGGGTGGACTGGTTATGTTCTATGGGTTGTAATCGGGAAAAGAAAAGGAAGAGTAAAAGGGAGACAATAAGTGTAGAAAAGAGGCAGAAGGCAGTGGAACCCTCACAACTGAGATGCCTCAGAACATACATACACCGAGAAGGAGAGGGTGGGTACAGGCATCAAGTGAATGTTTAAACAGAACTGGATAATAACGGTTGAACACACTAATGAATTAGTATAGAAATATATAAAACTCGGTGAGCAAAGAGGCAGAGAAAAGGGGGTTATGGTTAAGAAGGAAAGATCCTATCAGGTGGCAATCAAAACAGACTTCAGTTTTGGAGAGTGGATCTTGAAAGGGGGGTTATAGAAAGGGGAAAAAACTGGAAACTAAGTATCTATCATCTGGAGAAAAGCTAAACAAACTGTGGCATATGAATGTGATGGTGTATTATTGTGCTATAAGAAATGAAGATTTCAGAGAATCCTGGGAATATGTGTGAACTGCTACAAGGAGAAGTGAGCAGAGGAGAAGGATTATTTAGATAAGGACAACACTGCAAAGAAAAACTGACAGAGCTGATGTGGAAAAACACTTTTTGGACATGGCCACTGTATGGATTTGTCTTGCTTGACCATGCCTATTTCTGTTTAATTGGGGGGGGGGGGCGGCGCATGCAATTATGATATCAAAGGGGAAAAAAACCTTTACAAAAATGAATGTTGAAAACTATCTTTACATGCAATTGGAAATATTATTAAGGGAAAAAAAGAGGCAGAGAAGAGAATCATACGGACTTAGAGCAGTCAGTCAGTAGTAAGATAAAGCCTTGTGTTCAGACTCAATTGTTGTGGCTGATGGGAAATTTTGCTCTCAGAATTTTACTCTTTCCCCAGCTTATGCTCTTACCAGAGGCCTTAACCACTGAAAAAAATCATTTGAAAGAACATGTTAAAGGATGGACTCTTTCAAGCCAACAACAGTCTTAACTGAATCTTTTGTATTTGGAGAAGCAAGGCAGCACTGGAAACACTGATGAAATGATTAATCAAAATGTTTAATCAGGCATTTTAGAAATACTTTGGTTAATCATGGGCTCAGAAGAAGATATGAGAATACTCTTTCTCTAAATAACAAATGCTGAAACATTTTATCTTGAAGAAAACTTAAGACCACATTGATTATCCTTCATGTTCTTTCAATGTATTTGTATTCAAAGAATTAGTTTAGAACTTAAAAAAAATAAAATGCACTGAAGGATATTCAGGAGGAAGCACAAAGGAGAACAGCTTTGAAAGTAATGCAAATTTATTATATACATTTTTAAAAAGCAAGCAGTATGGAATAGAGTTCATAGTTTCATATGCAAAAATCCTTACAGAGATACTTTTTTTGGTGTTAAATTCAAAATTTAAAAATTAAAATAAAAAAAAAAACACCAAACAACTCATGACTCCAGGTTCTACACCCAGAGCTACCCCCTCTCATCCTAGGTCAGTGACAAGTAAAGATCAGAACTCCTAGTGTTCCCACTGAACTCAGAGATAAGGAGTGAGGCTAGGAATGGTGAAGGTTGTTGGAAGCATTCGACATCCTTGGTCTCACTTTTCCTAGAAAAGTGCCCTTGTTTTCTCTACTCTGGGGTCTGGGGCTGACTCAGCCCTATCACCTATGACTACCCTGAAACAGCTAAAGAGTCCTAGGACCAGAATAAAGATGACAACAGAGTTGGCTGGCTTCATAAGTGCTGGGGGAAAGTTGGAGGGAGCCACAGAATCTAGGGCACCAAGCACCAGGGAAAGAATATGACACACAAAGGCATCTCAGAGCTCCAGCCCTTTAAATAAGTTCCAACCAGTACTGATTTTTGGAGGCCTTGGTAACTGAAGAATTGGGGGTGGGGGGCAGGGGAAGGGGGCAGCAAGCTATGAGAAAACAAGAAAAGGCTTGCAGTATAGCTCTCATCACAGCATGCCAACCAGGCTCTTGGCTCTCTCCCTACCTCAAAGCATCCAAACAGGCCAGTGAAAGGGGACAGTAAGTGGAGACAAAAAACAAATGGAGAAGGTACAGAAACACAATGACAAGACTTAGGGAGAAAAAAGCCAAGATAGGAGAAATGGAGATACAGCCTATCGAGGTCAGAATTTTGGAAACAACACTAAGGACACTGAGAAGTGTACTTCTATGGGTTGCCTTCTCCCTAAAGGAGAAATTCATTGGCCTTCTGCAGTAGAAGCCCTCCATTTATTCTCACCATCTGCCTGAGTGTGTAACCAGTTGGAGGAAGGGACTCCGGGGCCTGGGTGTGTACCTATTCTGCTTCCCTGACTTGGCCTTGGGGCAGAAGTACCAGCATGAGTTTCTCCCTTTCCTGGGCATAATTGTCTATACTGCTGGAGTAGACTTTTGCAAAAGGAGGGGAGAGGGAGTGGGGGAGGAAATGGAGGGGGGAGAAAGAAGGGGGGAGAGGGAGACAGAGGGAAGGAGAGAGAGGAAGGGAGGGGGAAAGAGGGGGGGGGAGATAGATAAGGGGAGCTTAACTTCTGTGTCCCAGGAGGAAGTGACAACAGTTCTTCAGTAGTTAGACTTCCCATCTTCACCATACTAAAAACTAGGTATGCTCAAGAGCTGGGCATAGGGAAGAGTGAGGAATTTAAGAGGACAACAGGATATGGACTGATCCTGGCTAGATAAATTACACACAGCTGGAGGCATTTTTCCAGAAAACTTCCCCAAATACACTAAGATAACCAATCTCCTACACCCTCAAGGCTACTGAAGGTTAAATACCTAGGATACACAGGCAAACAAGGGAAGGGAAACTTCCTGGCAAGTCCTCTCACCTCTTCCATCATCACACTGTCCTAAATACCAAGGTCATAACCCTTTGCCTCATTCTGAACAGAAAGTTTACCCTAAGCAGATATCCATGTCCCCATACAAACAGCTCAGCTGCCAGAGCTGCTGACATAACACAATGGACTATAAAATATAAGCAGCTGTGTTTGCCTGAGGCGGTGGTCAGGGATGTTATGGTAATACTTTGGTAGTCTGGTTAGGTATGGGTAATTTAAAACTAAGGCAATGACAGTCATCCTCACTTCCGCCTATCTTGCCCTTGGTATAAGAGAAACACCCTTACCTAGTCCTACCTCCACCTCAACCTAACTCTTTGGAGTCACTTTGCCAGAAAGGCTTGTGCTAGTTTATAGATGAAGCTGCTGTCTGGACAAAGTGGGGAAGAAAAAAGCTAAATTAAGCTAATCGGGCAAGTCTGCTGGTATATGAAACCGAGGAACCCCAAAGCCAGACAACAACCAGCATTTTTTCCTTTTTCTTTCAAACCAAAGTCCTTTTCCAACATTGCCTTTAGTGCAAGAAACAAAGTCAAGGCAGAACAGGAAGTGTGAAAAAACAAGCAGCAACTGCACAAAAATCTCTCCGCTGCAGTAGTCCAGGAGGTAAGGCTGGGAGCGATCTTGAAACACGGCTGATGGAATGATGATCCAGAGTGTCATCACTGTATCATGAATTCTGTTACCTGCTGATTCTTGGGGGCAGTGTGCACAGGAGGATGGCTGTATAGATTATATACACATACATACATACATACATATATATATATATATATATATATATATATATATATAGTATGTATACACACACATATATATGTAGAATAGGCTATATTAGAAAACTGTGTTTATAAAACACTGGTATCCAAACATCAAACCAACAGTTAACTAAAGTGCCTGACATGAGTTTGGGGGAAGAGGGGCAGAAGCCAAGGGATTAAACTTGTAAAATACTTCTGCAAACAAATATGAAAAGGAAGGAGCTTTGACATGAGGGATAGGAGCTTTTCATCATTGCATGTGTAGACAGGGTGGTTGGGTTGGGAATTTGTGCAAGAGACAGGAAGGGTTTTTTGGGGAGGGGGCAGGGGGAGTTGTGGAAGGTGGTTGGAAGATTGCTAAAGTGCCCAGCTATGCAGAAAGCCACGGAAGGAAGGTGCTCCAACTCCAGCGCCATTCAAATGTGCTTCCCACGTGCTTGCCATACTTCCCACTGTTTCAGCCAGGGATGGGGCTCTTTAGCACATAGGGAAAGGTCCTGCTGTGGGTTCAGCGTCCCTTAGCTTCCGAGCAGCTAGACTAGAGCACTAAGAGGAGGAAATTTGTGTCGACCCACACTTACAATAACTTTCTCCACAGGAGAAGGCTTTAGGAGCTGGGAGACTCACATGTTTGGGTGGGGGAGAGGGGACATAAGAGAAGGAAAAATTTTAGAATAACAAAACACACCTGGGCCAGCCACCTCTATAACCTCTCCCATTGTTCTCACTGCTCTGGGAGGGGGCTACTGGCCTAAGGGCTGGTGTTTTATCTGCAAGCCCAGGGCAAAGCATTAGAACTTTCATTATCCCCATAATTCCCACCACCCAAAGCCAAGGCAAGTCATTCCCCATCTTGGGCTGAGACCACTGTAATGCCAAAAAACAAAGGTGGCCACCAGGGATCTAGGGAACAGAGGGATACTTGGAGGCAGAGGAAGCAGGAAGGATGTTGTCCTCCTGGGCACAGTGCTACAAGAAGGGATTAGTAGGAGGAGGTTTGGAGGCAAATGGGCTTGATGAGGATCCAGTCTAAAGAGAAAAGAACAAAATAAATAAGAATCAGATTTGGGAAGAGGAAATGGGTAGATTCCTCTATCATCCCCACCCCCACACAGTCTAAGGAAGAAGTAGGGTAAAGAAATATAAGGACATAAAGAGAGAAGATAGGTTAAAAAAACTGACATAGAAGAGGGCTAGAATAGAGGGCCTCAAATCCAAGTGTAACACAGAGAGGGGGATTCACTCCTAATTATGTCTACTGGCACAGGCCCCTATCCCTGACACACCCACATGAGTGAAAGGTCTCTCCATACCCTCTAGACTTCTTCAAGGCTCATTCTCTTCCTTCCTTACCATGAAGGGGTTGGTAGAGATCCCTGCAGGATGGTTCACAGGCCTTTGCCCCACTTTGGCTGCTCCTAATCCCACAAAGCCAGAGCCTGAAAGACAAAAAACCAAAAACACAATGTGGCTGCAACAAATAGTAGCATTCTTCAGAACTTAACCAAACTTATGAAAGGAGGGCGATATGAACTTGGACAATCTTTCTCATTTTCCCTGACAGTATGCATAACTCCGCATTCCTGGCAGGGATTGGTGGAGGAGGGGAGATGTATTCCTGGAGTCTCTCACTGGAGGATAAACAGGTTTTATCCCTTCTTTACTCTTCTATGCCTATCCAAGAAAATGAATAGTTCTCTCAAATTCAGCAGCCAAACAGAAGAAGAATCCTTTACCATTCTGCTGCTGAACCAGCAAGGTTTGTGGAGGGAAGAGATTGGGAGAGAAAGTTCCTTGGAAGCCACCAGGGGTCGGTGCAGAAGAGAAGCTAGGAACCATAGTGTTCATCCCCAAACCAAGCCCTGTGGAAACAAAACACATGAACTGGAATTGAGAAGGACAGGATTTAGGGCAATTTGATCAAGATACACTTGATGAGAGAAATAGGCTTCTCCAGACTCAGTAAGGTGTCCTGAATATAACTCTGAAGTCTTCTGTTTCCAGATCCACCCTGGGTCCATGGCCACTCATGTTCAAAGGCAGAGGGGCTAGGATTCAGGGTTCCCAAAGATACTGCTGTATTCATGTTGTCACGGTATATAGTTATAGCCTTCTACCTAGGTTTTTAAGGGCTCGCTAATTTCTTTGGGAATTTGGGGGTGGGAGGTCTACCACACTGGGACTGGGAAAGTCAGAAGAGGAGAGTATAATGGCTATGGCCCTGGATGAGGAGATTTAAGGAATTAACACGTTAGAGAAGCCCCGGGATGGGAACAAGAACAGAAAAGACAAAGTGGTTCATAATAACTAAAACCTGTGGGTGGGATGTAGGAGGAGGAAAGGCCCTCATTAGGAAGCACCATTCAAAATGACTTCAGAAGTAGCAAAGGGATACAAGTTATAAGGGCTCCAACTTCTTAAGGAGAAAGAGAATTTACCCACAAGGACAGGGCAAAACTTAGCTCATGGTGAGTGAGCATGAATTAAGGTTAGGAAGAGAATGATGGAAAAAAAAACCTGATGTGCCTATGGCTTCCAGTGACTGTCTGAAAAAGGGATGGAAAAAAAGACTTCCTAAAAAGATGTTTGGTAGTCTGAAGATAAAATACAATTAAAGGAAGGCTTACCGGAGGCCAGGCCATTGGATTGGAACGGGTTGGTGGAAGGCAACTGTGGGTGAGGAGCCGGTGTGATGAAAGGATTGGTGAAAGCTAAATGTTGGGAGGGTAGAGGAAGGCAGGGTTAGTGTTTTCTTACTGGACCGATTTCTCAATCTTCCTTGGCCTGTTTCCTACCCTTTCTCCTTTTCCAGTCTCATGCCCCTAAACTCCTTTGCCTTTACTGGTCCTCTCTTATTTACCTAGGTTTCCACATTACCCTACAATGGAACTTACCCCCAAACCCAAGGCCAGTGCTGCTGCTGCTGTTACTGCCAGAAGCAGCAGTATGGAGTCCAGAGACAGGGCCAACGGTCCCAAAGGCTCTGTGAGGGGAAGAGAGAAACTGCGTCACTGGTATCGGAGAAATATCGTCCACCGTGACGAGCTAAGCTTACATTACTGGATGCCCATAAAAGCAGACTATGGTCTTTGTCTTCAAGGGTATTAAAGAGAAGGCACTGAGAAAAAAAAAAGACCATTAGGGACCATATGGGACAGGAAGTATCAAAGTTAAAAAAAAAAAAAGTAAGGGTTTTTGCTTCTCTTTCTCATGGCTGGGGAACCCACGATCTCAACCTACCTGCTAGGAACACCACCAGCTGACATTCCAGTTCCCAAGACATTGCTCATATCTGAAAGGGCACTTGGCTGGCTGGCAGGAGCAAGAGGAGAGGCACCAAATGGGGTGACAGGGCTGCTGCCTGTAACAGATGAGACGGATACAAAACCTTGATAGTCATGAAAGAGAAGTAGAGGAAAAAGGCAGACTATCCCTTAGTTGAAGAGGAGATTCCTAGGTTACCCTATTACTATTCTATGTCTCCCCTAATCCACCCTAATAAAAAAATCTGAGTATAAGGTTATATTGTGCTGATATTTCCAAACCTCCTTTACTTCTCAGTGTCCAAGGGATCTTACCCCTAGGGAAGTGATTTTTCTTATGTTATCTCTTTCTTTGCTATAGTTTCAGCCACATTTTTCCCAGTTCTCACTTCAAAAGATAGGAAAACCTGTCCTTGCCCAACATCCTAACTGTCCTATCTCATCAAAATCAAATCATATCAAGGGGCAGATATAAAGGAGGTGAGGAGCAGGAGTGAGTCAACAGTAGTGAGCTGAGGTTTCTAGATCTATATCAAATCAAACATCTCAGAAAGGAGCTTTCCTACTTGCTCTCCTTTACCAGCTTCTATGGAATCAGCCCCACCTGGTGATGCCAGCCAGCTGCAATTGACTGGTTTGGCAACTTATATTTATACAGCATTTTAAAATCTGTAAAACCTTTTACATATATTATTTCATTTGGGCCTCCCAACTACCCTTTTAGACGGAGACTACAGGTATTATTTGCTGATAAAAATCTATGAATAGATTAAAGTAAACCAAACAGCATTTTTGGTTTTATCATCTGGGTTTTACTGTCATTTAACACAAAGGCTCTTAAACTTTTTGTGTCATGGACCCTTTGGGGAGTCTGATGAAGCCTATGAATTCTCTCTCAGAATGTTTTTAAAAGCATAAAATCAAATATGTAGGCTTATGGAGGAAGCCAATAATACAGAAATAGTTATTAAAATATTAGAAACAAAGTTCATGGGTCTCAGGTTTAAGAAACCTTGATCCGATGTGTCATATTTAATGGGATTTGGATTTTGGGAGAAGAAAGATATAGAGTAGCACCAGCATTTGCAAATCCTATGCCCATTAACTAGTATTTCTTAGAATCCAAGGGATCTGGCTGTGAAGGGGCTGCTTCCCATGGAATGAACTGGTACAAACCATTAGATGGTATGCTTGTTCCAGCCACTTCCTCTAGAGGAAGCCCATCCTATCCATATGTGTTCTACACATCCTTCTGGGTAAAGAAAGCACAGTCCTTCCCTTTAAGCTACCAGGATGAAGATCCAGCCACGTCTGAGAGCCCTCATTTGGATCCCTGAGATTCAATGCTTCTTTGTGGTTTTCTGAAAAGCCTGAGGTCACTGCATTTGGCATTTAGCAAGTCACCTGTCCTCTGGACTATCACCTATCTTACACAGAAGTCATGACAGCAAGTTCGCAAGACAAGCCTTTGATCAATTAAAAACGTATCATTTTATTATAAAATTAGAATTAATGTCATGCTAATTATTGACATAAGGCAGTTAATACTGATATCCCCAGTTTACAAAAGGTCACTTCTCACAGCCTCAGTTTCCTTATCTAAAAGTTGAAAGGGTTGGACTAGATTACAGATTTGGGGCCAGAAGGGATCTAAAAGTAGCTAACCCTCTGTTTTATGGATAAGGAAATCGAGTCCTCAAGTGGTGAAATGACTTGGGCAAGGAATCAAATGCCAGTGCTTTAACTCAAATCCAGCTCTCTTTCTACTGTGGCATGCAGCAGTTTAAGGCCCATTCCTAAGTTTATAAATGGAATCACAAAGCTTGTAAGCAACTGAAGCGAGATTCGAACCCTCCTGAAACAACCATGCCAGGATGCCTTTCTCATCTCCCTGTCTAAGTAATAAGCTCCTTAAATAAGGGCAGGAAACCTATCACTCCATTTTGTACGTCTCATCCATAAATGCTTGCTAAAACATGGGAGGCATCACGGGGCAGAGAACAAAGAACCAGGTAAGATACCTCTCTGACGCTCACTGTGCAGCACTGGGCAAGTTATTTAAAGCAAGTTGCTTTAGGCAACTCTCTAAGATTATAAATTGCAGATAAGGTGCCAACGAGTAAGGGCAAAGATAATTTTCTCACTTGGGAGTTCCCCATTGCAGTGAAATGAGAAAAGAAAGAAAATAAGCATTTATTAAGTGCCTGCTATGCGCTAACTATTATGATAAGGGTTTCACGAATATTATTTGAATTCTCATTCCCATTTTACAATTGGTGAAACTGGGGCAGAGAGAAATTAAACGACCCACAGCTATTAAAATAATTCGCATAAGTAGTAAGTGTCTTAGTCTCTCTGGCTTCAAGCCCAGTGCTCCATCTAGCTGCCTTCAGTAGACTCAGGCTACATCTTATAATCTTGTCCTTGATGACTCATGCTTCAGGTAAAGGTGGAATTAGATCAGGGGTCAGCACACTTTTGCTGTAAAAAAGCTTTGCAGAGCTGGTGCTGGCTCATGTCAGCTGGTATTGGGACAAGACTCTTGCCCTTGGATGAGCTAACCCCACTCCAGAGACAAGCAGACACCGCTGTCCTTTTCTGGTGTGGATCAGGTCACTAGTGAAGAACCTAGTGGGACTCTAGTTTTGACGTGCTTTGTTAATATGGGTTTCACTTTCTCCAAGGATGGCCCCTTATTGCCACAATGTTCATTTACTTTACCAAAAAAAAAAATTTTTTTTTAAACAAATGTATTAATTTGTAACTTAAACCTGGCCAGACTGTTTTGGCTTTACCCAACAGATGAAAGACATGGATATTAAAATAAGTTTTAAGAAATGAAAAAAAAAAAAGCTTTGCAGATCAAGAGGCAAACATTGAGGATAAGTAGTCAGAATAAAAGAGAAAACATTTCCACAAATTTTTTTGATGAAATTCAAAATGAAATAATAATGTAATACAAATTTTTAAATACACATCTACAAATGAGAACAAAATTCTGGGGGATAACATTTTACTTAATTGGGGTTCAAACTTATTATTCCCTATCATCAAAATTGATTGCAAATATTCATCTGTTATTGCTAATCTTTAATGAGATTAATGGGATTTCATCTTTGAAAATGTCTTTTCACACTGGGACACTAATGCATTGTTGGTGGAACTAATCCAACAATTCTGGAAAGCAATTTGGAACTATGTCCAAAGGGCTTTAAACCGTGCATACCCTTTAATCCAGCAATACCCCTGCTAGGTCTACATCCCAAAGACATAAAAAAAGGCAAAAGGACCTAACTGTACAAAAATATTTATAGCAGCTCTTTTTGTGGTAGCAAAGAATTGGACATCAAAGGGATGCCCATCAATTGGCGAATGGCTAAACAAGCTGTGATATACGATTGTGATGTAATATTATTGTGCTATAAGAAATAAGATTTCAGAAAAACCTGGGAAAACTTAAATGAATTAATACCAAGTGAAGTAAGCAGAACCAGGAGACCACTGTACACAGTAACAATACCGTATGATGAAGAACTGTGAATGACTTCACTATTCTCAGCAAAACGATGATCTAAGACAATCCCAAAGGACTGATGAAGTGTACTATCGTCCTCCAGAGAAATTCTATTTAAGTCTTCTTGTACAAAATGACTACCATGGAAATGTTTTACATGATTGCACATGTATAACCGCTATCTGACTGTTCACTGTGGGGAGGAGGGAAGGGGAGGGGAGGCAAGGATAGAATTTGGAATTCAAAACTTTAAAAAATGTTTAAAAAAATTACTTTAACATGTAGTTGGGGAAAAATAAAATGTTATGTTTATAAAAAGAAAATGTCTTTTTCACACAGATAGGTACTACTAAATATCGTTATCAATCCATGATTTTAACTGAGCATATTCATCTCCTGGAAGGCATGTATAGAAATAATTCTATTAGATTCCTCTCTTGATATCTGCCTTTTAGCACGTCATTAAATTGCAGATAAATCATTTCCAATGGTAGGTTAGGGAGAATCTCCTCAATTGCATAGTTAAATGGATTTTGAAAAAGGAAAGTTTCTTTTACGCTTGCATAAAGGTCTGAAAAACACTGCTGGAAATGCAGTTTGTGCTCAAAATATATCCTTTGCAAATTTGTGTGAGAATGGAGACCTCAATGTTTAGTTGTTGAACTGACTTTTCCCACAGTAAAAGTTTTGCCTTGTAATTTTAGGTTGAATTCATTAAGAAACACAGCAAATCTGAGGCAAAAACTAATTTCCAAAGCTATTCAGTGTTTGATAATGTTGATTGAGGACAATTTCTTCTCATTCTGAAAAATTTCAATCTTGGCCCCAAGCTCAAAGAATTATAATAAGGCATTTTTTTTCTCTTTTCTTGTTTTGACAAAGATGTGCAGGCACTGGCGATTAAAAAAAATTAAATGTCACAGTACGATGACACGCCTAACACTCAAAACACTGTCAAGTTTTGTGGTGCCCCGGGCAGCACGGCAAGATGATGAGAGTGCCACGTGATGTCTCTGTTGCACTCCTGAGCTCTCTCGTTGTAGCATAAACACAGTCATAGACAAAAAGTAAAAAAAGTAGTGTGGCTGTGTTACAACAAAACTTTATTATAGATACCAAAATTTGAATTTCAAATAATTTAGTGTCACAAATTATTATTCTTTTGATTTTTTTTCTTCAACCCTTAAAAAATGTAAAAACTCACGGTCACACAAAAAGGGAGCAGGCTGGATTTGGCCAGTGGGTCACAGTCGACCCATTCCTGAACTACGTGATTCTTGAGGCCCCCTTCAATCTGAGACCAAACAACAGTAAAAGCAAAAATGAACTGACAGGAGGTAGAATTCTTCCTAGCTTTCTGAGGGTATGAAATGGTATGTGTCTATACTGAACCTGAGTGCAGAATGCCATAAAGAGGAGTCCAGATAAAAAAGGGTGGTAGGTTTAATGCTCTTTTTCAAATTTCCCAGTCTCCCACAAGGGACGTAGGCTAGTTAGGGGTGTCAAGAGCCCCACCTAGTGGTAAGACTTGCAATGGCCAATTTAATTCCATTCACTGAAGTGAAAAGAATCCAACAGGACTGGTGTCCAAGCAGAGGAGAAAAAAAGGGACTTAGGGTGGGAGATTTTGAGCTAGAAGGGACCTCAAAGGTCAAGTCCTACATCCTCATTTTAAAAATAAGGAAATTGAGGCCCAGAGAGGTGAAGTAAATTTACCAGGGTCACCAGCTAGTAAGTTTCTAAGGTGGGATTTGAACCTAGGTCTTCTTGACTCCAACTCTATCACTTAATCTACTACGTCATGATGCTATCTCTCAAAATGGGGTTGAAAAGGTTCTAGTACTGAACTCCCGGGCATGAGGAGATTAGGGGCTTATTTTCTCCAAGGTAGTTTCCCTACCTTCTGAACACCACGCAGAGAAAAGGGGAAAAACCAGTGTCACTGGGAAGAGAAAGGAAGTGGGTGTCGACCAACAAACATTTGTTAGATGCCTACTATATACATGACACAGTGCTATGTATCAATCAAATGTAAACACTTTTGTGTTTTGTTTTACTTTCAGGAGCCAGAAGTCATTTGTGGCTAAGAGTGGGGCCTAAGGCTTAAAAATCTAGGACTGAACTTTTAGGAATCCTGTCAGCAACTTTACCTGACAGCTAGACTTCTCAAGCTGAAAGCTGAAGGATTTCTCCCATACACAGTCAAAAAGTCAAAGGACACATTGGAGGAAGGGTGGAAAATTACCCTTGACAAACTCCAATCACACCAAATACCTCAATCCACTTTCCAAGACAGATTCAGGGAGACAGGGATCTAGGTTTGGGCTGGACCTGATTCAGGCCAGGCCACAGGGTGGTTTATGTTTGATAGTGGAACAAAATGAGACATTTGCAGATCATTCAATAGTTAATAAAAGAAGATTGACTTAGCTTCAGCAGAATATTTGCCAAGAATCCCTGGAGTTGCCCATTATGGTCCCCCAAGCCCTAGACAGTGCCTGGAGCTAGCTCCCTGTGGCTGCTTTGCACTCTAGAACCAATCCAGAGTGCATTATTATCTAGAAGACAGTCTCAATACCTTTTAAGGAAAAACTAGCCTCATATGCATCAAAGCAGGATTTAGTCTACTGTTCCCAACACATGTAATATAAAAACAAAGCTATATTTGAAGTCTGATTGCTACTAGTGAGCTTTGTGACCTTGGGTTACCATGGAACCTCACTGACCTACAGCTTACTTACATGTAAACAAAAGCCTAACTGTACTGCCTATATTGTGTCAAATTAGGCAATATACGTGAAAATGTAGCGCCCACCTCCCTCCAAAAATATGCCACATGAATAAATCTTCCTGCTCTTGGTTCCAGCCCCACGTCTAGTCTTGCTCCGTTATAAAAGCCCAAATTCCTAGAAAGTTCAGCTGTGCCTATGTCCTTCTCAAAGACATGTCCAATTATTTTTTCACAGGGAAATGGGGTTTACTGTTAGTTGCAATGGGGTGAATCAAATGGTCTAGGAGCTTCTACTGATGTGGATGATTTGGCTAAAGACATGGTCTTGAGATGAGAACAACAAAATAGAGAGGAAAATAAAAGGCTAAGACACAAAAGCTGAGGGACTTACTCAAATCTCCATTCCCTCCACCTAACTTGCCCCCAAACTCTCTGCCCTTGATTCTTGTATATTTTTTACTAGATGTGGCATAAGCTCCAGACCTTTCTCTAAAGCCCCAAGGCTGCCTCCTTCCCCACAACCATGGGCCCCACAGATCAGGGCCTAGGTAGTGGGCAGAGAAGCCCTTCACAACAAACTCCTTTCAAGAGTTAACTTCCAGTGTGAGGAAATTTAGGATGTCTTCCCTACTCAAGGTCACAGTAACACTGTGTGTCTCTAATCCACCTTGTTCCCTCCCAACCCATTAATACATCTTTTAAAAAGTATCTCATCTGGGCTGGCTGTAAATTCCCAAGATACAGGGACTAGTTCTATCTGAGTCACCTTCCAGATCCACTTCTGCCTTTCGTTCTTATAGACATTTCAATATATCTTCAGGTGAGCTGCATGTGGCCCTAGTTCTCTGGCCTCTTCTGACTTGGGGGGAGCAATCTTGCTCATCTTCCCATGGATTAGCGGTTCATATAGCCATGAAAAACCTAAGAGCTGTACTGTAAACAGGGGGAAATCTTCTGAACTCTCTCATACTACCTTTAAAGTCTCCTTAAGAAAACATTTCCTCCCCACCTCCCATCCCAAGGATTCTCACAGAGAATAGTGAGTCCTGAGTCATGGTCCTTTCTTGTCTCCTGTGCTTTCTGATGGGTTTCAGACCTATGCTCTCAGGAAAGTTGAAGGATAAATTTACCTTTTAAAAACAGGAACCTTAAATTGAATAATGCAGAAAACTAATTGGACAGAATGGAACTGGCCAGACCAAGCATGGAAGGGAAACACAGTACAAGGAGTTGGAAAAGCCAGAGGTAAATCAATAATAGTTGACATTTATCTAACACTTTAAGGTATATCGAGTGCTTGGTATACATTAACTCATTTAATACTCTCTTCTACCCGCCCTCTGGGCTCTTCTCAGGGTAGAAAGACTGATGGAGTAATAGTGGTTCTTAAATAACTATATCACAATACTTCAAACATATTTATCTCTCCTCCCATCACTGAAAATTTAGTGGAAAAAAAATGAATTTAAGATCATAGGATCTGAGTTCAAATGCCAGTTCTGCTGCTCACTATCTGTCTAACCTTGAGCAGGTGACT
Organism: Phalanger gymnotis; assembly: GCA_028646595.1. Lineage (NCBI taxonomy): Eukaryota > Metazoa > Chordata > Mammalia > Diprotodontia > Phalangeridae > Phalanger > Phalanger gymnotis. The sequence continues at coordinate 206,558,291 of CM053627.1, forward strand.
TCATATCTCTGGGCCTCAGTTTCCTCATCTGTAAAATGGCAGGGTTGAACTAGATGACCTCTCAGGTTCCCTTCTAGCTCTAGATGCATGATCCTTTACTCTGTCTATGGGAAATGGAACAAACCTAACATATTATAATGAAGAAATAAATGTATTTGCCACTAAATGCTTATCACATCCATTCTGCTATTTGTGTGCTTTTAACAATCAAATATTCTGTTCGGGCATTTTATCCCATAATAGGCCAGAGCACCAGGAGCTCATTCAGTAGACTGGCTATGGTTATCCTAATAAAGATTTTCCAGAAACATGACATCAATTGTACAACATCTGACAGAACCAATTAAGTGCTGCCAGTGCCTCTATGTAAATTTTAAGATCTCCAAGAGGTCCTGGTGAAGCCACTCAGCCAAAGTCTATTCAACTTGAGACCTGGCCTTGAGACCTGATTGATCAGAAATTGACCCTATGCTTCCAGAAAGAGGCAGACTGTAGTCCAGGACCCCTGTGCAGAAACTGCACATTAGGACAGTCTGGGAGAATATTACCCCAGATGCCAAAGCATTCACCTAAAGTCATGTGAATGGCATCCTTTGTATTGCTATAGCTTTTCAAATCTCTAACAAATGTTTATTCCAAGGCTAGTTTGCTCATCCAACGTCAGAAACCTAAACAAAAGCTTCAAGAGATAGGAAGTTGGGGATGATCTGCTGTATGCTGTATACTGCTACCTCTAAAGACAGAAAACGGAGGAAGAGAAGATAGAAAGAAGGAAGGGAAGAGTACCCAACTCATACTCTCTCCCCTCTCCCAACCTGCACTAGGCCAAAGCAGGAGTCACTCCCCCCTCCCCCATCTGACTTCCGAGTTTCTAACTATGACCATGGGGACTAATACTTCTGTCTCAGAGTGGCTGAAAGAGTTGGCATGAGGAGATTTTGTTTTTAATCCTGGCTCATCCATTAACTTTCTGTGTGATCCTGAGCGTCGGCTAAGCCCCGCCCCCGGGGGGCCAAATGGAGGAGGAAAAGCTCTCCCCAAAACTTTTCAAAACAACTTTAAATAATTCCTCAAAACAAATTCTGCAGTGTCAGAACCCACAAAAGGACAGGCTGAAACAATTTTTCAGCCCAAAACAATTTAAAAGGTGAGCAGGAAAAGTCTATAGCACTAGTGTAATAGTGGAACGCTGCATTCCAGCCTAGGCCGTGCCACAGCAAACCAGCAGCAGGCTTTGGGGGCTACCATGGCAGCAGCGGCAGTTGCTGGACCTCTCAGCCCATGGACAATAACGGGATTAGACAACTTGTCAGGAGATTACAGAGGTTCCTTTGCTGGTGCTGGAGGCAAGACTCTGTTGCATTGCCTGTACTTGGATCTGGGTCAAAATTCTGGGTCTCAGTCCCAGGGCAAAGAGGAGCACTAGCAAACCAGAGCTTGTGGCCGAAGGAGAGCTATGGGCCTGTTCACAGTCCCAGGGCAGAAAAGAGTACTCATGGTCGCTCACAGATCAGACACAGGCCAGGAGAGAGGTAAACACAATTCCCTATATCATAACACTTTGAAAGGACTGAAAATTTACAGGTCCCCAGAATTGTCTCTGAAAACAACTGCACAAAAAACATGAAGCTTGAGACAGTGCTTCCTCCACTCTGGAAGCAGAGCCCTACTTTAGCGTAGTTAAAAAGCTTCATTTTTAATTTTAAGTAGGTTGGAAAAATGAGCGAACAGCAGAAAAAGATTCTGACTACACAAAGTTACCATGGTGACAGGGAAGATCAAAATACAAATAACAACATCAAACTGCTACATCAAAAGCCTCAAAGTGGGGCACCTAGGTGACGCAGCGAGTAGAGCACCAGCCCTGAAGTCAGGAGGACCTGAGTTCAAATCCAGTCTCACACACTTGACACATTCACTAGCTATGTGACCTTGGACAAGTCACTTAATCCCAATTGCCCTGCCTTCCCCCCTCAAAAAAAAAAAAAACCTCAAAGAAAAAATATGAATTGGTCTCAGGCCATGGAAGAGCTCAAAAAGGATTATAAAAATCAAGTAACAAAGGTAGAGGAAAAATTGGGAAAAGAAATGAGGCAAAAAAATTATGAAAAAAGTCAACAGCTTGATAAAGGAGGCACAAAAAAAAATACTGAAGAAAATAACACCATAAAAAAACAGTATAGGCCAAATGGTAAAAGTGGCACAAAAATGCAATGAAAAGAAGAATGCCTCAAAAAGCAGAACTGGCCAAATGGAAAAAGAGGAACAAAAATTCACTGACAAGAGGAACTCCTTAAAACATTTGGTCAAGTGGAAAAGGAAGTAAAAAGCTCACTGAAGAAAATAATTCCTTAAAAATTAGAATTGAGCAAGTGGAATTTAATGACTTTGAGACAGCAAAAAAACAAGCAAAAGAATGAAAAAAAATAGAAGAAAATGTGAAATATCTCATAGGAAAAACAACTGACCTAGAAGATAGATCAAGGAGACGGAAAATAGATTGAGGAGAGACAATTTAAGAAATACTGGACTACCTGAAAGCCATGATCAAAAAAAGAGCCTAGACATCATCTTTAGAAAACTGTCCTAATATTCTAGAACCAGAGGGTTAAAAAGAAATTGAAAGAATCCACCAACCACCTCCTGAAACAGGTCACAAAAGGAAAACTCCCAGGAATATTAAACCAAATTCCAGAGCTCTCAGGTCAAGGAGAAAATGCTGCAAGCAGCCAAAAAGAAACAATTCAAATACTGCAGAGTCACATTCAGAATAACAAAACTTTTAGCAATTAAAAGACTGGAATGTAATATTCTGGAAGGCAAAAGATTACAACTTAGCAAAACTAAGTAAACTCCTTCAGGGGAAAAAATGGACATTCAATGAAGCAGTGAACTTTCAAGTGTTCCTAATGAAAAGATCAGAGCTGAATAGAAGATGTAACTTCCAAAAATACAAGACTCAAGAGAAGCATAAAAAAAGATAAACAGCAAAGAGAAAAAATCATAAGGGATTCAATAAGGTTAAGCTGTTTACATTCTTACATGAGAAAATGATACCTGTAACTTCTAAAAACTTTCTCATTATTAGAGCAGGTAGAAGGAATATATATATAGAAGAGACAGGTGTGAATTGAGTATCAGAGGATAATTACATAAAAAAAATAAAATAAAATTAGGGGGCGGAGCCAAGATGGCAGCTGGGAAGCAGTGATTGGTGTGAGCTCCCCACCAAGTCCCCCCAAAAACCTATAAAAAAATGGCTCTGAACCAATTCTAGAGCTGCAGAACCCACAAACTGGCAGAGGGAAGCAGGGCTCCAGCCCAAGACAGCCTGGATGGTCTCTGGGTAAGGTCTGTCCTGCATGGAGCTCCCAGCTCCCAGCTGAGGGGAGTGGACCTGAGCCCAGCGCACATGGTGCAAACAGACCAGACGCGGACCGACCAGACCAGGAGACGAGAGGAGAGTGCCCTAGCATCCTGAATTACTGAGCTGTGGCATCTACCAGACCTCTCAACCCACAAAGAGCAAAGACAACAGAGAAGGTTAGTGGGAAAAGCTGCGGGACTGAGTTTGCGGTTCGG
>CM053627.1:206568503-206598818 GCA_028646595.1 Phalanger gymnotis
GTTCAGACATATATATGATTCTCTTTGAAATCATAAATTCTGCCTTCTTACTACAGATGAAAAACGCTCTCCATCCCCAGAAAAAGAACTGATGGTGTCTGAATACCGATTGAAGAGTGCTTTTTTTTACTTCATTTTTCTTGAGTTTTTTTTTGTCTATGTTTTCTTCTACGACATGACTATTATAGATATGTTTTGCATGACTACACATGTATAACCCATATCGAATTGCTTGCCTTCTCAATAAGGGGGTAGGGAAGGAGGAAAGGAGAGAATTTAAAACTCAAAAGTTTTAAAAACAAATGTTAAAAAATTGTTTTTACATGTAACTGGGGCAAAATAAAATACTAAATAAATATTAAGAAAAAGAAAAAAGAAATACTTGTATTCTTAAGCAGTCTCATTTTGGGATGTCAGAAGCCTTTAGATTCTCCAACAATCTGTCCAATTCTATAATTTCCCTTTTGTTTATCTTTGTTAGATTTGTCCAAAACTGAGAAAGGAACAACTGAAATCTCTTACTATTACTGTATTACTCTCTATATCTTCTTGCTTTTCATTTTGAATTTTTCTGGTAAGGCATTTGGAGCATAAAAGTTTAATATTGATACCTCGTTTGTTATTTCTGGTTACTTTCATCATATTGTAGTTTCTTTGCTCACTCCTTTTTATGTTAACAATAATAACTGACATTTACATGCCACTTTAAGGTTTGCAAAGCACTTCACATAAATTACTTCACTTGAACCTCAAACAATTCTGTGAGATAGGAACTATTTTACAGATATGGAAATCACAGCTCAGAGAGGTTAAATAATTTGCCCATAGTCACCCAAGGAGTTAAATGTTAATGAGATACGATTTGAACGGTTTTCTATGTTTCTGTAGTCTTTCTGCTGTATCACTACTTCTTTCTTTTATAAGGGCCTTTCAAATCCTTAAAGACTGCTATTATTTCCCCCGAGTCATCTCTTCTCTCTGCTAACCATCCCCCTATATGGTGTTATAATCTCACATTCCTCTCTACCTTTGTATTCTTCCTAAAGTATGGTGCCACAAACTGAACACAATGTTCTAGATTATGGTCTGACCATTAGAACACAATACAACTTTAAGTCAATCAACAAACTTTTAATAAATGGGTTATTAAACTTAGGGTCTGAGAATTAAAAAAAAATTTTGTTAATTGTACTTTAGTATAATTGATTTCTTTTTAATTCTATTTTATTTTACATATTTAAAAACAGTAATCTTAGAGGTGGTCTACAGACTTTAGACTGCCTAAAGGGTCTAGGACACAAAGCAGATCAAGAATCTCTGTCCTGTATTTCTCTCAAGGTGCTCATACTCTAGTGGGGAACACAATGTTTCCATAAACACAGGCTTTAAAAAGAGTGAGGGAGGAGAGATTCTTAAACAACTATGAAAGTCAGGAAAAACCTCTTGTAGGATGTGGCACCTGAGCTAAGTCTTGAAGGGAACTAGGGATTCAAAAAGACAGAAGTGAGAAGGGAGAGCATTCCAGATATGAGGGACAGAAAGCCTTTGTGAAAGTATGGAGGTAGGAAATAGAATCTCCTGTATAAGGAATACCAAGTAAGCTAGTTTGACTGGTACATAGAGAACATGTCAGGGAATGAAGTGTAATAAGCCTAGAAAGACTGGCAGGTTGGAATTTAAATGTCCAACAGAGTTTGTAACGTATCATAAGGCAATGGGGAAACATAGCTTCCTGGGCAGAGAAGTGTCATGTTTATCCTTGCACTTTAGATATAGAATTTTGGCAACTGCATGGAAGACACATTAAAGATGAGAGAGTCTTGAAGAAGAAAGATCCATTAGGAGGGGTCACTGTCCAAGCAAAATGTTACAAAGGCCTGGAATAGGGTGGCTATGGTATGAGCTGAGAAAAAGAGACTGATGAAAGAAACGCTGAACACATAACTTCAAGGTTGCAAACTTGAGTGACTAGAAGAATGGTGTTTCTCTTGACAGAGATAGGGAAGTTAAGAGGAAATGGGTTTAAAGAGAAAGATAATGAGTTCTGTTTAAGACATGTTCAGCTTGAGATACTTATCCTGGCGGATATGTCACATAAGTCACTAGAGAGGCAAGACAAGTGCTCCGAAGAGAGAAGGGGAATGGATGTGTACATTTAGAAATCCTCTGCACAGAGATAATAGGTGAGAAACCATGGGAGCTGAAAAGATCACCAAGAGATAGGGTATGAGGAAAGAAGAATGCATCCAGAACAAAGCCATGACGTACACCCACACACAGCAGGCAGAACACGAATGAACTGCAAAAGAAAGAGAATGAATGGTCTGTCTTATAGAAAGAGAACTATGAGTAAGTAGCATTGTGAAAACCCAGGGATGAGAGAGAGAAGAGGAGGGTGGTCAACAGCACTGAAGACTGCAGGGAGGTCAAGAAAGAAGAGGACCTAGAAAATGCCATTGGATTTAACAGTAAAGAGATCATTGGAGTCCTTGGAGACTGTAGCTTTAATTGTAGAGAGGAAAGGGAGACTGCAAGGAACTGAGAAATGAGTGGGAGGGAAGAAAGAAGTGAAGAGTACAGAAAGCTTTCTCTCTGAGTCTGGCTGTGAAAGCAAGAGGGCGACAAGAAGACAACACGGGCACCAAGGTCAGGTGGAATAGACGGAAGTGGATGCTGAACTTCACTGCAAAGGAGAAAAAATGACCTGCCAGCCTATCAATAACCAGGATGTGGGTGGTTATTTTGGATGAAGTCAATCTCAATGAACGTGGTTAAGAAGCAAAAGCATGCCTCCTCCCCCTCCTAGGCCACTATGTCAGTGGGGATGAGAGATGGTACAACTAGAAAAGAGTGGTCAGCAGTGCTATGCCATTGAGAAGAGAGAGGTTTCTCTGATGGCCAGGAGATGGAAGGACTCTGAGAGGAAAATCTAATCTCAAATGTGATTTGTTACAAAGAGAAACAAGGTTCTAGAAGGCACAATGGATGGGAAGGATGAAGTTGGAGAGGGACCTAGGAAAAATGTAAGAGAGTGAGGAGTGTTGGCCAGGGATGGGAGCTTAGGTCTAGACCAGGGGTGGGGAACCTGCAGCCTCAAAGCCACATGTGGCCCTTTGACTGAATTCAAACTTCGCAGAACAAATCCTCTTAATAAAAGGATTTGTTCTGTAAAACTTGGACTCAGCCAAAAGGCCACACCCAATGACCTAGATATGGCCTCCAGGCTGCAAGTTTCCCACTCCTGGGCCAGGCATTCTTCAATTCAGAATTCCAGGGACTGTGAAGAGAACAAGAAAGCACAAGATTACTATGCTCCTTCCAGTAGTAATGGTAATGTTGAACTGATTGTTATTCCCAGAAGAAGGATTGAAGGGAGGGAGAGAGGGAAAGGTGGCCAGGGCCCTGGTGCATTGGTGACATGAAGCTAGGTCTTTGGCTGGCTAGACATGGAGGACTAACACCCTCCAATTCAGAAGAGCTCTAACTGAGGTCAAGGTCCAAGACTTCATGGATTAATTCACCCTGGGTGGGAAGGCAGAATCCAAAGGGCTCCCGTTCCTGGCATCCTCTCCTCTCCCTACTGGGAATTAGGTAGCCTACAACAGCATTAGCTTTTGGGCTGCCTGTCACAGTGCTGACTCACACTGAGCTTACGGTTCACTAAAATTCCCAAGTCATTTTCACTGAAAATGCCATCTGGTCATGATTTCTCCAACAGGACAACCTGAGGAGGTTGAATTTTTGAGCCCAAGTACAGACTTTCACATTGATCCCTATAAGATTTCATCTGATGCAGTTCACCTTTACCAGTTTCGCCCTTCTATGTCATTTGGAACCCTACTGCCTATCACTCAGTGGGCCAAGGCAGCTGTAATTCCATCTCACATCACATTGCCACCAAAACCTTGGTCTGATTCAGCATGTTTTTATAAGGTATGGAACCAGGATTCAACAGAATCAGATGGGTTTGGGTGGGGAGTGGGGGTGGAGCAAGGCAGAGAGGCAGATAATACTCTTCTGCCTCCACTGGCCAATACAATGAGGCAGCAGCTTCATCATGCCTCCTCCAAACCATTTGCAAAGCAGGAGAGAACAAAAAGGGGAATAAAAAGACAGATTATTTTCAGAAGTTTAAGAGGAAGCTCTGGGACTCCAAGCAGCAGGTTTCATTTAGTACCTCCTCCCCGTTTATTTAGTACCTCAGCCCAAGCTCCCAGTGTTATGGACACTTTTTCTTCTCAACCTTTCCCCACTAACCAATATGAAATTACTCTAATATCCTTCCCTGCCAGCAACTAATCCCAAGATCATATAGAAGGCAAGCTACCCCAAAGGAACGCACTCTACTAGGCCTGATGCATTTTGAATACATGAAACTTTTTGTTTTTTAAAGTTTGGATCCAACTTACCCCCGAAGACAGCAAAGTTCGATGCCGGCGGGGGAGCAGCAAAAGGGTCTCCACCAATGTCAGCCAGAAGGTCAGTGCTAGCTTTCTTGACTGGAGGGAGGGAGGGTGGTTGAGAGCATGGGTGTTGGGAGAGCCGAGCCTGAGGGACAGACTAGGGAGGAATGAATTATAATGATTATGGAGCCAAGAATCCTAAAAAACTTCCAGGACTTCCTCTGATTTTGTATTGTTCTAGTCCAGAGAGAAAGATGCACTGGAAATCATGTGGTCTCTATACTGAGAAAATTCCAGGGAGCAAGATAGGATGGTTTCCTTTACATTCCAATTGCTAAACCCACAGGATCTTAGGCTAGGGCCTATATAGGAAAGACAAAAGCCCTAGTGAAACATTATCAGCAAATAACACAGCATTCAATTCCAACTGTGGCTATTATCAACCAGATTTCTACTTTTCCTGAGTTGCTGAAGAAGGTTCCCCAACCCAAAGGCCCTTTTATGGCTCCCTCTAAACATAAAATCACTAAGTCTGTGCTTTCCTTCACACTATTTCCTGCCAGTTTATTCCTTTTTTTTTAAACAAGGGTAAGATCCAGGGATATTTTTTTTAGCAGACAGTGACACACAAGCAGAGGTCATGGTAAAGGTTCTGCTCTGTTGTCTTGTCAATCAATCTATAGGATTCAAAGACTGAAACATTGTTCTCTACCTTCTTTCCCTCTATAAATTAAGCTTTTGTATCTGACACCTACCTGGCTAGTGCTGGAGATGGCAACAGAGGGCACAGGGTCCCCAAGAAGTGTCCTCAGAGGCTTTACATCTGCAGTGGAATCTTGGGTAGGGGTAGAGGTGCTGCTTTTGGTGTAGGATGGCCCCTTGACTTGGTCTGGGGGGACATACCTTCAAGGAACAAACAGTCTAAGTGGAACAAGAAGGAGTAACACCTTATAGTATCCCCAGTTTATGTGCTCCTTCAACTCCTAGGAAAGCAGACATTACAATATCTGAATCAAATCATGGTGTTTTCAGTGTTGGAAGAGAATTTAGATATTGTCTAGTCCAATCTCTCAACCAATGCAAAGATATCCTTTACAGCAGAGGTGTCAAACATGCAGCCTGTACAAGTGAAGCCCCAAGTGAGGCCTGAACCAGATTTGGGAAATATTTAACAAGATAAATAAAAATACAATAGAACATAGATAATATTACATCCTAAAACCAAGTCAATATGCAGTCTGCAGGGATCTTTAGGTAGACATTAGTGGCCTCCCTTTTTATTTGACTTTGAGTAGAGCCCACAAGCACATGTCTGACTGGCTAGAGCCCACTTGTGCATATCTGATTGGCTCAGTGCAGAGAGGCATGTAAGCCTGAGGCTGGGAAACTGAGTAACAAAACAGAAAAACAGCAAAAAAAAATCCCACTTTGCTTGCCATTACATTCCACCCCTCAGGATCCTAGCCTTCACAATCTCAACAAGAGATTGTTAATGGACACGGATCCTGGAACAAACAGAGGCATTACACTTTGCAGTCCCATCCTCGTCGCCAAACATAACACCAATGTGATACCATGGCAGCTGCTATGAACATGCAGATGCATTTCCAGGGTAGATACACAAAATATAACAAATTTTCTTCTTCAAAGGCAAAACCAAAATATTTATTTGTATTAGGATACCAGGACGTAAGATTTAACAAGGTATTGATCATTACTAATCCAGGAAGCGCTGACATCCCAAGCATTCTCTCTGTTAGGCCTCTCCACAAATTCCCCTAGACAAATTCCTCCTTCCTCCCACTTGCTTCTCTCTTTCACAGCACTGCCTCACTCTCATTCCCTACTCCTGCTCTCACACACTGCTCTGCCTCTCTCCCCAACATTCTATTTCAATTAACATTTATTGGGCAAGCTCCTCCTATTCCTTTTCCATTGAGCAAGCTCCTCCCACTATGGACGAGTCCCTCCCACTAAGGGCTCCATGTGACTCAGGATACATCACAGCTGTGAGCTAGGCCAGAGCTCAAAGCAGGTCACATAAGCCTATTAATGGATGGGGAAGATCTTCCTATTCCATTAACATTACAACCACTGACCCAGAACATTTCTGACAGGTGGTCATGCAGCTGCAGTGACAAGGAATCTGCATAAGCACAATAAGGATAATGAGCATCTTCTTCATTCTAACATGCTGAGCCACCTGGGTTCTAACTGAGTCCCCACCCTAAAAGGAAACACCTCAATTCTGATAGAATTTCTAATAGAAATATTACCATATTTGCCAACATGGAAACTCCCCAACTTTTTCCTATAAGAACTTTCTTTTATATCTCCCCCTCTAATTCTTAATGTCTCTTTCCTACAGGTAGAATTTCTGTCTTAGTCTTATCATTGTGAGGCTCCCAAACTGCATTTTTGTATCTGTCACTCCAGCTCTCATCCTTTCTACCTTTGCCTCTGTGCATACACTTTGCTCTTAATAACATCTCCTAATCCAGAGCATTTCCCCAAGACCAGGGATTCTTAACCTTTTTTTGTATCATGGCCCTTTTTGGCAGTCTGGCAAAGCCCATAATCCCTTTCTCAAAATAATGTTTATTGCCTACATTCATAATTAAAGGAAAGGCTAGCTTCAGTTAGAGGTTAGTGAAAATAAAGATGTAAATTTCTCTCCCCATTCAAGTTCACAGCCCCTATGAAATCGACGTTTGGATCCCAGGTTAAGAAGTACTGTCCGAGAGGCCAAGTCCCTTGGAATGAAGAGCACATCTAAAATACCAGTGTCCAATTCAAGTTAATCTGCATTCTCCCATTAACCTTCCAACTAGAAATCAAAACAGGAAAAAAAAAAACCTTGGAGAGAAAACCAAGAACTGCCTTTACAACATGGTTTTCTTCTTTGAGAAAACAAAACAGTAATTTGTCAGTATATCTCCTAATGATTTACAAAGCAGGAGGGGTCTGAGGGTGGGGTGTAAATATCATTAAGCTTAATACCATTAAGAAGGTATTAAGATAATGAAGGTTCAAACCCCACCTGCTAAAATACCTGCCTCCAATTTCTCTCCCCACAAAAGATAGCAACTTGGTATGAATAAATACGAATTGCTGCCTACCTGCTCCCAACATTCTAAATAATCCATTTGCTCTGTTAAACTTGGGGAACACCAATTGTATGTGATAAATGACTAAGGACAAGAAATACTCTCCTGCAACAAAGACTGGTTCTGTAGAATTATGACAGGACTTAGCTATGATCAAATCTATAAAGATTTAACCAAAGCTTCCAGAGAAGCCCCAAGTTTATATCTGGAAAGAGAAGAGGAATATATACCACACATAATCTATGTAACTGTTTCCTCCCTCCTCCATGATTACCATCGCTTCTTCTCATATTTCTCCTGAAGAAACTCCTTCACCTTTTGAGGGTCCCTAGAGTCTGGGACTAAGGAGGTTTGCGCATCAAAGAGACCCAGCCAGATCTTCCTGCAAACCTGTAGTACAAGAGGAGAGACAGGTAACCTAGGTGCTGGAGAAGACAGCACAGAGTAAAAAACACACATACCTCCAACCAGAAGTGAGCTAAAAAATTTTCAGTGTGAGCATTTAGGCCTTGGAAATTAGCAGACGCAGAGCCTGAATTATTGTTTTGTTGATTGTCTAGACTTAAGAAAGCATGGAGAAAATATTAATGATACAGATTAAACTTAAGAGTGTGTCACGAAAGCGTTTTTCCCCTAGAGAACTGTTGAACGTTTATCAACATAATGATGCCTCTAATGGTCTTGAGAAGCGTGTGGTTTGGGGGCTAATAAGAGGCCCTTGTCTTAAGATCCAAGTTCCTCATACTGATCAATGTGAGGAACACAAACACCACTAACAAGCATTCCACAAACCTTTTGGCCTAGCCGAGGAAGGAGGAGGAATTTACTTTGCAAAAGAAGTTGAATTCGACAAATATTTACTAAGAGTCTATGCATAGGGGCGGCTAGGTGGCACAGTGAGTAGAGCACCGGCCCTGGAGTCAGGAGAACCAGAGTTCAAATCTGGCCTCAGGCACTTGACACACTTACTAGCTGTGTGACCTTGGGCAAGTCACTAACCCCAACTGCCCTGCCTACCCCCCTCAAAAAAAAACTGTCCTAGCCACAAGAGGAGACACAAAGTCTAGAAATATTTCAGCTTTTTCTGACAATGTACCTATATCACCTCGATTTTTTTAATGTTTCAATATCTTTGGAACTATGCAGCAGATCTAATGCAGCAATCTTAAATCTAGAAAAAGATATAGAAAAACATCCAGGAGAGTTTATGAGTTAGTACTCATTTGCAGTAATTATCTGTTGATGTATTCAATCTAACAATTTTTTTTATAATCTTTCTGTATTTTTTAAAAGAGGACTAGAGTGTCAGAAGGGTGACATTTCCCAGCTGTGTCATGAATAAAGAATCCATCCTTGGTTGGTTCAAGTTCCACAAAAATAATCTCTTTAAGAAATCTAGAAAACTCCTGCAGAGGTGGGTCTCAATGCCCTAGTGACAGTTTAACAGAGTTCTGATCCGATCATGGTGTTAGGTACTTGTGAGCAATGGTCAAGTTTTAAGAACCCGGTCCATCAGGACCCAATGGTCAAAAAAGAAAAGCCCAGAAATTTCATGTCACACAAGCATAAACTGTCAATACCTACAACCTCCAGTCTGGGGCAACCCGATTAAGTTCCCTGTATAAAGGCAAAACAACGCTCACCTCTAAATGGGTCGCCTACTCCCATCCTTTCATTAACAGATGATTTAACAGACTGAAGCCAAGAGAAGTTACGTCATTTAGGTGCTAAGTGGTGTTATGGAAAAAAAAATCCTAATAATTAAGCCAACTATGCTCAGGAACAAACGAATCTTTTTAATTCTGCAAGTACAAAAGAGAGAGAATGAGGCTGAAATTTAGACATAGACAACTCTTCCCAAAGATTAAGTTTCATAAAGAGGGTTTTATACCTTACACCAAAAGGGAACAAAATGTTATCAATTAAGACAATTTATGGATTGTAGAAGGGCCAACAAGAGGCCATCTTCAAAGGAAAGAACATCAAACAAAGGACAGCTGTCTTTACTTCCTGGAACTATTTCACATTCCTGTTATCAGCAAGGTCTGGCAGAGTTAGGACAAAGAACCTCTCAAGCTTAAAAATAACATTTTGAATTCCTACTGTTCAATTGAGAATTGGAGCTTTTTACGTCTTCATCAGTGACAGAGCCAATAGGCAAGTCCTGGTCCCTGGACTCCAAACCTGGTGTGTACTTTCCACTGTACCATATGCTGCTTCCTCAGCATAACGCTAATTTCCTCAGAATTCAGTTTTACGTATAATGAATTCATTTTCTTTTTTTATTATGAACTTGACAAACATCAGACACGAACATTTCCATAAATAAAAAACAGAAAAATGACTGTACATGACACTGAGTCTATTACTTACGGCTTGTTTTGTTTTTTCTTTAAAGTACACATTAAATTTAACACAGCGGTCTCAGCACTAAACTGCGACCCTGTCGGAGTCCCCTTCTGAACTTTCTTCTGAGTATGTTTTAAAATGTCACTCTTCTTCTTTTCTTATTTTTGGGGGGGAGGCAATAAATTAACTTAAAGTAAATGACTTGGATTAGCACTAGGCCCAAAAAACTAGAACCCAGACCTCATAAAGATTTTCCCCCAATACTTAAAAACAGCCTTCCTTCTATGCTCGGTCTACATGGAAATACTAAGCGTTTGACAGTTTCTCTACAAGGGGACTCGGACTCATCTCCTTTCCCGTCTACACCTCTAATGAAGGTCATAGACTACATCATCGATAGTCTGTCGGACACACATGAACAAATAACACAATTGTGCCCTAAATCCAGTGAAAAAACAATAAGGAGCAAAGGACGACCTTGCCTCAAAGCCCCAAGGAAAACACGCTCATTCAAATCTGGGTAGAGCCAAGGTATTGGAGTGGCAGGAAACAGTGTGGTGAATTCCCACCTACAAACTCCTCCAAACAGATCTAGAAAAAGTGGACTGAATCTCGATGAAGAAATCCAGAAAGACCTTTGTCCAGCACAGTTCAGCATAGGGAGGCAAACGAGAAGGCCTTTGGACGCTTGGGATGGATTCTGTCTAGAAGCATGCAGCATGAGCAACACTCCAATAACCAGAGAGAGAGATGTTGTGCATCAGCACAAAAGGAGGCACCTGACCCGTACTGGACCACCTACAGAACCGAAGCTAGCAACAATGGGGATGGAGGCGCACTAGCAGCTTTGTCGCCTGCCCCCCATCTCTGGATCACAGATACAGGGCAGACCAAGACAAGGACCTTTGTACAAGGGTTGTGTTCCCAGGAAGGGAGGCCCTGGGTACAGAGTATAGAAAAAGAAGGAAGTCAGAAGCCACAACAGCAGTGTAGCTCAGAACCCAGACTCAGATCAGGGTCTCACTTCCAGCATCTAGACCAGCCTACAGAGGAGTAACAAAGGGCAGGAATCCCAGACGAAAGGGGAGCCTACACTTCAGTCACTCTGAATCAAGAAGGCTTTCCAGCTGGCCGATAGGGGCTGAGCCCAATGGCAATCTATTCCTACACAAAGCCAAAGAAGTCAGGTACCTGCAGAACTCAGGCCAAGAGAGGTAACAATCAGCTATTACTCTGATCAGACCACTTTGGGAGCACCGAAAGCCTGCAGGTTCCCCACCTGTCTCTGAGATCCTGGAATAACACACCACTCAATACTTCAAGAAAGCAACAACAGGATAGGCCCAGAAATGTTGCAGAGCTCAACCCTAACATTAAGTCCAAAGTCAAAGAGTGGGCTGAAGAATTAGCAAATAAAAAAAGGGTACACAAGTAAACATCTATATATTATATATATGAAAGGATGGGTGGAGAGGAAGCAGCTGACACTAGAACCAAATTCTTAACTGAAGTCTTCAAAATAAGGAACACACACACACACACACACACACACAGTTGAGTCCAGAATTACAGTTCACTCAACATGGAAATAGAAGGGAAAGGGGAGAATGGGAGGAAGGGATTAGAGGGAGGAAAGATTAAGAAAGGGATTAGTCTTGAGCAAAACAAAGTCTAATGAAGTCCTTTGACTCTTTTTTGTATCCCCAGCACTCAGCACAGTGCCTAGCACATAGTAGGCATTTAATAAATAACTGATTGAGTAAATGTACAAAAATTATTAAAGCTCTTTTTGAGGTGTGAAAGAATAGGAATCAGAAAGGGAGGCCCAGAAATTGAGGAACAAATGCACAAGATATGGTATGTAAATGTGATGAAATAGCACTGGGCTGAAATCTTATCAGTGTAAAAGGAAATCTTGGAATATAATATTCCGAATGGCAAAAGTCTTATAATCAAAAGTAATTTACCGTGTCAAAGATAAGAATAATCCTACAGGGAAAAGAATGGGCCCTGAATGGAATAGCGCACTTAAAAGCATTTCTGATGAAAAGACCAGAGCTGAGTAGAACTTGTAAAATACAAACACAACAGTCCAAATAAACCTAAGTAAATTTATTTCAGCAACAGGAATGAGCTGAATGTTTTCTAATAATTGGGCTGCTTGAGAAGAAGAGTACACAAACACAGAAGAAGGGGTAAGAGTAGTGGGCGTGAGATGAATCTCTCTCATCCGAAACGGACAAAGTGTTGAACATACACATATGAGTTTGGTGTAGGAATATATATTCAACGTAGGAAGAGATGGAGGGCTGAGTTGGAGGATAACACTAGAGAGGGAATAATCACAGAACCAGGAGAACAATTTGTACAATGACAACATTTTAAAGAAAAATAACTCTGAAAGACCTAAGAACTCTGATCAAATTAATGACTGTGTCTCCAGAAGACCTATAGAGAAGTGATGGACACAAGGTTCAGAGACATAGATTTTTGGATATGGCCACTATTTATTTGTTAGAAGTAGTTTTTTTTTTTTCCACCTTTCTTTCAGTTAATTGAAGAGTGAGAGGAGGAAAGGTAAGAGGGGATGAAGGACTAACAATAGTGATAACAAAAAAACAAGGGCTATTTAATTGTATTAAAAAATACACAGAAGAGAAGAAAGTCTAAAGGAAGCACAGACGAGCAGGGAAGTCTTGAAAGTAACATGCAAATTTTATTTTTTTTAAAGCAAGTAGTTTGAAATGAAGGTTCAGTTTCATATAAAATCATCCTTTTCTATTGAGCTATGTGTATAGAAAAGCTTTTTTTTTTGGCGTTTAAATTTAGAATAAAAAATTTTTGTCCTCCCCAAAATACACAAGAAAATTCTAACCAAAAGAAAAAAAAATGTCATGACTTCAGAAACACTGAAACCCTTTATAACATGCTTCAGGCAAAGCCCAGGCGTTCTAATAAAATTTATCTGTGGCAACTCACCTCATTTCCACGAGATTGGAGGAACATCACTTCAGGCTCAGTAAAGGTTGTCATGGAGATGGATTTGACACGGTGAGGGGGATTCAGGCCTCTCCTGTGTGAGGAAAAGCAAGAAAGATATAATGTGATTAATACTGCAGGCTGCTTATAAGGAGAGGAGAGAGAAAAGGTTGAAAAAATTAGTTATGGAAGGAAGAGACATAGGGGAAATGGGACAAGATGGGAAGATTTGTAAGACTATTAGTGAGAGCCAGGGAGAGGTTTAGAAAAGAATAGCCAAAAATGTTTAAGAGTCTGTCACTCTGAAAACAGAGACTCTGCTTATCCTTTTTTTCTGCAGGCTGGCAAATTAACATCTCTAGTGCCCTACCTGTGAGCTATAGAACACTTCTGGGAGCACAAGACAACCAACTTCCCTTTTTCTCAGTTTGTCTATATAGTACTTAAACATCTGAAAACTAAAAGCTGGAGGGTAAAAGCACCTTCCAATGACATTATGGTCATGCTAAAAAGGCCCCAGATAGCTGATTTGGCAACAAACACGAAAACTTTTAGGGCTTTTCTCTACCCTTCCCCAATCTCTACTTTCCCACTCCTCACAGCAGGCAGGTGGTCTTTTGCCAGCCTCCTTCATTACTAGATCTTGCTAAGAAGCACTAGGAAACTTATTTTAATCCAGCAAGATCTAAAAGCCTTTACAGGCCTGTAGGAAACTAGACCATGCTTTTAGCTGAGATGCTTACATAATTGCTGTGTACTGTTTACTCCCTGGGAGTTCCACTATGGTCAAAGGAGTCCTGTGGAGACTACATGGCCGATGGGACGGTATTTTCTTGAGGCCACGAAACCAGTCCTTCTTCTTCTAGGGGGAGGTACTCTAACAGGAAAGACGCAAGAGTTCTCTTCTCACACCCTTCTACCAGTCCTGTTTTAGACACGATAGGCCACTACTTTATTTGCCTCTTTCTAGCAAATGAAAATTTTCTTTTTTCTAGTCTACCCTTAAAATATTTTAAAGCAGAGAGGTGACTGAGAGAGACAAAGACTAAGTTGGAGAAACAATCTCAGATGACAGAATGTAAAAAAAAAAAAAGTTCTAAATCCCCTAAAAATTAGGCCAAAAATTTTATACTAAAGAACAGATAGAAAAATGCAGATGCCTCCCTTTCCTTACGTAAGGAAAACTCCACATATTGTCAAGCCTGTGTTGATGTGTAACTGAGAAAGACTTGGCTACTATGATCAATACGACGATCCATGACAATCGCAAAGCACTTGAGATGAAAAATGCTATCTACCTCCAGAGAACTGATAAACTTTGAGTGCAGATAGAAGCATACTGTTTTTTCACTTTTTTTATTTTTCTTGCCCCCTCCTCCCCTTGCAACATGATTAACATGGAAATGTTTTGCACAACTTCTCATGCTGAATGGGTATCACACTGCTTACCTTCTCAATAGTGGGGAGGGACCTAAGAGAAGAGAATCTAGAACTAAATTTTTTTTAAAAAGATATATAATAAATGCAAAAACCAGACCGTGTTGATGTGTTGGTTAGCTGGCTAAATCGTACTTTCTTCCCTATGTTTTATTCCTTGTTATAAGGTAAGACTCTTCAGGTGGGGGAGGGAGAACATATTGGGAAATAAAAGTGACATAATAGAAAAATACATAATAGAAAAAAATAAGAAACAGGAAAAACTTGGCCAAATCAAGACTTTAACAAAGAAATTAACTTTAATAGGTCCTGGTTAATATTTCTAGCAAGAGAAAGGGAGGAGGAGAAAAAAAATGGATATTTATGTACTTTTCTAAAGCAAGTAATATGAAACAGAGAGTCACAGTTTCATATAAAATCCTGTTTGATTTTCCTGAATCCAAGGGAATCCTGGGAAACTTTATAGTTTCCTGAGTAGAAACTGTAAAATTTCACAAAGACAGGGAGGAGATAGGGACATATACACAGAGGAAAAAAGGTGTCATTGCCAAGTTTAGAAAAATAGCACTATTTATGAATTTAAGTGAAAGCTCTGGAGGTGGAAAAACAGATGACACAGAACAGAGTGAACACCGAAGGGCCAGACAAATAGCTGCTTTCTTTCCTGGGATTCTGCCCCAGTGGCAGGTGCTGATTAAGGAGAACAGATCCATGCTTGCTAGTTAGTTACAGCAGTTCAGCTGTGGTATAGAAACATCCAAAAACTTGTAGCTCAGACTCCAAGAGAAAGATCTCAAACGTACCCAGGAAGGGCAGGAGTCAGCTGAGCAAACTGCTTCCCCAAGAGCACATAAAGGACACAGAGAAGCCAAGATTCTTCCTTTTCACAATATTTGACCTGCCCCAGAAGCTGAGGCATCCACAGATCACATTTCAGGAATGCTCTAGTTTCATCTTGTCAGGCCATCTGGTTGCTACATTTAGTTGTTCTTAAGTAGCATAGCTCCGAGGGTTTTTTTTTCCCTTCCTCTTTTCACCAGGTCTTGTCCCCTCAAGAATGGAAATAATGCTAGACTTGGGGATCTGGAGAAATCTGGGTTCAAATCCTGCCTCTGATACTTGCTGACAAGAAAGACATAGAATGGAACTACTAACACCTGTAGAATTTACCTTGCCAGATTACTGGTGAACCTTAAACCTTAACGTTGACATATGTCATTTATTATTATCATTATCCTTATGATTCTTCCTTGTTACCAGACTGAAGCTCAGTAGAAATATTCCAAAATTCAACAGAGGCGATATCTTGACATTATGGTCTAATCTGCTTTTATAACTTCATCCTTTTCCCCAAGGTCCCTTCCTTGTACCCTACCTTGTACCATTCATTTAGCAGCTGACTGCCTACTACATGAGGCTTTGTGCTAGGTGGAAGGAGAGATACACAAATGTATTAAGACTGAGGCTGTCCAGGAGTTTACGAGAAGGCAGCCCTCCAGAAGCCAGTTTGAACCAATTAGTATGGCACCATCCAGTAGGCTGTAATGGCTTATACAGAATATGATTCTAATTTGCCATGTGGGGTGGGGGAGGAGGGGGAGGACAGGAAGGGAGGAAGAGAAATAGAAAGCAGAAAGGCATTTGGGGTTTTCTGATTTCATATCATTAACAAACACATCACAAAGGGGTTACTGGTATTGACAACATGGGGCTGTCAGAGTTTGGCAGAGCAAGAAAACGTATGTTCTTGCTTAGGGGAAAATCCAGCAAAAAATATCAAAAGTACCACCCATGGCCAGGCATTCACTGGGGTTTTGGAGTGGCAGTGAAAGAAAAGATGACAAAGGGAATAAAGAGTTTAAGTGAGTCTGATCAAACAAGATATGCCTGTTATTTTGCCTTTGGTGTACATAAAACAGGAACACAATGTTAGAGAATACAGAGAACGCAATGCAGATACATTATTCAGCTCTAAAAATGAGGCC
This sequence comes from Phalanger gymnotis, assembly GCA_028646595.1. Classification (NCBI taxonomy): domain Eukaryota; kingdom Metazoa; phylum Chordata; class Mammalia; order Diprotodontia; family Phalangeridae; genus Phalanger; species Phalanger gymnotis. The sequence continues at coordinate 206,584,764 of CM053627.1, forward strand.
TAGTTAGAAAATCTGCATCCCAAGAGGCTTAGACAACCTTAATCAGAGGAGTTGTTTCTGAGCCCATTTATCCCCACCTCCAGGAGATGTCACAGCTCCTCTCCCAAATGTACTTTCTCTTCCTCCTTGTTAAATCTCTCTTCTGCAGCTCAAGTTCAGGAACCACCTTTCCTCCCCAAAGTCTTCTCTGACCCTCCCCGACAAACTTCTTCCTCCAGGAATGAAGCTCTCGACCATTCTCCCCAAGCATCTACTACCCTCTCACGTTTCCCTAAACGTTTTGCCTGGATCTCTCCTTTGTCCCTCCCACACTCTATCTTGAATTATGTTTAATTGTATACAGCCTCATCTACCCAAGTAAACTAATCTCCAGCAGGACCCCAGGACCCAATCATTGCCTTGTCCATCAAAGGCAGAAGATAAATGTTTATTCAATTAAGTTGGTTGGGTAGATAACAGACTCAAGGAAAAGAGCTCCCCAGGACCAGAGAAGAGCAGATGCCCTAATTTTAAGAGAAAAGGAAAACAAAAGAATGTGAACCAGAGGCCACTAATCTTGACTTCAATGTCTGCTAAAATTCTGAAATAGACAGTTAATGAATACCTAGCAAAGGAAGTGGTGATTACAAAGATCCAATATGGCTTCCTCAAAGACAAGTCATGCAAAACCAATGTAATTTCCTTTGTTGGGAGAATTAACTTTCAACTGACTGTAGATGTGGGGAGTGTTATAGATATAGTTCAACCAGATTTTAGCAAAACAATTAATAAAGTATGTCATACTATTCTTGTGGAAAAGATGACAAAAAAATTAGGACTTGGAAGTAGGTGAACAGTTCATTTCAAAGAGCAGCTGTTAACAAGAGCTAGCATTTATATAGCATTTTATAGGTTTGTAAAACATTTTATAAATATTTTTGCATTTTTAATTTATTTAAATTTCTATTCAACTAATTTACATTTAATGATGTATTTACATTTAATACATTTACACTTAATAATGTATTTAACTAATTTACAAATATTATTTTATCTTCACAACAACCTTGGAAGGTATTTAGCTACTATTATTATCCCCATTTTACAGATGAGGAAATTGCAGCAAACAGTGGTTAAGTAGTAACTTGCCCAGAGTCACGCAGCTAGGATCTGAGGCTGGATTTGAACTCAGGTCTTACTGACTCCAGGCCTACTGCTCTACCTACTCTGCCACCTAGCTGTTAATGATTCAAAAGCAACTTGGCAGGAGGGCATTCTTTGGCATTCTGCTCCAGCAGATCTGTGTTTGGCCCTATGATGTTTAACATGGATAGAGCATGCTCATTAAATCTGAAGATGACAAAACAGGGGGAGGGAGTGGGGCTAATTAGAGCTAAAACAATGATGATTAGCTGAATAAAGATTCAGAGAGATCTTGACTGGTTAGAGCACTAGACTGAATTTAGTGACAAGGACTGGGCTTCACTGCTACAGGTATAGGAAAGTGCCAGGTGAGGAAATTTCCTTTACTTATTCAGGTCACTGACTTCTTTACAACTTATAGTCTTGGAGAGTGGTCTAGAAAAACAAGAGGCTAAGTGACTGGCCCAGGGTCATAGCAGCAGTGGTGTCAGAGGCAGGACTTGAACCCAGGTCTTCCTGGCTCCAAGGCCAACACCATCTACCAGGTATGCTATTTCCCTGTGCTAAAATGACCAAGATTAAGTTGAACAGGGATCTGTGAAATTATAAGAACAAGCTATGCCTCAAAGAGAGATATGAGAAAATACCTCCCCCCCATTCCTTTGCAGAGGTAAGAGAAAAAGGCCATAGGTAGGAAGCACTGCATCTAATGACAGATTTTTGCATTATATTCCTCTTCCCCTTTTGACAAAATTCTTTGTATAATACATCACTTCAGGGAGGATGAGGGATACAGGGGGGAAATCTAGGATGTGTAAAAGCAAAACATCCACAAAAATCCATTTTGAAAAGCAAATTTAATAGGTATAATTGTAAGGTCTTATATTTGGGTCAAAACAATCAGCCTCACAAGTGGAAAGTGGGGAAAAGCATTTTGTCTGAAAAAGATCTGAGAGTTTTAATGGACTACAAGCTTATGAGTATGAGTCAGCAGTGTCATATGCAAGCCAAAAAACTAAATTGGTGTTGTGCTCCATTAAGGAAGCCACAGCTTCCAGGAATAAGGGGGTAATAGGCCCAAAGCACTTTGCTCCAGTCAGACCACTTCTGGAGGACTGTATTCCAGTTCCTAATGACAGTTTAAGGACAATAAGTGTCATTGTGCTCACAGGAGGACAACCAAGAGGGTATAGAGCCTTGAGTCTATGTTATAAGGCCAGAGCCAAGAAACTAGGAATATTTAATCTGCTTGGCTGACAGGGGTGGGGGAATGATAACCATATTCAAGTATTTGAATGGAAGAGAGCTTAGATGTGTTCTGTTTAGTACCAGAGAGCAGAACCAGGTGGAAGTTGCAAAGAGGAAAGAAAATTTAAGTTTGATGTCAGGGAAAACTTCCTTACAAGTACAGCTACCTCAAAGCAGCTGCTTTGGGAGGTTAAAGGTTCCTCCTCCTTGGAGGTCTTCATGCAGAGACTGGATGAGCAATCGGTCAAGTACATTATTTTAAGGACTGCTATTACAATGTGGGTTCCTCACATGACAATTTCTGTTTCTATGCCTTTACATAAGATGTCCCCCATGCCTGGAATGCCTTCCCCTTCTTATCATTGCCTCTTAGAATCCCTATAATTTCCGACAAAACTCAGGTCTCAAGTGCGACCACCCCAAAGCTCTTCCTGATTCCCCCAACTGCTATCACTTCCCCACTGAACATATATACTTACATATCTACAAGTTTTTTCTGATAGACTATAAGCTCCTGGAGGACAAGAATAGTTCCATTTTTGTCTCTGTATCCCCCACACCTAGCACGGTGCCTAACACATAAAAAAATGTTTTACAGGTTAGACTAGATGACCAATAGGGTCCTTTTCAAATCTAAATTCTATGATTTTGTCATCCAAAAGGATGGATGTCAGTCCCTGGCTTCATACTAAGCAAGGCCAGTTTCACCAGTTCCCCATCCTCCCAACACAGCTATCACATAAGTTTTTCCTTAGTGAAGCAGAGATTAGCTGAGGCATGTTGTTAAATGTTGGAGTCAGATGACCTAGGGTCAAATCCTGCCTCTGACATTCACTACCTGTATGACCAGAGCAAGTCAACTAACTTCATATATTGGCACTGAACTAGGTAGTTTCTGAGGTTCCTTCTAGCTCTAGGATCTTAAGTCCCTGGTGTCTCAGCTCATAACTCAGCTATTCTTTCTGACAAGAAGGGGATATAAAGGAATAGACACACCCAGGATCACTGAAGGCCTTTGACAACTGTACAAGACAAGAAACTCAGTTCATTTAACCTACCACTCAGAGCAATGATGAATTCCCCATTACCAGGGCAGTCCATCCTGTCCTAGCACTGAAACTTGCCTTTCTCTAACTCCCCCTCATTAGTTCTGGTTTTGCACTGCCAAAAGTCAAGCAAAGTTGAAACCCTTCTCACATTTAACAACCCCATCTTCTCTTCTCCAGGCTAAACAACTCTAGCTCCTTCCATAGATCCTTCCAGAGCACGGTTTGAATTACTTACACTACCCTTAGCTGCCCCAGCGCGCCAATATCCTTTCTAAATATGATGTGCCACCTTTCCAGAACTGGCTGAACTTGTCAAAGATCACAGAAAACCAGCCTAGGTGGCAACAAAGTAGACAGCATCTGAAAGTAGATGCAGCACTGGGCTATAGCCGAGATGATCTGAATTCAAATCTCACCCCTAACATGTATTAGCTGCGTGACCCTGGGTGAGTCACTTAACCTCTCTGTCTCATTTTCCTCAACTGTAAAATAGGGATAAAAATAGCACCCACCTCCCAGGGTTGTTTTGATGATCAAAAATGAGTTATCTATAATACTCAGCATAGTGCCTGGCACATAGTAGGTGCTTAATAAATACTTGTTCCTCTTACTCCAGCTCAGCCACATTCCCTCTAACTCAGATGCAGTGCTAAATTGCATCTGAATTACCTAGCAGGTAATATAACCTTATATTTGAGGACCTCTTACTTAATCTATTATATAAATACATATCTGCACTAGCTTTAAGTCTATGAAAGGTGCCCTTCAGTCAAGGGAATTGTTTTCATGGACTTTTACGGAAATATTACATACTTCCTGTTTTAGCCACTCCTCTCCCCCAATGTCAGCCTGTCCACATTTTGCTTCTACCTTGACTAAGAAAATGCGTTCAACCTGCTCAGTCAGTGAGATAAAGAGGCTGCGCCTGGTCGACAATGGAAGAAGCCAGATGTACCCAATCCAATTCTTTCATTCGTGCCAGATTTGTAGCACTGATACTCTTTGTCTTTGGACACTTGTATCCAAAGAAACATACTCCGATTGCTTCTGGGAAAAGGGAGGATCATTTTAGAATCAATCGCAGAGTTGGAAAGGGTTATACTGACAGGGTTGCAGCTAAACTAGGCCAATACCTATCTTTTTGGCTTGTTTTGTATCTTAAACTATGAATCTCTACTATATACACGTTGCTTTTCTTTTTAGATGTATAATATAAGTAACTGTTAAAGCTGTCCAGCTTTTATGTAATTCTTTCTGGCCTTCTGTGCATTTAAAAAAAAATGTTACAATGGCCTTTTCTTTTTTCTTTCTTTTTTTTGGCCACCTTCTCCCTAACCCTCCTCCCAGCCCACTACTCCCAACTTGAAAAAGGAGAAAAAAAAAAAACCAAACAAATCCTTGTAACCAACATGCAGAGTCTAGCAAAATCAATTCCCATGTTGGCCACGTCCAAAAATGTCTGAGTCTGACTCTGCATCGTGGGCTTATCCATCACGTCTCTGTTAAATAGTGTATAGCACCATCTTGCTTCCAAACAGTTGTATAGAAAGAATCCAGTTTCCACCCTAGTTTAGATTCCATGCTATTTAATCCTCTGGAAAACATATTCTTTTTAGCCGTTCCTCTCTGCCCTCTCCCCCTTTCAGTCGCATCTTTCAAACAAATTTTAAAATAAACTTTTATTGATCTTTCTGGTTTTTTTTACATCAACATAATTCCCCCGCTATCCTTTCCTTATGACTCCCAGAGATCTATCCCATATAATAAATAGTAATTTTAAAGACAAAAAAAGGAGAAAAAATCCATAACTGATCAATACACCAAAAAAGTCTGAAAACATATACAATATACATTCGTGGATCTCCTGCCTCTGCAAACCCCTATTGCTTTCTTACATAAATTCATACTGAATAATCTAATAAAAAGCTACGTATCACACAGAAAAGGGGGATAATGTGCTGAGGGAGGAATGGGACCAAATAGAACCACAGAGTTCCCTTCAATCATGCCAGCTCAGATGCATGGAAAATGCTAAATTATTAATAACTGCTTTACTGCTTATATAATAAGTGCTTTAGCCAAGATTTTCCTTATATTGGGCAGATTATAATTTGATGTAAGGAAAAAATTCCCAACAAATGGAGCTACCCAAATGTGAACTGAATGAATTGCCTCGGGAAATGTTGGGTTTCTCAACATGGACAGTCTTCAAGAAGAGGCTGAAAAGTGGGAGTGTTCAGAGAGAGGATTGGAAATATCGCTGAGAAGACTTAAGGTAAAGGTTGTATTAAGATGGCCTCTGAGGTTTCTTCCAGGTGTTAAATTCTAAGAACCAAATTATCATTACTAGTGTTGAAGGAAATAGCAAGAGAAAAACATATGGACAGAGGTCCAAAAAATGTAGGACTTGCCTAAGATTTTAAACACAACCTGGTGGTAGTTAGCTTCAGAAACCAAGTCTAGACCTCCCCTGATCACAACCCACTGTCTGACTCTGGAAGGGCAAATTCACGAGTGAGTTAAAAAGGGACTGCTACCCCAGACATCTCCCATGTACATTGACTAGTCCATAACTATTTATAGCCTTGCAGAGATCCTTTAAGCTCAGAAACGTTATATAATTTGCCCACAGTCACACAGCTAGAACATGTCAGAGGTGAGATTTGAACCCAAGTATTCCTGACTCCAAGTCCAACAATCTATCCAATATACAAGGCTGCATTTCTAGGAACTAGTGAATTAGTAAATGATAAGGGTAAGGCATCAACTACCCTCAGATGTACCTGGTTGAGTGAGGCAGGCAAAAACATATTTTTTCCTTTGCTCTAATCACAAGCTATTAGATTAGCAGAGTTAAGGAAACTGAGGAGTTAGGGAGAGAAACCCATACCTGTCCTCCCCAGAGATAAGTCCATCTTCCTTCCCCCACCACAGAGGGAGATGCTACCAGAACAAGAGAATAAAAAGGAGTCAGCCTCCTGGATTGCATTTAACCCTAATATTCTATGATTCTATTAAGATAACTCAGGCCCCACTACCAACCAAATACTTTACTTTTACATGGAGCGCTGCTTGCCTCATCACAGGCCTCAGGGGCAGATTCATTCTCTAATGGGACTGCTAGAAAAGTAACCTCTGCCAAAATATTTACTAGGGGGACAAAAATGGAATCTACATCTAGAACATTGAAATTAGATTTGCAGAGTGGGGCTGGGGAGAAAAAGAATTAAAAAGGAGGTCAGATTCAAGACTAACAACGGTGTCAACATTCTTATAAATTTAGAAACAGCCAACACCAGTAACTTCCCTCTCTGGTAACTACTAAAAACAGCACAGAGGAGAGTGCTGGGTATGAAGCCAGTGAGACCTGAATTCGAATTTGACCTCAGACACTTAACAGCTATGTGACCCCGGGGCAAGTCACTCAACATCTGCTCGCCTTAGTTTCCTCAAGTGGGAAATAGGGGTAGTAAGAGCAACCACTTCCCAGGGTTGTTGTGAGAATAAAAATAAGCCAATATTTGTTAAAAGTGTTAAGCACCGTGCCTGGTACACAGTAGGTACTATATAAAAATGTTTATTCTCAGGGCAGCTAGGTGGTGCGGCGAGCACAGCGCTGGCCCCGGAGTCAGAGAGACCCGAATGCAAACGCGGCCCCAGACACCAGACACACTAGCCGTCACTTAACCCCAATTGCTTTCGGGGTTAAAACCTAAAACATGTTTATTCTCTCCCCTCCGTCCCTACCTTATACTACCGCCTCGACCTTACGAAAACCACAGCCGCAAAAACATCAGGAAACAAAAACGAAACCGGTGTTCAAAGGAACTTCTCAAAAATCCACATACGCTTCATCGTATCTCCCCCTCAAGCTCTCGAGAAGCTGTTTTGGGACCTCCCCGTTGGAAAGATGACTTTGCCAAGGATGCCGATCCAACCCCCTTTCCGCTGGAAGTCCCAGTGATGCTGCTCTTTACCTAACGTTCTGTAACCCTGAGAAGGACTGACAGGTTTTTCAATTCGGGCACAATGAAACACAATGGCTGTTAAAAGCAAAACCAAATTCATTTATTCCCTTCCCTGAGCAGCGGTGCGCTTACAGGCAGTGACTCAGCCAGGCACCTTAAAGTGTTTGTATTATTCTCACTCAGACATCCTCCCATTTTTTCCACCTCATATTCCGCTTTTCTTCAAGGCTTCCTTCCCAGCGTAAGATCCCAGTTCAGAGGTTGACAAGAAGGGTCAAAAAATATGTGAACTGATTTTAATCGACGTGCGCGTGCTGCCACTTTAGCTCCTCTGTCTGTAAATACGAATTGGCATAACTTTCTTTTTTTTTTTATTTTTCCCCGGTTACATATAAAAACAATTTTTAACATTTGCTTTAAAAACTCCAGGTTCCAAATTCTCTCCCTTCTTCCCTCCCCACCCCACATCTCTCAATGAGAACGCAAAGCAATTCAACGTAAGTTGTGTATTCATTGGCATAACTTTCGATCAACATCTCCTATTCAGCAAGTCACCGGTCTCCCAACTATACAGGACTAGAACTTGGTACACCTCCTTTAAAAAGCTATGAACTCATTCTATTGCAGGCTAAAAGGGTAAGATTGAGCCTCAGATTTGGCCTTGCCCCAGAGTGCTCACAGCCCCTTCCTCAGGTTAACCACCCCTGTTTCTCTCCCTCCCAATCTCAAGGCCCCAGGTTTCCCCTGTGTAGTAAAAGTATAACTAACTCTACACTCAGCACCAGCAGTCAAGTGATTCTTCCTGAAGCAATCACTAATGAGCCCTTTTTCCAACAATCAAACCATGCCTCCCCGCAAAATCTATCACCTCTGGAAAATTCTTTACAGAAAATACTTTCCTCTATCTTCTCTAAAACCAAAACTAGAGGCAGTAGTGCACTTAGTTCTCTTGAAACTAAGTTCCTAGGAAGCAAGGTCCAATGCTCTTCATTCTGGATGGTGCCTAGTCAGCCAGAGTTCTCAATATTAAACAAGTCAGGCCCTAGTACATTCTGCACAAAACCATTCCTCCTTATCCAGCCAGGGTCATGACGAAGGTAAGTCCAAAGGGAGGCTAACAGTGGCCACGGGGAGGAGACACAAATTTTACTGTCATATGAAAAGGGAACTTCCTACACAGTAAATGTGTTTTTGTTTTGTTTTTTTTTAAGTGTGTCCCAGATTATGTCCCCCTCCCTCTAACTCATTTGAGGACTATTCATCCAAGGACAGTTACCCAAGCTACGCCCTCTAGGCAATTCTTACCCACACATTATGAATTGTTTGTTTTTATGGCATTTGATGTGGCCACAGGCCAGGATCTGGAAACATTATTTATAGGATATACCAGAATAAAAACCATAAAGGTGATGACAAAGCCAGGACTTCTTATTTACCATAACTTTTTTTTTTTAAAGGAAATTACAGTCAACCATAGAAACAAGTCAACTCACTACTTTCCCTATGTTTTCTTTCCAGGACTCCTAGTGCAACTAACCAATCAATTTTGTCACTCCTTCCATTTTTTTTCCTACCCTGTGTCTTACAGCCAGGATTTCTTTCCCTTCTTATTTCCTTTGTCCTAAAAACAATTTCCAAACTTCACTTCTAGTCCAGGGGTGGGGAACCTATGACCTCAAGGCCACATGTGGTCCTCAAGTTCAGCCCTTTGACTGAACCCAGATTTGTTCTGTGAAGTCTGGATTCAATCAAAGGGCTGAACTTGAGGATCACATGTGGCCTTGAGGCCAAAGGTCCCCCCACTCCTGTTCTAGTCAGTCAACCAACCATCATTTATTAAGAACTATGTGTCAGGCTAAATGCTGGGGATACAAAGAAAGGCAAAAGACAGTTCCTATTCTCAAGAATTCTCACATTCTAATGGTGGGAACAATATGCAAACAACTATGTACAAACAAGCTCTGTACAGGACAAAGTGGGGGCAGTCTCAGAGGGAAGGCATTAGGATTCCGGTAGACTGAGAAAAATTTCTTGCAGAAGATGAATCGTTAGCTGAAACTTGAAGGGAAACAGTTGCAGATACGGGGGACAGCCAGTACAAATGCATGAAGTCAGGAGAAGGGAGTGTTGAGTACACAGAACAGCAAACAAGCCAATGTTACTGGACTGTCCAACCAAAGTCCCCACCACATCAGTACTCTATCCTATTCTTAACCCTACTCACAAAACACCCACAGGCTCTGCAATAATACTGCATGAACCACAACAGACTCACAATATACCTATTCGCTACGAAAGGGGGTAGGTTTGATAAAGAAGGAAATAATTTTCCAGGAAAAATAATCTGCTCTCAGAAGACGTGTATCCTAAGTTTTTTACTTCCCATAAACTCAAAAAAAATTCAGACAACAAATACAGCAAACAGTGACTCAACAATAAAAAAGTTGATAAGACTTCTCTGTTATCTTATTTCTCCCCAGCAAGGAGAAAAAGAATGTCCTCTTCAGTATATTGGGGACGAGGAAAAGAGAAATAAGGCCCTATATTTAAAAAACAAAACACACTAGATAACAATCATAGTAAATCACTGTCCAACTCAAATATACCAAGGGCCTTGCAATTAAAATCCAGCAGTCTAACTTTAGTCACACTTTTTGCCTTATCCCTCAAGAAGAAAAGCAATATAACCTGCCAAGGGTATGACGCTAAAGACAAGTAGTACCACCTAAGCATTTTAATATGAATCTGGGATGGGACCTGCTTGGTGGTTCAAGATCTCTTGGTCCTTGACTCTGGTCAGCTCAGGGGTATAAATTATTCCACTTTGGGTGAGCACTCCTAAACTTCCACACCTTTTACTTTCCCTTCAAAGAATCAAAGGGAAATTTCAGTTACTTGAGAGCTGACTGATACCTGAGTGGATTGGCAAGGTTAGGAGAATTCCCTTAATGGTACTTTCTTCCCAGCAGCACTCCTGAGAGGTAAGGACTGGCACCCGAGTAAAAGAATATGGTTCCTCAACTGCCATGATGCCAACTGCATAATGAAGTGTATCTTAGACGGGTTTCTAAACGTCTGCATCCAGAGAAGTGCATAAGCCAGAAAAGGTAAAAATACTGTTTTTATACAGCTAGACGGCTACTTTTCCTCCATGTGAGGAAGAGAACCTTTCCTGGTGGGGGTCTTTCGCTCCTTGCTGAATATTCTATTTATTAATCAGTGAGCATTTCATTCCAGCCCCTGACTTTTCTTCCTTTCCAATTCTAGATTCCAAATCTCAGTCCTATCCAGGGTTCCTGTACTTCATTTTACTACAGGGCTTCTTCTATTTCACCTTCTTTCTTCTCTTTTTGTCCCATTTCCCCTATGTCTCTTTTCCCTAACAGGATGGCTCCCTCTCATATTCCTATCTCACTCAGGTCTCTACTCTGTCAAGGACCAAGATCACTATCCCATTCTTTTAAAAGACAAATTTGTATTGGTATATTTTGTTCATATATAAACATGTGTGTACATGTGTGTATACATACACACATACAAACACATATCCTTCCCTCCTTCCCCTCCTAGAGAGCCTTCCCTTAATAACAGAAAGGGAGGGGAAACAGTTCAATAAAAACTAGCCAACAAATTATTTTAAAAATCTGACAGTCTATGCAGTGTTCCACACCCACGGTCCCTCACTTCAGCAAAGAAGGCATGGAGGTCCTTTCTTATCTCTTCTCTTGCGGCCAAGCTTGTTCATTATTATTTCACAGCATTCAATTCCTATCGTTTTGTTTTTCTTGCTCTTTCCATTTACACAGTCGTAGACACAGTATGTGTTTTCCTGGTTCTGTTTTCTTCATTTTGCATCAATTCTTTAAGTCTTCCCATGCTTTTCTCATTTCATGTAAGTCTTCCCGTGCTTCTGTGTGTCATATTCATTTTTTACAGCTGTAATCTTTCATTACATACACTTATGACAACTATTTTAGCTATTCCCCAATAGCTGGGCAGCTACTCCGTTTCCAGGTCTTTGCTATTACGTATAATAAAAAGCATTGCTATAAGCATAGCCGGGGTCTTTCTTTTTAATCATTGAACTCCTTGGGGTCAAAATAATTACTGGGATTTAGAGAGTAGAATATTTCAAAAGTTTATGTTGTCAGTTAATGCTGCTCAAGAGTGGGATTTCTGGATCAAAGGGTATGGGCATTTTAGTCACTTTTTAAGCACAATTCCCAATTGCTTTCCAGAACGGCTGGACCAATTCACACTTCCAGCAACAGCTCATTAATGGTCCACAATTGCTCCAAGATTGAGTGTTCAATAACCCAATCCTGACAGTCTCCTACCCCTTGAAACAAATTCCCTTGAAAAGAGGCTCCTCGCCCTCAGGTCACCTCTCCAGACTAACCAAAGGCTGTTCTTCAAACAGGGAAATTACCCCTAATAGTTATTGGTCGGCAAACATCATTCCGTTCATTCACTCAGTTCCCCCTTCTTTCCTCTCCCTGGGCCGCACTCCTCTCTTCTCTGGATCTGTCATTCACCCCAAAGCTCCTCATCTCCGCCCCCAAGATACCCCACGACGATCTCTTCTTCCTCCAAAAGCCCCCTCCCTCCCGGATCTCCCAGCAAACAGGCCTGCAGCCCCTCGGCAACTGAAAGACTCACAGGAGACCAGAGCAGGAGGTGCAGACAAAGCTGCCCACGGTGATATCCACGTATGTGACCCCGCGCTGGGCACACTCGAAACAGTGGCGGTTTCCGGCCTGGCTGCTGCCACCCAGCTCCCGCACCCGGCGACACCACACCTCCGAAGCCGCCTCCGCCTCCGCTTTCCCGGCGCCGCCGTCGCCGCCGCCGGGGCCCGGGCCCTTCTTCGCAGCTATCATCATCGCTTTTCCCCCACCCACCTGCCCCTCTTCAGCCGGCTCTCCTCAGACGCCAGCACTGACACCTTATCTCCTCCCGGACGCTCTCCTCACCCACGGATCCGGCAACCAAAACCCGCCCGCGCAGGCGCCACAGCTACTCAACGTCTTCCTCTGCTACTCCCCCCCAGGCTCTGATTGGACAGCCTCTCTACCTCGCCTCCCTCACTCGTCCGATTATAAGGAAGCCGCGGGGTATAAGAACTCATCCAGCTACACCTCGCCCCGCCCCCTCCCACCTCGTGACCTCCAGGATTTCCGATTGGTCTGCGGGGGAAAAACGGACCTTGACACTATTACTTGGCCCCGCCCTTTCTCCCGGAAATCCAGCCCTCGAGCTCTAATTGGTGGCGTGTTTCTCCTCTCTCATTTCTGTTGTCAATTGCCCGGAGGCGGACTCCGGCTAGGTTCTTTCTATGATGCTTTAGGTTAGGGAAGAGGCAAAAATCCGGGCGGGATAACAAGCTTTCATGCCAGTGCGTGCAATTAGTGCGCTTGCTACCTGCTATTTTCGCTCTTCCTAGTAACTTTAGCACCTGCCAAAATAGGAACCTCTCCACTAATCATCGAATAGCTCCAGGTGACTAGTTGTGTCCTCTTTCAGTTAAGCGGCGAGGTTGACCTCAGTGACACTTTAGGAAGGCTGCACCTTGTAGTGGCAAGAGCCCGGGACCGGAAGGCAGGATACCCGGCTTCTAGTCTTGGCGCCACCTCTAATGTGCTGTGTCAGCCAGTCAACAAACATTTACTTAGCGGCCTACTGTGATAAAGTATCGCAGTGGCCCTGTGATAAGCGCTGGGGTTACAAAGAAAGGCAAAGGACAGTTTGTGCTCTCAAGGAGCTTACTCGGGGAAGGGACGCAACATGCAAACAAATGTATCCAAAGCAAGCCAAATACAGAATAAATAGGAAATCATTAACAAAGGGAAGATACTGGAATTAAGAGGGGTTGGGGAAGGTTTCTTGTAGGAGGTGGGATTTTAATTGGGACTTAAATGAAGCCAGGGAGGTCAGTAGTTGGAGAGGAGGAGGGGGAGCATGCCTAGGGTGAGAGAGAGAGCGAGACAGAATGCCCAGAGCCACGACATGAAGTGTCTTGTTTGTTGAACAGGCAGGAGGCCAGTGTCACTGGATGGAGGAGTTGGGGGGTTAAGGTATAAGAAGACTGGAAACCTGGGAGGGGACTAGGTAATAAAGGTCTTTGAATGCCAACAAGCGTTTTGTATTTGCCTCTATAATTTTTGTTTGTCAAGTAGTTAGCAGTCTAATGAGGGAGACAGCATGCAAAAAACTGTATAAGCAAGCTATCTATGAGATAAGTTGAATATAATAAACCGAATGAAGACCGTTAGAATTAAAGAGGATAAGGAAAGGTTTCTTGGAGAGATAAGATTTTGGCTGGGACTTAAAGGGCTGGAAGCCAGGAGGCAGAGATGAGGAAGTGATGAGGTTTAGAGTTGGGAGAGCTCCTTCAGATGTGAAAGAAATCACTTAGACCTTCTCTTTTAGCCAATGGGAGCTTTTTATTTTGTGTGAAAAAGCATCATGGGAGGGGCGGAGCCAAGATGGCAGCAGGAAAGCAGGGACTAGCGTGAGCTCCCTGCCAAGTCTCTCCAAAAACCTATAAAAAATGGCTCTGAAACAATTCTAGAACTGCAGAACCCACAAAACAGCAGAGGGAAGCAGGGATCTAGTCCAGGACAGCCTGGATGGTCTCTGGGTAAGGTCTATCCCACACAGAGCTGGGA
>CM053627.1:206599318-206617940 GCA_028646595.1 Phalanger gymnotis
GGCGGAAGGTGTGGAAGCCAGAAGCTGCAGAAGCCAGAAGCTGCGGAGGCAGGAAGCTGCAGAAGCGGGGCTTACCCGAGTGCGAGCAGGAATGTGAGGCCAGTGAACATGATTTGGCTAAATACTATCTTGTTTTTCTGTGGCCTCCTAGTTGCCCTTGTGAAATGGGCTTTCTGGGCCTGGAGTCTTTTTGTCAAGATGTTGGAATGGGGAGGCTGGTTCAAGTTTTTGCTGCGGTGGGGCCTAAATAAATTTCTTGTCGTTTTCTCCTTAGAGAATCTCTCATATCTTGCGATTTCGGACCATTCAAACATATACATGATTATATTTGAGATCATAAATTCGGCCTTCCTACTACACCATATAGTCCACATTTGTAACAAAAAGTGGGTCTGTTACTCTGATGATTGCGTGATGGAAGCATTTTTTGTACTCTCCAGTCCCTCGGTCTTCTACCTCTCCAAGGACAATGAGATTGTGCACTGTTCCTGACTGTCCCAGGTTTTGTGACTGCAGCTCGAGACTGGCGGTACTGTTGTCTTGCCCCACATTTGAGAAGGCCTGGATTCTGCTGGGGCTTGGTCCTATGGATTATATTGATTTTTTTTTTTTTGGCAAGGCATTTCGAGTTAAGTGACTTGCCCAGGGTCACACAGCTAGTAAGTATCAAGAATCTGAGGTCAGATTTGAACTCATGTCTTCCTGACTCCAGGGCCGGTGCTCTACCCACTGCGCCACCTGGCTGCCCCTGAATTGTACTGATTCTTGAAGTTCGGAAGTACCTGTCTGATGGTCTCTTCCCTCTTCCCTCTCAAATCTGGAAGCCAGAAGCGCCTGAAATGACTTGATGCCTGAAGAATCCCAAAGAGGACTTGCGACTGGTAAAGGCTGAGCTCTCTTGCCCCTCACCAGCTCCACCCTGCTCCTCTGTGAGAAGAAATCCCCATACCAATGGTCTTTGAAGCAGGGTCAGTGTGTAAATTTAGGCTGAAGTCTGAGGGAACATCCTGATTTTGTTACAATCTCATTCTACTTCCTTTCATAGCAGACTTCTCGGACCATGGCAGGAAAGCTGCAGATATTTTATAATGGATCTTTTTGTTATAATCGTCAGGCATCTCTGAATCGCTGTAATAGGACACAAGTATAAAGGACCCTATTGCATTGATTTTTTTGATCTGAATTTGTGACCGTTACTTGTCTCAACTTCCTAGTCTAGGCAACTAGGGAAAAATCAGTTCTTAGACTTGCTGTCTCCTCACTCATTGGTTTAATGGTTATATGTTCATGTGTAAGATTAAGAGGGAATGTGATAAAGATGTAAAAGTATTCATTTTTAATGGTTTAGTTAAATTCACTTCAGGAAAAGCAACAAGACCATTTCCACTTGAGAGGTAGGATATATAATTGGCTTTCAAATGTTTTCATTGAAGTCAAAGAATATACTTAAAGGACTTGTGATAATTGCAATTCTCTTAATAGCTTTAGAACTTCGATTGTTGGGCCAGTGAAAAAAAGTGGAAAAGGCCAACTGAAGATCATGGTTCTTAACAACGTATTTTAAATTTTACCCTGAAAGTAATAAGGAACTACTGAATTTCTTTTCGATCCGTTTGAATATTCACAGATGCCTATTTATACGAATGCTTAAATATGTAGGCGTTGGATATAATTTGGTAATTGTTTAAAATTGTTTATAAAGTCTCAAGTTAGATGGAGGCTTTCGCATAAAGGATTGTTTTAATTACTTGTCAAAAAACTTTTAAATCACGTTTTTTTTTTCCTTTCTGCTTGAAGTCTCTCTCTGATAATATCAACAGAGGACGAAGTCCGATCCTCAAGGATTCTTTTTTAAAGAATCTTCCTTTAGCTCATAGAGAGCACAATTCGTGTACAAGGTTCAAGTAGAGACAGAAAGAAAAAGCAGTATGTAAAGATTGCAACTCTCTAAATTTTCTGATGAGTTCTAAGTAGCCTAATTGGATGTTCTTCCCAAAGTACTGATTTTCATAAGGATAACATCACAAAATTTCTACTTCCACCCGATGGGCCAATATGATTAAGTGTTATAAAGCTCTACCAAATTATGCTAAGTCTTATTGCTAGCAGGTTTAAGCAGCATTTTCTAGGAAACATCCACAAGTGGCTTGGAGCCTGGAAAGTTTATTTGCTAGAAGAAATACCTCTCCAGAGCTACTCTAGAAACAAGGCCTATTCCAGGTACTTTTGACTAACAACACACCCCAGGAAAGAGACAAAGATATTGATTCAGGGATGCACATCTCTGGGTTTGAGTGGACAAAACTGGCGATCTGTGAGCAGAGGTGACAAACAGACCGCGTTGATACAGAATTTCCAGGAGAAAATGTTTCCCAGAAGCAGACAACTTCATGAAGTAGATAGCCAAACCGAGGGTGACAAAACTCAAAAAATCTGTTTTTTAAGTGGACATTAACTGAATGCTGCACATGTGTTTTTGACCAAACCCTTATAATTAGCACTTGAATGGTCAGGGTTCACTGATTTGTTTTTTCAGTGATGCCTGTACTCTGAGAATAGTAAACTGCATTGTGGTTGGTTGTTTTTATTTTTTCATCTCTGCTTCATTGATTGTACGATTGGCAACAGCTAATCAACAGATCCTCAGACAATTTTTGGCACAATTATTTGAAGGCGGGAACCATGTTTTTGTACCTGGTACAAAAGCTTAACAAAGTTTGTTGATTAATTGTTGTATTTTTGTTCATACAATAACGTGAGTTACCAAAGAATGCTATTCGCCCTCATTTTATCAATGCAATCAAACGAGATTTAAGTAGAACATTTTCAAAATGGTGAGGAGAGTGAGTCACAGAGATGTATCATTTAAAGTTTTTTTAATATCATGTTTGGTTTATTTGGATGCAGCTAGGAAGCACAGTGAATAGAATTCCGGGTCTAGTGTCCAAAAGACCTGAATTCAAATGTGGCTCTGATGCTTACTAGGTATGTGATCCTAGGCAAGTCACTTATCCTCTGTTTACCTCAGTTTCCTCAACTCCAAAATGAGGTAATAATAACACCTCCCTGACAGAATTGCTATGAAAATCAAATGAGATAATGTTTGTAAAGTTCCTGGCATATAATAAATGCTTAAGAAATACTTATTACCTTCCTTTTGTATTTGTAAAGGACTTTATATACATATGTGAGTACATATTTATATATGTATATGCGTGTGTATATATATATAAATAAATAAAATTTTATATGATCTTCACAACCTTGTGAGGAAGACACTAATATTACCCCCTTTTTACAGATGAGGCTGAAAGAAGCAAAGACATTTTTCTTTTTTATATAATTAATTTATTTATTTTTAGTTTTCAACATTCGCTTCCATAAGATTTTGAGTTTTAAATTTTTCCTCCCCTCTCTTCCCCCCTCCCCAAGAAGGCATGCAATCCAATATAGGCTCTACTTATACATTCATATTAAACATTTTCACATTTATCATGCTGTAAAGAAGAATTAGAACTAATGGGAGGAACCACGAGAAAGAAGAAACAAAACAAACCAACAAAAGAAAAGGAGAGCACAGAGTTTGCTTCCATTTGCATTCAGACTCCAAAGTTCTTTCTCTGGATGTAGATAGCATTTTCCATCGTGAGTCTTTTGGAGTTGTCTTAGGTCCTTGCATTGCCGAGAAGAGCTAAGTCAGTTGTCACACAATCATTTTAAATTATTTTTAACAATATTTAATAACCTCTAAGCTAGAATTCAGACCCTTAGTGAATGAGGCTTTTTTTTTCCCTAGCCTATTCTCTTTAGAAGCCCTGTGGTTTATTAGTTGGGCCACTGGCATGAAAGAATATTCTGAACATGTGTTTGAGATATTGATTAAACCTCTGGCCTAGTGGCTTGAGTACAGAGCCACCTGGTGGTCAAAATTATAACCACTCACTGTATTGTATTCCTATTAAATGTAAGGAAAGCAGGACATGAAGGGAAGGGGAAAAGGCAAAGTATTTAAATAGTGCCTACCATGCGCCAGTTACTGTGCTAAGGGCTTTTACAAATATAATCTCATTTGATCCTCACAAAAATCCTGTAAGACAGGTGTTCTTGTTATCCCCATTTAATAGTTGAGGAAACTGAGGCCCAAGTTAAGTGACTTGACTAGGGCCACATAGCTAGTAAGTCTCTGAGACTGGATTTGAACTCGGGTCTTCTTGACTTGATGCCCAGCGCTGCATCCACTGTACCACCAGTATGGCAGTTTGCCATCAGTATGGGCTGCACCTGAGATAGCCACTAAACAAATACACAGCCCTCACCATATATACAAATACATATTTTATTTATTTGTGTACTTGCTTCCCCCTAGAGAATGTAAACTTCTGAGGGCAAGGGACTACTTGGGTTTTTATCTATGTATCCTTAATACATAGTAGGAGCTTAATATCACACATATTACATTAGTACCCACCCTTTCGAAAGATCTGCCTTCCAGGAAAACTAAAGGTGTTTTCTTTTTTAGTTAGGTCTTTTAGTTCTATTGTGAACAGATAAACTAAAAGTCAAAAATCCTCTTTCAATTTGGCTAACAAAAGGACACTCATTTGTAGTTATCAATTCTCTGTTTTCTTTAAGTGACTCTGCCCATTTTAATTGTCTTCTATTAAAGGGAATCTAAGGAGGTTAAGAATACCAACCAAGGACACTGTTAAAATATTAATTTTTTTTAACACATAAAAAGTCTTGGTTCTGTATGCTTCCACAACATATAGATATATTAGCAGAGGATATGCTCAGGAAGAACTTGGTAAAAACCTTCCTGAATCCCTATGGGATTCAAAGCCTTGTAATACTGCCTTAATGAGCTGTTAAACCCTAGATAACTTTAGTTCTTTGATAAGGTGTCAACTCTTTCAGGCTAAGGTACCACCTACCCCCTTTGCCCTTTTAAGACCACTTTAAAGATGACATTGATTCGTAGCTAATTCATATCTCTGAACTTGGCCTTTAAAAGAAAAAACACAGGCTGGAGGAAGGTAGAGAATGTGGAGCAAAAGTCAACTCATTTACAAGGACTCTCCAGGGAACCACAGGGAACCTCCAGAGATGAAAGTAGACAGAATTGGAATTGGTTACATGGAGGATTTCTGGACCAAGTTTCTCCAAAACTGAGGAGGAATCCAAATAGGAGGGAAAGCTGAGGAACACCAAGAGGAATAACAAACTCAGACCTTACCTTTTGCTAGTACTCTGAATTATGTACACTGTGTATATTCAGGGAAGGGAAGAGAGGTCAACTCACCATTGCTCAAGTGCCTTCTTTTTTTTAATTTACATTTTTTTAAATTAGTTTTTTTTATTTTTAGTTTACAACACTTAGTTCTACATGTTCTTGAGTTTCAAATTTTCTTCCCTTCCCTCTCCTCTCCCCTCCCCCCCAAATGGCATGCAGTTCAATATAGATTCTATATAAACCTTCGCACTAAACTTATTTACACAATAGTCAAGTAGCAAAGAAGAATTATGACCAATGGAATGAATCATGAGAAGAAATAAAACCAAAAAGGAAAAGAAAAAAAGAGAGAACAAATAGTTTGCCTCAGTCTGCATTCAGACTCCACAGTTCTTTCTCTGAATGTAGCCAGCTCTCTCCATCATGAGTCCTTTGGAGTTGTCTTTGAACCTTGTATTGCTGAGGAGAGCCAAGTCTATCAAAGTTAGTCATCACGGAATCAATATGTCTGTGGTTGTATATAATGTTCTCCTGGTTCTGCTCCTCTCACTCAGCAACAGATCATGTAGGTCTTTCCAGGTTATTATGAAGTCCGTATCTTGCCCATTTCTTATAGCACAATAGTATTCCATTACATTCATATACCACAACTTGTTCAGCCATTCCCCAATTGATGGATATCCTCTTGATTTCCAATTCTTTGCTACTACAAAAAGAGTAGCTATAAATATTTTTGTGCACATGGGTCCTTTTCCCACTTGTGTGATCTCTTTGGGATATAGCCCTAAAAGTGGTGTTGCTGGGTCAAAGGGTATGCACATTTTTATAGCCCTTTGGGCATAGTTCCAAATTGCTCTCCAAAATGGCTGGATCTGTTCACAACTCCACCAACAATGTATTAATGTTCCAATTTTCCCATATCCTCTCCAGCAGTTATCATTTTCCTGTTTTGTCATGTCAGCCAATCTGAGAGGAGAGATGTGGTACCTAAGAGTTGTTTTGATTTGCAATTCTCTAATCAATAGTGACTTAGAGCATTTTTTCATATGCCTATAGATATCCTTAATTTCTTCCTCTGGAAGCTGCCTGTTCATATCCTTTGACCATTTCGCAATTGGGGAATGGCTTTTATTCCTATAAATTTGGTTCAGCTCCCTGTATCCTTTAGATATGAAGCCTTTATCAGAGGCATTGGTTGTAAAGATTTCCTCCCAATTTTCTGCTTCCCTCCTAATCTTTGTTGCATTGGCTTTGTTTATACAAAAACTTTTCAGTTTAACATAATTGAAATTATCCATTTTGCATTTTGTAATGCTCTTTATCTCTTGTTGGGTCATGAATTCTTCCCTTTCCCATAGATGTGATAGGTAAACTATTTCCTGTCTCCCAAACTGCTTATAGTATCAGTTTTTATTCCTAAATCATCATTCTGCCCTACCATTTTCCAATTTTCCTGGCAGTGTTTGTGAAATAGTGAATTCTTAGCCCAGAAGCTGGGTTTATTAAAGAGTAGATTGCTATAGTTGTTTACTACTGCGTCTTGTGTACCTAACCTATTCCACTGATCCACAACTCTGTTTCTTAGCCAGTACCAGCTAGTTTTGATGACTGCTGCTTTATAGTACAGTTTGATATCTGGTATGGCTCGGCCATCTTCCCTAGAATTTCTTTTCATTAATTCCCTTGATATTCTGGACTTTTTGTTCTTCCAGATGAATTTTGTTATTATTTTATCCAGCTCTGTAAAATAATTTTTTGGTAATTCGATTGGTATGGCACTGAATAAATAAATTAATTTAGGTAATCAAGTGCCTTCTTCTTGTTGGAGGTAAGCCACCTTATGCCTGTAGTATAGGCCCCTGGGGAACATAAGCTCATTAGAGAGAGAATTTTCATGACTGTGGGTTCAGATGCTAGTCCTTTGCATTTTGCATTCTCTAGTTTAAATGGAACCTGTCTCATATTAACTGTTTGTTAACTCAGGCACTCACATGGGAGATGACTACCCATTTCCCTTTTCATGCAGACCTAAACATGAGCCAATTTCTGGTGTTCCCAGTAGAAATTCTGTATTGTGAACATGATTTGAGCCTTTATTAATAATCCATTGTGATGCTCTATGAGTGAACCCAAAATCCTCCTTGCTATGTTAGCAACCACGAGGTTGCTAACTGATGAAGCTGACTGGGAATATTGTCCTATTTGATATGATAAGGACCAGGCGCCTTGAACAGGACACTATCTTTATTAATGGTATTCCTCTTGTCATCCTGTTATGACACTCTCTTCTTGTTATGACATCCCCTTGTTTATGGTTGACAGAAACCAGACATCCTGGGGGGACTTTCTTGTTCTATGGGAACTCTAATTTAGGCTGAAAAAGGACACAGGCATCCTAAGACAAGGGGATGGAGGAACACTTCCTTGCTCTATGGGTATATAATCTGTATAGTCTGGCCCCAAAGTAAGCTCATTTCTAAATGAATTCCTGTACATGTTATGCATGCATGTCTGCCTGCTTTGACAGAAGTAAACATATGCATACAGCCTAACTCTGTTTATCTTTCTGAGAGCAACTTTTTAAGATTGACAGTATATATGCACAATCCAGAAGGAAAGACTAAGTGATAAACATAAGTCCCCTGAATAACCAGAGGAGAGTATGATCCCAATCTTTTAAGACTGTCTCTTAAACAATTCTGGTATGTTTAAGGTTTAAACTGTACCCAGTTCTTAGAACTAGGTGGAGAAACTCTTGAGCAAATCTGGTAATGATTCCATCTTCTTCATCCTGAGTAGTCTTTCTTGGCTAACTTTTAAAGCCTCCTATTTTTGTTACTAGTCCAGATTCCCTTGTTTCATCAAGGTAGACCCTTTGTTAGAAAACCATGTGTAAACTAGGGTTCCCAGGGTCTTTGGGCCTTCCACCAAACAGTACATTCATTACTAACCTTCCCCCCCCTCAAATATTGCTAGGTGCTATGGTGGAGGCAAAGGAGGCTACATAGGATTCTATCCCTGTGTAATAGTAATTAAGGTGGGAGTTTTTGCTGTTGACCTTTAATGATTCTGGCCTTTGTTTGAATGGGGCAGATAAAGTGGGATGTTTTTGTATTTCTCTGCACTGAGACAATTGGGAGCCATTGATTTGTATCTGATGTGATATTGGGGGTGTGGAACTTCTCCATGCCCAGCCTGGGTGAGGTCATGGCCCTGAACAGGATATATAAACCCAGAGGTTAGCATTCTCAGAGCTCTGAGCCATAGCAGGAGTGGCATGACTCTGGGCCAGCAGTTATAATGAGCTCCCTGGCTGTACACCCAAATGTTGTTAACTACGAATTGTATTTGGTCTGTAATTCAGAGTGCTGGGTTTTTCCCCCGGACTAAGTAAATGATATTTGTATGCTGGATTAAAGTAAGATTGTTAACCCCTTAATGTTGCTTTCCTTAGTAAAGCAGATGAAAAGGACCTGGGCTTGCGGCATTCTGTGAGCTGGTGGTTGTTGGCTTTACACCCTCACAGCAGCTGCTAGCCGGATTGCTGATACACCCTGATTGTGTGTTCATACCCTCCTATGCTGTGCTTCACTGTGAGCATGAAAAAACCTTCTAAACCATCCCAATGCATGCCATACAGCTGACTCCTGTGCCTTAAATTCGGATGATAAATTTTCTTTTTTATCGTTATAAACTTGACACATATTAAGCATGAGCGTTTCCACATATAAAGAACAGAAAAAAATGGCTTATATGTGAAAGTCAGGTTATTACATATAGCTTTTTAAAAGTACATTTTTTTTAAACTTCCCTTTTTTACTTTTATGAACTTGACACATATCAGCAACATAAATACTTCCCTTTACAAAGAACAGAGAAAGAGGACTGTGAATGAAACCATGAATCTCTACTGTGTACAACTTGAGAGGTTTTGTATATTTCAAATTTAGTACATTACTTCCAATACTGCCCTGTTCTCAGTCTCTCCTTCTGAACTTCCTTCTGTTCTTTTTTTATTTTTAATAATTCATTGACATTTTTTCCTTCCCTATCATTCCCTCCCTCCCTTATAACAGTTGAATATAGTCAAGTGTAGCTCAAATAGACTCTGGGAGTCCTTACCCCAACTTTCACACTGCCACTGAAAAGTTGGGTCCTCAGAGAATGGTTACTTGCTCTATCTCCTCTCAGGGATTTAGGAATACCCTTGAGGGTTTGGGAGTATCTTCCTTTTTTTCTTTCTTTTTTAAAAAATTAATTTGACTTGATATCTTTCTTTAACATCATCAAAATTTCTCCAGCATCCTTTCCTCTCTCTCCCTCCCAAAAAGTCACCATGTATAACAAATAATATTTTTAAGGGAAAAATAAAAAGAACTAGAAGAGAAAAATATTAGCAAAGTTAATGCAAGAAAAATGTATGAAAGCAGGTGCAATGCACCACACCCATGGACTTCTAGCCTCTGGAAAACAGTGGGATTCATGCCATCTTCTCATGTCTCTTCATTGAAACTATTCCTGTTTATAATTTTGTAACATTCATTTTTGATTGTTTTGTGCTTGTTCTTTCCATTTCCAATGTTGTCATCATTTTATTTTCTTGACTCTGTTTACTTCATTCTACATCGATTATGTAAATCTTCCTATGCTTCTCTATATTCATCATATTCATTATTTCTTACAACAGAATCTAATTTCATTAAATTCATGTGCCACAACTTACTATGCCATTCAGTGCATATATATTAAGTATTGATATTAATTCATTGCCTATGGTACCTTTCAGCATACTGTTTCCCAGTTTATTTCTTTTCATCAAATCTGTTTTGCTGTTGCCTTGCTGATACCATGATTGCTACCCTTGCCTTTTTTTTGACTTCAGCTGAAACATAATAGATTTTGCTCTGGACCCTTATTTTAACTTTATCTGAATTTTTATGTTTCGAGTGGGTTTCTTATAAATAACATATTGTTGGATTTTGCTTTTTAATTCTGTTCTGCTGTCCTCTTTCATTTTGTGGGTGAGTTTATCCCATCTACATTCATAGTTACAAACGTAGTTATGAGTTAATTGTGTATTTCCCTCCATCTTAGTCTGTAATACTCCCCCCCTCTTTATTTCCTGCTTTTTCTTTATAAAGAAGATAGTGGTGAGTGATGATGTGCTTGCACCAGTACTCTGTGCCTGATGTCATCTGTGTCTGCTCCCTTTCCTCATTTCCTTTTCCTCACTTAGACCCTAGTCACAAGTTCTTATCTTATCTTTCTTTCCTTTTAAACCCCTCTTTGTGATCCACTCTCCAGAGCTTTAGCTTGTTTTGCTTATGCCCAATCCTTCCCTCTTAATCCTTCCTTCTCCCCTTTCTCCATTCCCTGTGTTTCCCTGTTGAATAAAATTTATTTCTGCACCTAGCTTTGTATTTTTGCACCCAAATTTTGTTCTAAGACCCTTTTACACTCAGTTCAAAAGAAGGTGAAGTTCAAGTGCTACAGGGAACAGAGAGCAGAGAGCGCCTGTTTCCTTCACTCCTTCCTCCTTGTTTGCACAGTCTTCTACTTGAACATGTTGATTATGTGAGATAATTTTTCTACTCTTCCTCTCCCCCTACACCCGCTTTTCTCTTAGTGTATTGCATTTCCTTTCCTTGTCTTTTCTTCTTTTAAAATCATCGAAATGTAACAATGGCCTCTATGTCTTATTTAATTCCCTCTATTACTCCAGACGTTACTAGAATCCTGAGGTGACATTTGTATCATTTATATTCAGATGTAAACACTTCATCTTTCATTAGCCCTTTCTGATTGCTTGCTCATATAGCCTTGTTTAATTCCTTCAGATCACTTGTTCATTATCTTTTTATGTTTCTCTTAACTCCTATGTTTGAAGTTCAAAGTTTCTATTCATTCTAGTCTTTTCAGGTCCATTTCCTCCCAGTAGGATTATATTTAGTTCTTTTGTTAAATTATTCTTGGTTGTAAGGCAAAATCTTTTGTTTTAATATTTCTCGTTGTCTCACGGAGTCATTATCTTCTATTTAGTCTATTTTAATTTTCTTTTTTTTTCTTTTTTTTCCTATGAGGCAGTTGGGATTAAGTGACTTGTCCAGGGTCACACGGCTAGTAAGTATCAAGGCCATATTTTAATTTTCAAGCTTTTTCTCCCTGGGTAATATTTTGTATCTCTTGTTCCAAGCTTAATTTTTTGTCCAAAATCTCTCTCTCTCTCTCTCTCTCTCTCTCTCTCTCTCTCTCTCGCTCTTGCTCTCGCCCTTGCTCTCTCCCTCCCTCCTTCCGTCCCTCCCTCCCTCTCTCTCTCTTTCTTTCTCTCTCTTCTTTTCTTTCTTTCTCTCTCTTCTTTTCTTTCTTCCTTTCTTCCTTCTTTCCTTTCTAATTAAATATTTTATTTTTCCAATTACATGTAAAGACGGTTTTCAACATTCATTTTTGTAAGATTTTGAGTTCCAAATTGGTCTCCCTACCTCCCTTCCCTCCCCCCTCCCCAAGACAGCAAGTACATAGGTTATGCATGTAAAATCATGTTAAGCATATTTCCACATCATTCATGTTGCAAAAGAAGAATCAGAACAAGAGGGGGTGTGGGGCCAAGATGGCAGCTGCCTGGCCATCTTCCCAGCCAACTTACTTGACCTTTGAGTTTTTCAGCGGGGTATGATTGCTTGTAGAGCACAGAGTTCTATGTTCCAAGCTTGAGGGGGATGCGCCAGCTCTGCCACACTTCTCCTTCTCCAAGAACTCCCAACCTGGACTGGACTTACATCTTCAGTAGGCTCTTCACTCCTGCTCTGATCTACCACTTAATTCCTCCCACCAGGTGGGCCTGGGGCCAGAAGCAACTGCAGCTGTAGGTCTGTAGCTGCTCCACCTCTGCTGCCTTTGGGGTGGTTGACAAACCGCAAACTCCCTGTCCCCAGCAGCTTTTCCCACTAAATTTCTCGGTTGTCTTTGGTGTTTGTGAGTTGAGAAGTCTGGCAACTGCCACAGCTCACTGATTCAGGGAGCTATGGCCCACTCCACCCAGCTCCTGGTCTGGTTGGTCCACGCTGCCCACGCTGGGCTCTGCTCTGCTCAGCTCCACTCCCCTCCACTCCCAGCTCCCTGTGGGATAGACCTTACCCAGAGACCATCCAGGCTGTCCTAGGCTGGAGTCCTGCTTCACTCTGCTGTTTTGTGAGTTCTGCAGTTCTACGGTTCTAGAATTGGTTCAGAGCCATTTTTATAGGTTTTTGGAGGGACTTGGCAGGGAGCTCAGGCTAGTCCCTGCTTTCCAGCTGCCATCTTGGCTCCCCCCCACACTTGCATTTTTTTCTAATTCTTAATGACTTAGAATATTTTTTATATTGCTATTGATAACTTGGATTTTTTTTCCTCTGAAAATTGCCTATTCATATCATTTGACCATTTATCAATTGAGGAATGTCTGATCAAAGAAGGTACATTGAGTTATTCTCCAGGAAGAAAAATAAATGTTTGATAATCATTTCCAAAGCTCCATTATGTGCAACTCTGGGGTTCAACAAATATCCTTTATAACCAAATTAAATAATATTTGAAATGTATCAAGGCATAAAGTTCACTCAAACATTAAATAATGGTGAAATGAACCCCTGAATTGAAAGTCTCTTGTCTGCCTACCATGATTAAATACATTAACTTAACACTTTAAGTGTTAGATTCTTTTTTAAAACAAACATACTTCATATTTGTCTTGTACTCAAAGTGTCATGAGTCAAGTTAGACCTCTGAAGTTATTATCTTTAATTATAGGACATCCCATTTATGGAGAAAAAAGACTATAGTTCAATAAAAATAAACCTGCAAAGAGATACTCAGTTAAGGAATGATAGTTATACCTGTTTGCCTGTAAGTCAAGACCTGCAAAGTATCCTGACTAAATGTTTGCCATACTGGTTTTGTGGGCAGCTAGGTGGCACAGTGGATAGAATGCTGGACCTGGAGTCAGAAAGACCTGTATCCAAATCCAGCCTCAGACACTTACTAGCCATGTGACTTTGGGCAGGTCATTTAACCCCCTTTGCCTCAGTTTCCTCATCTATAAAATGAGCTTGAGGAGGATATGCCAAATCACAGCACTATCTTTGCCAAGAAATGGGGTCATGAAGAGCTGGAGATGATTGGACAACAATCACACCCTGGTTTTTGTTCATAGAAAGGCAATGAACGATTTCTTTAAACTAGTAGAGGCTGAATGCAGATCAGTGATACTTTTTCTTTGCTTTCGTTGTTTTTATTTTTTATGCTCTGTTTTTTTTTCACAGAATGACTTACATGGAAATGTGTTTTGCATATCTCCTTTGATTTTCAGTATTTATATTTTGATGTTTAATTGGGGAGGTTTTAAATTTTCTTATTTTTCCATTTTTTTTTAGTTGAATGCCCAATCCATTGATCTGCTCCTTCTTTTATTGATGAATTAATTTAAAGATATATATTTTTCATAAATTTAAAGATATAAATTTTTCATACTAATATTTAGTATGTTGTCTCATTGTCATTTTCTTTGATAAAATTATTTCTGTAATTTGTTCTTTGAGCCACTTATTCTTTAGGAGCTACTTAATTTTTAAGATTAAATTAGTTTCCAATTGATGTTTAATCTTTGCTTCAAACACTCTTTATTGAATATAATTTTTATTGCATTATTGTTACTAAAGGATGTATTTAATAGTTCCGTTTTTCTTGTTTTTCTGCCTTTGTTTGTGATGTCTTTGTGCCTTAATATATGATCCTTTTTTTTTTTTTGGTAAAGGTGCCATGCACAGCTAAAATAGGTATATTCCTTTTTATTCCCATTCAGTATTCTCCTGAGGGCTATAAATTTTCTAAAATTCTATTCAGGTCCTTAACTTCTGTATCAACAATGTGGCTAGCAGCTACTGTGGCTGTGTAAGACTAACAACAAGTACATGCAGAAGGGCTGCCAACACAGGTTCTTTGATCAGCTTTTCTAAGGAAAGCAACTTTAAAGGGTTAACAATCTCAATTTAATTAAACATACATGTATCACTTAGTTCAGGGGGAAAAGATCAGCCCCCTGCACTTGAGGGCAAATACAAACAGAAATTACAAGCATGCATTATAAACAGAGCAAATAACACAAATCAGTCTGTCCATAGCAATCTATAGTTACCAGAGAAACACCAACATCTATCTGTCTGGGTTACAAAGCTGGGGGGGGTTGCTATTTCAATGGCTTGCCCAGAGTCTTGTCACTCTTTCAATGAGTGTACCCCCAAAAGTGAAACGCTAACCTTCCAGTACATATAACCTGTTCAGGACCCTGAAGGCTCAAGGCTTACCACTTAGAGTGTAACCAGAAGGTGGGAAAGCATTACATCATATACAAATCAATGACTCTCTGCCCCAGCACTGACAGTCCAGACAGCACTGCCCCAGTGCTGAGATGCATTCCAAGACAAAAGATCCCACTTTATCTGCCCCATTCGAACTAAGGCCAGACTCATCAAAGGCACTTGAAAGCAAAACAATCCTGCCCTGACTACCATTACAACTTCTTTCATGTCAATTTTTTCGAGTTAGATTTATTTAGGTCTAAGAGGGATAGATTGAGATCTTCCACTATTATAGTTTTATTGTCTAATTTTTCCTGTAATTCATTTAACTTTTTCTTTATATCATTCAGTGCATTCATATTCAGTACTGATAAAAATTCATTGTCTATGGTACCTCTTAGCAAACCACAGTCTCCCTGTTTATCTCTATTTTTGCTTTTATTTTGTCAGAGATCATGATTGTTACTCCTTGCCATTTTGTACTTTTCTTTGTTCAGTCATTTCAGTTGTATCTGACTCTTCATGATCATATTTGGGGTTTTCTTTGGCAAAGATACTGGAATGGTTTTCCCATTTCACAGACGAGAAAACTGAGGCAAACTGGGTTAAGTGACTTGCCCAGAATCACACAGCTAGTAAGGATCCGTGGTTAAATTTGACCTTAAGTCTTTTTGTCTCCAGGGTCAGTGCTCTATCCACTGCACCACCAGCTGCTTTTTTTTTTTTAAACTTTAGCTTTTTTAAAATTTTTGAACTTTAGAAACATAATAGATTCCACTTCAGTCTATTTGTATTTTCAAATATGTTTCTTATAAATGACACATTACTGAATTCTGGTTTCTAATCCCTCCCATCTTCCATTTTATGAGTGAATTCATCTCGTACACATTCATCATTATGATTGTTGCTGTGTATTTCCCTCCATCTTATTCTCTTATCCTTATCCTTCTCTTTTTTTCTCCTGTTCCTTCTTTGAGTCTGTTTTGCTTCTGACTCTTGCCTCTCTTAATTTACCCTCCCATTTATTCTCCCTTTTTTCCTTTAACCCCTTTCCCACATAGTTCCCTGTTAGGTAAGAAATATTTCTCTACCCAACTGTGTGTTTGTATATTCTTCCCTCCATAAACCAGTTCATATGAAAGTGAGGTTCAAGTGTCATCTGCTTCCCCCACAACTGCTCCCTCCTTGTTGTATAATTTCCTCTTTGATCTCCCCTTTCATGTGAAATAATCCCCCCCCCTTCTTCCCCTCCCTCCTGACTCTTAGTGTATTCCTCTTCTCTGCTCTTTCCATTTCTCCTTTGACATCATCCAAACACAATAGAATCACATCCAGGCTTTTTATCTAATTAGACCCCTTTTGTAACCCCAGTGATGATAAAGTTCTGAGTACTTGTGGTGGTATTATCTCCACCTGTAAGAATGTGTACATTTTTACCTTGCTAAGTCTCTTGTGATTTCTTGCTCACATTTAGCTAATAATAGCTAACATTTACGTAATGCTTACTATGTACCAGGTACCATTCTAAACATTTTACATATATTATCTCATTTCATCCTCACAACAATCCCGGGAGGCAGGTGCTACTATTATCCCCATTTTGCAGATGAGGAAACCAAGGCAAGCAGGAGTTAAGTGACTCTCCCAGGTTCATACGGCTGGTAAGTGTCTGAGGCTGGATTTAAAATAGTCTTCCTGACTCCAGGCCTGGCATTCTGTCCACTGCACCACCTAGCTGCCTTTTTGTGCTTCTCTTGTCTCTTGTGTTGGTGTGTCAGCTTTTCTACTCAGCTTTGGTCTTTTCATCAAAAATGCTTGAAAGTCCTCTGTTTTATTAGAGATCTATTTTTCCCTATAGGATTATAGTTAGTTTTGATAGGCAGGTTATTCTTTGTTGTAAGCCTAGATCCTTTGTCTTTTGAAATATTCTAAAATCTATATTCCTTTATAATGGTAGCTGTTAAGTCTTATGTGATACTAACTGTGGCTTCTTAGTACTTTATTTCTTTCTGGCTGATCGTAATATTTTTTCTGTGACCTGGGAACTTTGGATTTTGGCTACAATATTCCTAGGAATTTTAATTTTAGGGTTTCTTTCAGGAGGTAACTGGTGGATTGTTTCAATCTCTACATATCTGGACAGTTTTCTTTTCTTTTTTTTTTTTTGAAATAATATGTCTAGGCTCTTTTTTTGATGGCTTTTAGATAGTTCAATAATTCTTAAATTATCCTCAATCTGTTTTTCAGGTCAGTTGTTTTTCCCAAAACTTCATATTTTCTATTTTTTTTTTAGTCTTTTGACTTTGTTTTATGATTTCTCAGTGCCTCATGGAGTCATTAGCTTCCATTTTGGCTAATTCTAATTTTCTATAAGGTTTTGTACCTCTTTTTCCAAGTTATTAATTCTTTTTTATATCTTTCTTCCCTGGCCCATGCTTCTTTTCCAATTTTCTTCTTCTACTGCTCTCATTTGGTTAAAAAAATTTTTTTTTTAATTCTTGATTTAACTCTTCTAGGAATTTGTGTTGGACTTGTGCCCAAGCTAAAATTTTTCCTTGAGGCTTTGCTTATAGACTTTTTTGAATCATCCCCTTCTCTTACATTTGTATCTTCTATGTTTGCCTGTCACTTTAATAAATTTTTATGGTCGGGTTCTTTTTTTGTTTGCTCATTCTTCCAGTCCACTACTTGACTTTGAACTTTATATGAGTTTGGCGCTCTGAAAACTTTTGGGGAAGGGGAAATGTCTGGCCTGAGCTTCCATCCTTTTAGATCCTTCTGCTGCTTTCACAAGCTCCAACTGGGTACCTGCAAGCCTTCGGTGCTCCCACAGTGATATGATGAGGGGAGGTCTGTTCACTGCCCTCCTGATCTGAACTCTGTGAGTTCCTGATCCAGGTTTTATTCCTGATTTGAAGTTTCGGGCAATTGCTGCTGGACTTAGCCACTGTTAGCCTTCTTAGAGGTTCTGCAGATTTAGAATGACTGAACTCCTAGCTCCCCTTTGCTCTGTGCTCTGCCCCTGGAATCAGAGCCACACAGATACAGTTTGCTTCCCAGAACTTATTAGGATGAATGCTTATGGCTATTGTTCTCTGTCCTGGATCTGTGACCTGGAACTGGCTGTCGGGCCATTTTGGATGAGCCAGATGGCATCCATTCCTGCACCCAGAACTTGTTAAGGGATCCTCTGGGATCTCTTTCTGCCCTGGTGTCCTGTCTTGGGCCTCTTTCCATACCATACATGCTGCTGACTAGACTCTGGTGTTTGGAGACCTAATCTCTCCTGAGCTAGGAAAAAAAAAAAAAGAGTCACTGTGACTTTTTTTTTTTTTGGCTTTTCCTATCAATAATGCCTAGTGTATTTTCTAGATTTTTGTCAAGTTGGTATAGTGGGCAAGCTAGCTTCTAATACTTCCTCTTACTCTGCCACCTTGACTTCTCCTCCCATGAATTTTCATTAGCTGTCCTCATGCCTGGAATGCTCTCTCTCCCTGTCTCTGCTTCCTGGCTTTCCTGGTTTCTTTCAGGCTTCAGCCAAAGTCCCACCTTCTGCAACAAGAAAGTAAGGTGTAGGGGCAGAGCCAACATGGCGGCTGGAAAGCAGTGACTGGCGTGAGTTCTCCACCAAGTCCCTCCAAAAACCTATAAAAAAAATGGCTCTGAACCAATTCTAGAGCTGCAGAACCCACAAAGTGGCAGAGGGAAGCAGGGCTCCAGCCCATGACAGCTTGGATGGTCTCCGGGTAAGGTCTGTCCCGCACGGAGCTCCCAGCTCCCAGCTGAGGGGAGCGGAGCTGAGCCAAGCAGAGCCCAGCGCCTGGCGCGGGACCGTGGACCGACCAGACCAGGAGTGGAGCAGAGAGTGCCCTAGCATCCTGAATTAGTGAGCTGTGGCATCTACCAGACCTCACAACCCACAAACAGCAAAGACAACAGAGAAGGTTAGTGGGAAAAGCTGCGGGATTGAGTTTGCGGTTCGGCCACTGCCCCTGGGGCAGCGGAGGTGCGGCAGCTTTAGAACTACAGCTGCAGTTGCTTCTGGCCCTAGGCCCACCTG